>BSQZ01000039.1:3907315-4047315 GCA_033239005.1 Lamellibrachia satsuma
CTGCACCTTCAATTTCTTGTGCGGCGACAATGCTTTGGCACGTAATTTCCCGCTGGTCTCCAGAAATTCTAAAAAATATTCTTTATGTATATATATATATATAATTATATATATATATATATATATATATATATATATATATATATATATATATATATATATATATATATATATATATATATATATATATATATATATATATATATATATATATATATATATATATATATATATATATATATATATATATATATATATATATATATATATATATATATATATATATATATATATATATATATATATATATATATATGTATGTATGTATATATATATACTGCTGATGTTTATTGGCAGAACCCTGCATTCGTTTGCTGCGACAAAACACAAAGAGTTATAATAAGTTGGTAAAGTAATTTAATAATTGTTCGAACCAGAATAAATTCAGTATATAACGCTGAGCTGAGCGGTAGTTTAATAGCTAACACAACATGCACATCGCGAAACAATTACTGAATGACAGCAATTAAAAGTAGCAAAGGTGGGACAGTGATATGTCCCACCAGTTCTCACAAAGAGGCCCCAACCCCACCCCAGGGTTCTGTCGCAAACTAGGCTGATAATGTAACCAACAAACATATAATACATAGTGCATGTAACTAGTGCTATGCAGTTGCAACAACCCAATTTAAACTGGCTGTACCAACAACAAAAGGGGATTAAGCAAATATACATTGTAATGCCAGCCATGCTGCGTCATTAAACCCACAAGACAGCTAGGTAGTGTGCAATATTAAAAAAGTTACCGTACCAAATTGTAAGCCATATTCGCAAGACAGACTGTCAAGATGAATACCAACAATGCTGCATCATTCAACCCAGAAGACGGCTAGATAGTGTAGAATATTACATTTTATTATAACATATTGCAAGCCATATTGACTTGACAGAGTATCAAGATGAATGCTAGCCATGTTGCATCATTCAACCCACAAGACAGCTAGGTAGTGTGCAATATTACAACATTTTACCATACCAAATTGCAAACCATATTGGCATAACAGAGTGTCAAGATGAATACCAGCCATGCTGCATCATTCAACCCACACAACAGCTATTAATAGTGCACCATTACCAAATTTACCATAAAAAATTGTATGCCGTATTGGAATGAACAGTGTCAGGACGCATGCCAGCCATGCTGCATCATTCAACGCATACCAAATGCAATATTGGCATGGGATATGCCAGGACGAAATCCGTCGTGCTCCGAGGAATAAAAATAATGTACCAGTATTTGGTACTAACATACAAAACGCATGAAAGGAAGTATACATGCACTGTATACGATGGATGCCAGCCATGCTGTATCATCCATCCCACACAATTCAGAGTCCAATCAATATATATTTTATGGCCTGTTTATTTGTAGCATAGGGATACGAATGCAGCGTTTATAAGCTTTTAACTTTCACCGGCCCATTAATTGTATTTGTGCCTCACTCATTCCTATTTCCCTCATCTGTACTGCCCGCAGCAGCTTTGACAGGCCGACGGCGTCGCGTTGACGGCGCCAACGATGGTGTCACTATTGCCGCACGCTTTGCAATGGCAACTCAGTGTTGGGACGGAGGTCTGACCACTGGTCAGCTGGGTGCACTGCTCCGTTAACGTTCCTTTTGCATGCTGCAACACAGTAAACGAGAGCCAGACCCTGCATACACAGTGCAACAGTGGTGCCATTACTGTGTGATAACCAAGGCAGTAAAAACTGTAGAGACACCACTCTATGACTGCTCACACGGCCCAAAACCAGTGGTACCTTAAACATGCAAACATAACCGGTACAGAGATATTGCTCTGAGATTGCAGGTACAAAGGGCGAAAATAATGGCAAATTGTGCAAATAGAATAAGTACAATACTTACAATAACAGATAAACGACTCTGCCACTGCAACCAGGCACCAACCATTGCAATCTTAACCAGGTCAGAGACACCACTCTGAGATTGCTGGGGCATAAAAAATAACTCGCAACAAATAAGCTTTGTGCAATTGCTGGGGCAGCAAATAAGCAGACACACCATTCTACAGAAGTCAGCACCATTAATATACAATTAACCAATTACTGACACAACATGCAGCTACCCCAATTATTACTAAATCAATGTAGCACTACCATTCTTAACAGTTTCCTTTATGCAAATTATCAACCAAATGCAAATAAACTGTAAACATTTACAGCTTACTTATACATTATGATGGATTGAACAACAGGCCACTATCAGCAGGAACAAGATTTAACAAGATTTGTCATCCAAGCCAAAGGCTCATATGGCAAGTGGACAAGGAAGCCATTGGCTTATCGAGAATCCATCAGTATTCGTCTACGTGTAACCCGCCCTCCTGAGATATGCCACTGCTAGCGGTTATACAATCCGTAGATAATTTGTTCCATTCATTTACTGTCCTATGTGAGAATGATTACTTCCTGATATCCAATTTACACTGATCCTTTACTAACTTTGCCTCATGTCCTCTAGTTCTGCTATCTTTCTTGAGAGAGAAAAACATATTTCTATCAATATTTTCATACCCATTCAATATCTTAAAAAGTTCTGGAATAAGTTTAGTTGCTTACGATATGTTCTCCACGCTTGTATACAGTATTCTAAATGAGGTCTAACTATTGCTTTATACAGAGGTATAATTAGTTTTTATTCTTGTAAGTTATGTTTCAATCCAAGAATTTGATTACCCTTTGAAGCTGCAATACCACACTGCTCTAAAACTTTCATATCAGCACTTACTGTAACTCTTAAGTCCTTTTCTTTTACAGTAGTACCCAGAACGGTATCTCCCATTTTATAGTTTACATCCAAATTCCCATGTCCTGTATGTAGGCATTTACATTTCCCAAAATTGAACAACATCTGCCATTTCTCATACCATTTCACTATTCTTTCTAGACCGTTTTGTAAATGTTGTTTATCACCATCAGTGTTAACCTTTCTAAACGCTTTTGTGTCATCTGCAAATTTAAGAACGTTACTTATTACATTGTCGTCCAAGTCATTGATATATATTAAGAATAATAAAGGTCCAACTATTGATCCTTGTGGTACCCCACTCAAAATTGATTTCCAGTTTGAAACGTCTCCATGTACTACAATACGCTGTTTTCTGTCAGTCAGCCTTTGTTCTATCCAGTCAATTAAGCCATCCCCGATACCATGGGCTTTTAATTTAAGTAGTAATCTTTGATGTGGCACTTTGTCTAAAGCGTTCTGAAAATCTAACTAGATAATATCTACTGGCGATCCCTCATCAATCCACTCAGTGATTTCTTCAAAAAAAACATAACATATTTGTTAAGCATGACCTTGCTTTTAAGAATCCATGTTGAGATAAATTTAATAATGTATGCCTAACAAGGAAGTCCATCATATGGTATTTAATTAACCTTTCTAATAATTTACAAATCACTGGCGTTAAACTCACTGGTCTGTCATATTCTATGTTACATGCTAGTTTTTGTTCATAGCTTCTTTTAGATTGTCTAATTTCACTCATAGCTGCGTTAAGTGCCTCTTTGTAATATGCATAGTCTTCATCCTTTCTGGTACGCCTATAAACCCTCCACATGGTTTGTTTAAACACTATTTTTCTAATAGCTTCTTTTGACAAGTTTTTCTTTCTAGGCCGTTTTCCTTGTTTTTTAAGGGAACAAATTTATCGGAACAATTTCATATTTTAGAATATTCCAACATTCAATTGCGGTCTTATTCATCAGCATGTTATTCCAATCTCGCTTTGCTAAGTATTTTCTTATTTTCTTTATAGTTACCTTTGTGGAAGTTTCTCCTATACGTTTTTTATTTTTACTTTCTGATTGTACATTGATGTCAAAATTAATTTGATTGTGGCCACCGTTACCCAATGGTTCATGTATTTTTACATTGTCCACTAATTCTTTTTTGATGACAAAACTGTATCTAATACCCTGGTTGGTTCTAGCACGTGCTGAGTAAGGAAGCTCTCCTGAATTAAAAATAGAAATTGTTGGTCCTCACCCCCTGTACTCTCTAGAGATTTCCATTGTATGTGTCCATGGTTAAAATCTCCCATTATGATACATTCCCCTTTACTAACTTCCTTTTTAGCATTTTGTATTTTTTGTGTTATCCTCTTCGTTTATGTTTGGACTTCGGTAAAGTAATCCAATAGTTAATTTTGAATTTCCTGAAACTATTTTGCACCAAACAGCTTCATCGCAATCTGCTTCCCTTTCTAATTTTATTTCGTAAGCCTGAATAGATTCTTTAACATATACAATAACTCCCCCTCCCCTTCTTCCTATTCGATCTCTCCTAAATATGACGTATTCTGTCAATCCTAATTCAGCATCTGTTATGTCTGTGTTGGCCCATGATTCGGTTATACCTGTTATGTGAGGGTCAATATCTTCTACCATAATGTTTAATTCGTTTTCCTTATTTACCATTCTCCTAGCATTTAAACACACGCATCTATAACCTGCTTCAAGCATGTTTTTCGGACATTTTGTTATAGGTTTGTCTGCACTAGCGGCCTCTTGTCACCCATGCCACTGTCTACTGCTGTTGTGAATCCATCCGCAAATACTGGTGCCCCTTTCCACTTAGATGAAGCCCATCCTTCATGAACATATCAGCCCTTCCAACAAAACTTCCCCACAAATCCAACTTCCTCTTCCCTACATAGCTTCTATACGAGCATGTTAATTGCCACCCCTGGGCAATTTCGATATTTGTGACTCCTACTTCCTATTACTGGTAAAACCCTGACAGAATTACCTGCTCAAACCGCGTCTGCTTTAGTGTTCTGACCAATTTCCTGTATTTCCTAACTTTGGCAGTTGTACCCTCCTTCTCTACGTTATTTGTCCCTACGTGTACTAAAACAGATCCACTCTTGCCCGAACCCACGATGTTTTCAACCCTCTCAGTTATCGCCTCTATTTTGGCCCCAGGCAAGCAAACCACCACGTCATCTCCCTTGTTTAAGACTCTGTCGGTCTTCCTAACTATTGAGTCCCCCACAAACACCATCGTTCTCTTTCTCACCCCCTCTATCACTGCCTCAGAATAGCTCTGATGGATCCCTTCCATCACATTCTGTCCTGCAGCCTTGTCACTTGGTAAACTGTTATCAGTCTCTCTCTCTCTCTCTCTCTCTCTCTCTCTCTCTCTCTCTCTCTCTCTCTCTCTCTCTCTCTCTCTCTCTCTCTCTCTCTCTCTCTCTCTCTCTCTCTCTCTCTCTCTCTCTCTCTCTCTCTCTCTCTCTCTCTCTCTCTCTCTCTCTCTCTCTCTCTCTCTCTCTCTCTCTCTCTCTCTCTCTCTCTCTCTCTCTCTCTCTCTCTCTCTCTCTCTCTCTCTCACCCATAAACCCGTCACCTTTCCCTCCCGTCTCCTGGCTAACTTGCGCTCCCGTCGCCTTCCGTCCTGACTCCTTCCCTTCCGTCTCACTCACTCCCATCGCCTTAACTCTCGTCTCCTCTCCCCCCCCCGTCTCCATTGCTACTGTCTCCCCCACTCCCCTCTCCTTCGATCCATCCATCCATGTCTTCCCTCCCATTTCTTTCCTTCCCGTCTCCTTTCGTCCTGTCTCCCTACGTCCCGTCTCCTTACGTCCTGTCTCCCTACGACCTGTCACCTTACCTCCTCTTGGCCTCCTCCCAGGCTGAGGTGAACTATCCCCAGCATATCTCTCGTCACCTTCCCCCATTTTGTCATCTACTGTCCCCCACCGGAACCACTGGCACAACCCACCTGTTCCCTTCCCACCATTGCCACAACGAGCAGTCTCAGCTGTTCCAACTCCACTTCTAGTTCCTGCATCTTTGTACATCCCCTACACTAAAAACTAAAACTATCCACCTGAACTTCAGCCCAGGACTTCTCACACCCGGACTTGACGAAATCCATCCAGTTGCTGCAACTGCTGCATATTAAATGCCTGGTGGCCTTTACCTGTCGTTTGCACGGCGCCATCACAGAATTTAGTCTTAATTTGATTGCTACGTTAGCTTTGAATAAGGCTGTTTTTGTGTTTAAAAGAACACTTTAGGCTAATATACTTGCTAACTATGTCTTTTCTACTAAGCTCGCATGAGCAAAGAAAAGGCCTGCCACCTAGCGAATACGGAGAACACCATGTAAACAAAACAACGAAGTCACTGTACGTTCTACGTCGTGTGTACACGATTATATTGCAGCTTAGTTGCGTCACTTTCCGATAGTGGTCGCTATTTGTTTTATCGAGCGAAAACGGTAGATGGCGCGAGTGAGACTGAGCCGGCACAAACTCCCCACCACTGGCGCCACTAACCATTTCACCACTGCCACAACTTACAATTGATGTGTAGATTCTTGTTTTTTTTTCAAGAAATCCACCAGTTTCAATTGCATATAATTGTGGATAGTGTATGTCTTGTCAATGTCTAGAAACACAACAACATTCCTTTTTGTTTGAACCTATGTTACGCTACTCAATTGCCTGTTGCAATGACGTAACAAGTCGTAAAAACAATGACGTTGCCATGCCAACCATTTTTTTTTACCACTTCGGAAGTATTTATTTTGAATTTATAATCCATTTCACACTCTCCGACAGTGGTGCCACTCAGCGTATCACCATAGCAACAACTTGATGTTTGTTTTCCTATGGCTGCTAGTGTTTTTTTTTGGATTGGCGTTCTTCTTGGAATAGCATTTGCACGAACAGTCAACCAACAGTGCTGGTAACGTCTGATATAATTCAACTCGATTTCCATCTCATCGACCAAATGTTTGCCATCTAGACACATTAGTCAAATGATCTGAAAAATGGCAGATGTTTTTCAATTTTGTGAAATGTAAATGCCTACCCGCGGAACATGAGAATATGGGTATAAAATATAAGATGGGAGATACTGTTCCACTTGCTATCATAAAAAAACGACAAACCGTTGTATGAAAATTATAACGCATTTAGCACTACGTATACGTCAGTGCACAGTTTCGTACCCACAAGCCAAACCAGAAACACCGGAATGCATAATAAACCAAAACTAAAGTTGCTTTTGAGAACGAATTATTAATGTAGTGATATTTCAGTATATTAGACAATACGAATTGTTAATCAATATGTTCTTGTGTTTTCTGTCAACCATCAACTTTAATGTTCTACGTCTCCGTAGTGATGTCGTTCTGATGAGTGACCACAAACAACGACGCACGATTTTACGGTGCGACAATACGCATCCGTGCCATACGACTTCGTCGGCACCTATACCCTACAGCTTAATCGGCAAGTCTACTCGCACCTCAACTGAATGTCTTGCCCTTAATCGGCACGTTTAATAGTGTTGCCTTTACCGAGCCTCTTGGTGCATCGATTAAGGCATTCGTTCACTTGTCGACGGCACATGTCGTGTTTGAATCCATTCTTGTCGAAAGGGCAATTGAAGCAAGCCCAGAAATCATTCAAACACCTTCGATTGCACTTGGCGTGCCGAGCAGACACTTTGTCGCAGGAACAGAACGGAACGTCCAACAGTAAGGCGCACAGGATAAATATCTGCAACAGATTGTGTTGTGTCAGTGGTGGCGATGGATGTGCCAGACGACTCTATGAAAAGTTCCGGAAGAGAACATTATACATGCGCGTGCGTGCACGCGTTTTCATTGTCCATGTATTTTTCAAATTAGTATTCAAAACACTGCTTCAACCACTAAACGCTGGAACTAATCTGAAGTATTCAAGGATAGTTATAGAGGTGTGCGGATTCCTATACCTTACCTAGTTAGGCTGTTGCATAGTCTGACAAATAGCCTATTGAATGGTGTGTCAATTAAATCATTCAAAATAAACATAACATCCTAATTACATATTATCAACGTCATCGATGAAAGTGTCCTATGTAACTACCTACATATAAGAACGTATATAGACTATGTTGCTGTCTAGGTGTTTCAACAAGATACTGAAAAGTACAAGAATTACAGTTATGCACTACATCTAAATCAACTTTGTTAGCTACGCCTAGTAAGACTATCGCCAACGACACGCAAAATGCACGTATATTAAAAATACGTTGATACTTACGATGCGATATTTCATTTTCTTAATCCTTCATTCGGTTGTACAGTGTACCGGGTCAGCGCAATATGTACATGCATTCATGTCTTGCGGCACTGCAATCGCCACTGGCTTTTATAGCATATAGGAGTGAATAGTCTATTCAGGGCAGAATACGTGAGCAAATAAGCGCAGTTTGGCGGATATTTGTACTACCGCCAAGTGTGAAGCTGCATCTCAAAGCTGTTTACACATGGGTGAGCGCTCGTGTGCTTGCGTGCGTGCGTGCGTGCGTGCGTGTGTGTGAATAGTGTATGTATGTATGCATGTATGTATGTATGTGTGTGTATGTATGTATGTATGTATGTATGTATGTATGTATGTATGTATGTATGTATGTATGTATGTATGTATGTATGTATGTATGTATGTATGTATGTATGTATGTATAGATGCATGTATGTGTAAGGGAGCAGGTTTGGTCGCCAACGCATAATATATAGAGTTTAGTTGTAGCTGTTGACATTCTTGGATTGCTGTACGACAAACTACAGTGGAAGTATTTGCCGAGAACGTTGAACAGTCCAGTGTTATGGAGATGTCACTGCAACCGTGTAGACATGGACACTCTGATGTGTAAAGAATGAACATGTACACGTGTGTTATGCATTGTTGTGTGTCATGTGTATGGCTAAACTGTCATTTCTTACGCTATTATAACTGGTTCACTGTGTAACAACTGCCATGGTACAGCTGCCAAGGCTGAAGCATCTCCCAGGGCAGCAGAAAAAGGCACACAAGTTGTGTATGTGTCGAGGGAGAGGAAGCTGTCAAAGCCCCGAGGTTGCCCGCGAGAAAACCATGATGTGGATGTTACAGACTGGCTGGAAGACATTGGGGCCAGGAAAATGTCACCCGGAGAGATGTTTGACTTCATCATGGAGCATCTGGTTGGTGAAGCTAAATCCGCGATGAGGCTTCGCTTCCGGGGAAAGCGTGATGCAATGACATTGCTGGATGTCACAGAAGAGTCTTGTGGAACGGTGGACTCAACAACAAACCCGAAGAAAAATTCATCAGGCGGTATCAGCGAGAGACTGAATCTTTTGAGGATTACTCTTTAGCTTTAGTCAGGATCGTTGACCGGATTGTACAGAGGGATCGGCCGCGGCTATCAACTGGACACTGGTCAGACGATCAAGTTTGTTTGTTTGGCCATTCAACGTCTCCGGCTTCCAGTCACGGCGCTGAAGTGTGTGAATATTGTCTGAGTGCTATCTGGCGACAGCTGTGTGATCACGTCAGCGTAACTGGTGCAGAATAGCAAATACTACAGGCCTAGCGAGAAACAAATAAGAATACATGTTATTTATCTTGCTGGTATTCTTGGAATATTTCCGCCGACTCACTCGGTCTTCGTCGGTGCACCGACTATTCGGACGGATATTGCCAGCGAGTTTCGTGAAAGGTAAATATGGGCCTATATAAATAGTGCAACAGTCCAAGCATCCGGAACGTCTATCCATTCAAGAAACAAATAAGAATTTCAAGATAAACTGCCATAACGACCCCCGCATCCCGCATTGCTTCCGGTGATACAGCTTCTAGGTAGGCTGTGAGTTTGTGTTGGAGCAGTGACAACTTGTTAGATTCCGCAGCCAGGTCACCAACAACAACCATTAAATTTTGTTTCTTTCCAATCGATATGTTTTCTGTGTTAAAAGTAAAAAAGATACAGATAAGTTCTTAAACAGCGCTGCATCAGATTCGTTAAAAACGCGCTGCCTTTCACCATTGGCAGACCTGATCATTCGAACATAAACGCGACTTCTATGGGAAGCGTTCAGCAACGCCACAATTACTGCGCGAAGGCTACTCATTAATTTATATGCACCACTGTCTACAGCCAGATACTCATTTATTCAGTAAGTTGAACTGGCACAACGCGGAGTGAAAGCTTCGGAACGGCAGCGTGAGGATTCGTACCCGGGTCCTGTGGAATAAGGGTCCGATGTAAGGACTGTCACACAATTGTGTCGTTTCGATGTCATACATTTAGATAACGCCAGCGCTCTTATGAACATTACTGTGATACTTGATTGCGATATGATGTTTCATTGTCTTTTTCTGTCATTCAGTTGAACAATACGCCGGGTAAGACGTACGTGCATTCGTGTCATCTGATCATCCGACAAATCCTTCCCAACGGTTTTCTGGGCATTTGGAATAAAACAAACGACCTTATTCTCAAGAACTATATAATTACACACGTCTATATTTAAATTTATTATAATATTATGTGCTACAGTCATGATAATAATGATAATAATGGTGGTGGTGGTGGTGGTGGTGACTCACTGTTACTGAATACAGTTTCGTTATCTTTGGTAAAGGTAATCACGACATAATCAGATAATAATTTCATCAACAATAATTTCACCATCATTATGTTGGGGCCGTGCCAGGTCAAGCGATGGTATGCCGCTTCGTGTCAAGTGGTAGTGTTCTAATATGTCTTTGTCTGTTCAAACATGTTTTCATAACCACAATTCAAATATATTTAGACCGTTATTTGCTTAAGAATATTGACCCTGCTGACCAGCATGCAATATTATAATTATATAATATATATATATATATATATATATTATAATAGTTATTACAGTTGCAACAAACATCATGCTCCAATACAATTGTAACAACTTGCCCCAAACACCATTTTTGCAATTGAACGCATGTGGACGATAACAAGTGCTGAATTTCAGTTTAACTTCTACTTGGCATAACCCCTCATACTACATAGTAGGCCCTATAGATGTTACAAGTTTCATTAAAGAAATATAAAAACTGGCTGCGTGAGATCATATTATTACGTGTAAAAACGTTTTAGGTGGTTAAAACCTCATTTTATCAACACCTCGTTAATTTCATCTTCTTAACTCCCGATTTTTGGACAGTATGTCCACTACTGTCGACGGTGACTCCATATAATATATAATAATGGATTTTTGGACAGTGTGTCCACTACTGTCGATGGTGACTCCATATAATATACAATAATGGATTTTTGGACAGTGTGTCCACTACTGTCGATGGTGACTCCATATAATAATGGATTTTTGGACAGTGTGTCCACTACTGTCGATGGTGACTCCATATAATATATAATAATGGATTTTTGGACAGTGTGTCCACTACTGTCGATGGTGACTCCATATAATACATAATAATGGATTTTTGGACAATATGTCCACTACTGTCGATGGTGACTCCATATAATATATAATAATGGACTTTTGGATAGTGTGTCCACTACTGTCGATGGTGACTCCATATAATATATAATAATGGATTTTTGGACAGTGTGTCCACTACTGTCGATGGTGACTCCATATAATATATAATAATAGATTTTTGGACAGTGTGTCCACTACTGTCGATGGTGACTCCACATAATAACACCTGTATTACGCTTTGCAGTCATAAAGGCTGAATCAATCGTACATGTGTAGGCGTACATGTGAAATATATACATTAAAGGGATAAAAAATAAAAGTTACACAACACACACACACACACAAACACACACACACACACACACACACACACACACACACACACACACACACACACACACACACACACATGTGAAATATATACATTAAAGGGATAAAAAATAAAAGGAAAATAATTAATGGAGCATTAAATTACACACACACACACGCGCACACACGCACACACGCACATACGCACACACGCACACACACACACGCACACACGCACACACACACGCACACACGCACACACGCGCGCGCACGCGCACGCACGAACGCACGCACGCACACACGCACACACGCACACATGCACACACGCACACACGCTCACGCGCGCACGCACGCACGCACGCACACACACACACATATAATATAAAATATAGTATAAATCAGTAATAAATAATGAACAATAAATTGCATGTAACTAAATATAATATAAATTTGTGTTAAATTAGGAGCATTGAATTGCATATAAATAAGTGAAAAATTAGAGTATTAAATGTAGGGCATTGAATTGCATGCACACAAGTAAATAAAATAAAAATTAGATTTTGTGTTAATTACAAGTAAAGAACAGACGATTATAAAATAAAGTCGTCATTCTACATCATTCTATGGCAAGTAGTTCAAAACTTAAATTTTCAAGGCGTTGGGCGGCCATCTTGAATTTGACATGACCTTGACCTGAAATTCAAAAAATAACATCAAAAATGGATTCTACATACCCGAAAACTCCTAAAAAGACGTATTATACATCATTTTAAGGCAAGTGGTTCGAAAGTTAATTTTCCAGACGGCGTCTGGCGGCCATCTTGGATTTATGCAGATTACGAGATTTGCCCATACTTGCCATTTGGGCAACCAAGCTGAATTTGTTCTAGGACCCCATTAGATTACAAATCAACAATAAAAATTCATAGGAAAGAATATTTCTAGGTTGGTGTATTGAACACATAGGAATGTCAAATCCTATTAGGTCTACTGCCAGTTGTAAAGTCCATATGGTATAAAAGAGTTCTAAAATCGATCAGTTCAGCATTGAGGCACTCTGTACTTGCAGTTACTGCGGGTTGCGTGGGTAGGTTCCCTGACTGGAGATGATGCAACTTGTGATTAGGTTGTAGCATGTTCGTGAATAGATTCCTGCATAGAATCTCCCTCCGGTCTGCCAGTGTTAGTCTTCATATGGATTCGAGCAGCGTCGTTTGCTGTTTAGTTAAATTCGTGTGCCACACCTGGCAAGCGTACTCAACCATTGATCGGACCAGTGTTGTGTAAATCTTAACGATGTGGTGGGATTAGACTCCAGTTCGGTTGAGCAGTATTATGAAGTATAGTCGTTGCGATGCTTTAATTGGCGGTTATTTAGTCTATGTGGGGTTGCCATTTTATACCAGCCGTTAGTGTGATACCTAGTACTTGGGTTGAGTTCACTTGTTCGATGGGTCTGTTGTTGATGGTTAGCGGCGGGATGTCTTGTGGTGTATGCTATGTTTTCGTACACGCACGCGCGAACGCACTCAAGCACACCCACACGCTCACGCTCACGCACACGCACACGCACACGCACACGCACACGCACACTCACACGCACACGCACACGCACACGCACACGCACACGCACACGCACACACACACAGCACTGGGGTTCATAAATAACACATTTGTGCTGTCAGGAGGTTAGAATACACGACATTATAATAGTTTCTAAATTACAACATGATTTTGCAATAAAAATCTATGAGACTCGTACATTTGGCGTTTTCCGAGAATCCTGACCCACTATCAATGAAGATGCCCCTGAACGGAAGAGTCATCCAAATCTAGTCCGCATATATTCTGACTTCAGTAATTGTTATTCCTATTACATATATATATATATATATATATATATATATATATATATATATATATATATTATATGCATCTGCCGTAGCACGGAGTGAATGTTTTGTTGTTGTGAATTTCCGCTGGTTATCAGCTATGGTGTGATGCATGCAGCCTTGCAAACCAGTGTTACAGAAAATCGTCTTAAGCTGCAGCCCATAGTAAAGACGGTTATTCTCTGTGGAAAACATAATGTCACCCTGTGAACCTGTCACCTACCGGAATGACACCACCCTTCTCGACATTGCTGAGAATCACATCGAAGTTGGTCCTGGAATCGGATTTGGCGACACAAAACAATAACGCCTTGCAGACCTCGAAGATAATACACTGCGAAACAATTGCCATTATCGGAGAGCAGATCCCGTAAAAGATTATGTCCGAATAGCTAGATGTGTTTTATACCATCACCGCTGACGAGACTTGTATATTATTATATCAAACAAAGAACAACTAAGATTTGTCCTGAAAGATGGTCAAAAAGCAGACAGTTCATTGGGAATTCTTGGCGTTTATGTTGCGTTACCGTAAACCGAGGTTACTTTGAACAGTTTTGCTTTTTTTCACATTCCTGAAAAACCTGAAGGTGGAAGTGCGATCTCTATGCCAATATCGGGGCTCCAGCTTGATCTTCTGATGGCATGCAGATGTTTGCAGACAATAACTATTTTAGTGGTTTTTTTTATTTATAGGGTGTTCAAAGTTACCCCATGGTTGGGGATACTTTTGAACACGTAGTCCGTCATCCACATGTTGTCTTGCTTTTCACCACGTGTCCAATGATATAGCCTTATTGGGGGGAGTATAGTTTTCATGAGTCCCACCAGTCTTCTTTCGATTTCCAGATACAGAAATAAGGGAATTCGTACCCCCTAAGGAAAAGGTGTATAAGATTGGAATTAAATGTCTGTCATTTCTTCTCTGTGTGCAGCTTGCCACTATGTGTCTTTTTTGGGGAAATTTAACTGGGCACTCCCTCCCGTTTTCAGGGTCTGGAATCCCCATTTTTTTAAAGATAATTTTGTTTAACCGTGAAAGTTTTCATAAATCATCCCAGAAATCCCTGGCTGATTGTGTACGCTCGAACCCTCCGTTTTAAAACCCAGAGCCAGAGGCAGAGGACGGGCCTGGTATAGATTGTAACTTCGTAATTTAATTTATTTCATTCATTTCTTGTCGTATTGCATGCATTCTTGCCGGAAGTACTGAACACAACGCACTGAAACTGATGCTAGCACTACTGTCTCTAATGACAGGGTAGCGTGGATAAACACTGGTTAATTTTATGACAATGTTTATTGTTACAAATCAATAATCGACTAAAACATAGAGGCAAGAAACATATCCAGAACGCTCAGCATGATCGGATCTCGATCAGATCGCGCCCTCTGTGGGACTATAGACGAACGAATGATATAATCACCGGGACATTTTTTATGGTACTTGCTGCTGTTATTTCACTTCGATGCAATTAATTTGAAAGCATACATATACAAGAAAGTATTGTACGTATGCTACCAATGTGTATTTATTATAATATATGTGTTTCGGTAAGAACGCAATACGCTTGAGTGCCGTCTGGCGCATAGTAGATGCACTAAAATCAATTCGATTGGTGACTCCGCCCAGATGGAATATGCGACATCACATCAGTAAACATGGCCTCTGCTTGCGTGTTGGAGTGGGTACCAGATTCCCTCTATAATACAGCCGTTTCTGCCATAGTGGCCCAATATTCTAAGTACAGAAAGGAACTGAAGTCTCTGCCGGAAAACGTGCAGTTTGATGTGTACTATAAGGTTGGTGAGACAATTGAATTTCTCGAACAATACCGTATTTGGAATTGTTGATAGCCTGACTCAGACTTGGTCTTGGGTCATATAATTCAGCTACATATATTCTTTGGTTTCGGGTTTGCAACAGCATACTTATATAAGGTTCCGTGTTTTATGTACCTACGAAGTAATGTTATTGATGTCATTTATGAGAAACGAAACAGCATTCATGAAACAACTGCATGTTTGATGTCGTATTAGCTTCACAGTGATCTCGGCCTATCGGAATCTCGGCCTGTTTTGGTGAACTCGGCCAGTGACCTCGGCCTGTGCGGCAGTGAATTCGACCTGTATAGCAGTGATCTCGGCCTGTATAGCCAGTGATCTCGGTCTGTTTGAGGGCGTGGTGTTGGCCAGAAATAAGTGTCCAACAGTGAACTCGGCCTGTGCGGCAGTGATCTCGGCCTGTAATTTTCTGTAAAAACCGACGTTAGATAAAGCTTCTTCTTGTCTAGTCAGTGATCTCGGCCTGTTTGAGGGCGTGGTGTTGGCCAGAAATAAGTGTCCAACAGTGAACTCGGTCTGTGCGACAGTGATCTCGGCCTGTAATTTTCTGTAAAAACCGACGTTAGATAAAGCTTCTTCTTGTCTAGTTAGTGATCTCGGCCTGTTTGAGGGAGTGGTGCTGGCCAGAAATATCATCGGCAAATTCTGCGTGCTAAATATAGCCATTTTAATTCATCAGTTATAAGTAACATTTTATGTACAGTCCATTGCCATGATGATTTTTATTTTTTTTAAATTTGGTAATCAGATTGTTTTATTTAAATCGGATTTATTGATTTATTTTAAATCTGGTATATAGATATTTATATAGATGTTTAAATTTGTAAACTCTTTCAAACATGTTATATTCAAATCGATTTGGGTTCTTGTCTTAACAGAGGGTACATGATTTTTGTTTATATAAAGACATTAGACAATGTCCACAAGGCCAGGACTCTGTGTACTCTAAGGGTCTCTAACCAGAATACAAACTGGTACAGTATTAAACAACTGAGTCAACATACTGAATTGGTAACAACTAGCACAAGCTATAAGTGGACTTTAACTCAGGGCTTCCGTGTTGAAAAGATACTTCCTCTGGAAGACAAGTTTGTGTGGCTTCACTGCATTCAGAAAGGGAATAGCTCAAACATACACAATGTCATAAAATATTTTACTATCAGGCTATCTGGTGACAATGCAGCTACACAAGTGTGCGCACTTTGTGTATTGTATTAAAAACATACAAAACTGTTGATCTCGATGATTGTAAACAATTATTTGTGTTAAATTCATATAAATCAGCGATTAAAAAAAATGGAAGTAAAAAAAATCATAAATCAATGATTTAAAAACAAATTTTGGAGCGATTTAAATCGGGATTTAAATCAAACAACCCTGTATGTATATATATATATTATTATTATTTATAGGCAGTTGTTTGTCATAATGTAGATATATTTATTTTCGTCATTTGTATGGGACAGCGTCCCTGGCTAGTTTGCAGAAGACAAAAGACATAATGTAAAAAGCTTTTATTTTTATTTATAATTTCCTAAAAATCAGTGCACAAATGTTGTGATGTAACCTATGCAATTCTAAATCTAATAAACAAGATAACAGCAAAGATGGGGAAACCAACCAAGAAAGAATTAGAAATTATATAAAATTGCTATTATAACCATATATAGCACATAGTACAATTAAATTGTAACCACAATATAAAATCCTGAATACAATATAAAATGAATTATACTGTGTGGTATATGGTTATAATAGCAATTATATATATATATATATATATATATATATATATATATATATATATATATATATATATATATATATATATATACACATACATATTATAGAAGTAGAAAGACAGACAACTGTTCGGAGAGCACTTAATGCATCATTGGGCCATACAACACCGGGCAAATGCAGGTTTCGAAATGTCTTTTTCTGGTGCCTTCTCAGTTTACCCTCTGACACCAGTCGCAGGGTGAGTTCGATCTGAGAAATATTCTGCTCACATTTACATATATGGACGTAAGCAGTATTGATATTACTGTGTGATCTTTTGGTCCTTGTATATTTGGATTGCATGACGTTATATGAAATGAAGATGGCAATATTTTGTTCAGGTTTAAATTACATTTGTCCTCACAATTGTACTAGATTTGTAAAGTTTGTATTCATTAAAATATATGTCACATAATTGTCAAATTATGAAGCTTGCACAATTACATTTGTAGTAATGGTTGTTGTGGTCTTGTCCGCTATAGCGTGGAATTGCCCACCTGTGCAGCTTCTTCGTACAACTGGTAGAATGACATCTACTGCTTGGCCTTCGTGTTGAATCCGTGATGCCGCTCTCTCCAAACACTGACCAGCTGGTCGGGGCCACACCCGACTTGCAATCCACGTTTCCTTGGTGTACGCAACTAAACATAATGATATAATTATATACATAGTATACCAATACATATCCGGATGTTATTATTATGAAATGTTCTATGAGCTGATACACCGGGTCGCCGTTATCCTCGGTTTCTGACTCGTACGAGGGGTTACATCCATGATGGAGTCCTCTTGCAGTGGAGGTAACGTCACTCCCATGTCTGTAGTATTCTGAAACAAAACACAAATCACATTTTCATCATCATCATCGTCATCATCACAGTTTTAGAAATGTTTATCTACTACAATCTGCAGTTTTTGCATGGATTGATGATTATGACATTATTGGTTCTACGTGCAAGGCGTAGGTTCCGTTAGGGTAATTAAACTTGTCAGCTGAGGTTGCAGTGTCCATGCTGACGTGACCAGCGTCCACATGTGCCGTGTTGTTAGGTGCCTGTGACAGACTGGTTGACTCCAACTGTCAAGGTGACAGCTAAAATAAATCTGCCAAAATTAGTGAATATTCCAGTGTTGTTTACTATCAACATAAAGCAATTACTGAACACAATCATTGCATATTTGGCATGATACTCCGCAATGCTCCACAACAACAAATTATCATTAATTACCCTTGATATATCTGGTGGTGGTGGCGGTGGTACCCGTGTGTGCACCTGCCAAGAAGACAAATGACTGGTTTTAGTCCAAAAACACTGATTAACACATTTGAAGCAATATGCAATTATTAAAAATTATGATACATTTTTTATAATTACGGGTTGTGTCAACCACCTGAATCTAAAAAAAAATGCAGGGTTTGCGAAATAAATTATTTAAATAAAATTATTGTAGTTCGTCCAATATTACCTTTGGTGCACAATTGCAGCACCTCCATTGAGGTAGGTCAATGGAACCGTTGACCAGCGGCCTGTAGAAGGTTCTGCTGACACCTGCAAATTCACACAGATAAATGTATGCTATAATTATGATGAAATATTAAGAAACCCAATACATCTGAAGAAATATTCAGAAACATAATAGATCCCATACCTTTTTATACATAGGTTCTTTTGCCATCCCACCACATAACAATTAACTTTCGGTTTGTCATTATTTCTGTATAGTATCAACAGTGAAAAGGATTGCATAACGCATGCAACATATACCTGTCCCGCACACTGTGTGTTGCCATAAGTTGCATCTGTCGCACAAAAGAGCCTCTTGACGTTCACGCACTATTCGTAAAACGGGGACACACGAAAGGCTCGCGATTCATGGTGGGAAAGCAGAATCACGATCATAAACAATTAAAATCTTGTAGTCGTATTTTTATAAAATCTTATATTCGTACTTTCACAAACAATTCAAATATCATACTTTCGTGCTTGCAAGTGAACCCAGAGTTGAGATCCTCGATATTCCACTCTTTCTAAAGCTGAGTGGCGGCTACGTTTCTTGCCAATCATAGCCCATTCTGACCAATTATCTTTATGGAACACGTCGCTCTTACCTCGGCCCACATCAAAAGGAGGCCATGTTCAGACAAACAACACAAATAGATCTGCTCAATGAAACAAAGCAAGAGTAGAAAGCCGGTTACTACCACCAGCTTCTACACAATCTTTACTCACACAAATCAAAGACAGACAACATTCATGAAAAGATCAGCTCAATAAAACAAAGCAAGAGTAGAAAGCAAATTACTATGACATCCACCTTTTTAACGTACAAATAATATTTTAAAACTGATTACTGCACTGTAAATATTAACGGGATATTATGTTTGTGACGTCATTGCGACACCTATATCAGTTAAGAATATCAAGACCGATCGTCCAAAAAACATCTTTATTGCATTGAACATTGTTTATCGTAACAATAAATAATGATACAACTTCTTGTATCGATAAATATTGCCTATATTACTATAACAAGGCCCATAATGAAAGACAGGCCGAGATCACTGCCGCACAGGTGGAGGTCACTGGCCGAGTTCACCAAAACAGGCCGAGATCACTCAGGCCGAGATCACCGGCAATGGTCATAGTCGTAGCCTGACACTATCCTAGGCTAGGGCTAAGCCAGGGTTTGGCATAGCATTAAGCCATTATTGTATGCCCGATTTTAAGCAAAGCTAAAAAGCTACTATACTAAACCGGAAACAAGAAATAGGACAACATACTTTCCTGATGAGTGTAAGAATGTTGACTGATTATTTTGTGACTGTAAAAGCGTTTGATATTTGTCATCATTCAGTCATTTGAGATAGATATTACAATATAATAAGACTAGTGTTGTGAAATTATTCAACTAGAAACAGTCACGTTCACAGGCACACCTGCCGTGGTATGTATATATATATGCATAAAAAAATTGGCGTAGCAAGATGCACCTGGTTAGATCAGCATACAATGTAGCAAAACATAACAAATCCCCAATGAAAACCCCCTCCCTGTATATCACTAGTACTTAGAGAACCCTTCTCCTAACCACGAACAACTACTGATTATCAAACAACATCTGGAAAAAAAATTTCTTACATGTGCATATGTATACAAGTTCACAGATTTATGCTTTTATGATACCAATTACTGTACAACCATAGGGTGTGGCAGGGGTGTTGACCTCCATCTCCCATGTCTTTTTGAGGTTAACCTCCTAACTCCGACCTGTTTGCGGGACCACCGGGATCTCCCATTATTTTTGAGAGTCCACCTCCTGCCAATCCCACCTCTCTCCAGCTTTTGAGGCCAACCTCCCACCATTTTTTCGGGCCAACATCAGAACGGAATGCCCTTCTGCCTGAATACACCAGTTGCCATGCATCAACCGCTTACTCCACTTTGGTGGTAGCGAATTATGATGTATTTGAATATAAAACCAAGGTTATTTGTGCTGTTAATATCACTGATGATTATATTTGTGATCTGTTTATGAAACATCTCCGTGACTTATTCTTCTCTCTAGGAATAGCGTAGGTTATCCAGGCTCCGTGCTGTGGTGAAACCATTTGTCACACACATCATCACCTGGAAGCGAGACTAGTTCATAGCGCCACCTCTGCCCTCTCTGGTGGTCGACCCTCCTCCTTCCTACCAAGTCACCTGCCCCCATCATCCAGCTTCTTATTATTGTTCCCGTTAGGCTGAACAGCATCCCAATATCTTCCCTCAGGTCATTCATCCTTCTTCTGTCTGCCCTCTTTGCTTATGTAATTCTCCAGAACTAGTTGTTCTAGCAAACCTAAAAAATAAACTTCTGTTTTTGTTGTTGTATCTAACAGGAGAGGGGTTGAGAGATAGAGAAAGCGGGAGGGAGGGAGGGAGGGAGGGAGGGGGGGGGGAGAGAGCAATTCTATTAAGAACAAACCATGAACATAAGAATGCAGTTTTATAATACATGACAAATGTGAATAAACAGTTGATTGATCCATGAAGACCTGCTCTAAGACGTGAAAGATCTCTGGCATACAGGCCACTGTGGCAGTTATATATTATTACTTACAGTCGTACTAGTTACTATATCCAGCTATAATCCTTTTATTAGTTTAAAACAGGAAGTCCGTGTCATGAAAGTGTCATTCTTCAGTTAGCCATAAAATGCCTTTGTTACTCTCACAAGGGACAGTGCCAAGTATTGCTAGTGGAGTCTTTTTCAGAAGAGGCCTGGTGACTCAGTTAGACAGGCTGCACCAGTATTGTCTGGTGCCAATTTGCTGTCTGGTTAAAGTACAACTGGGATATTGAGTCGTGGACATTGGCAGGTGCTAACCCACCCTCTCAGTTAGTAATAGCTTGGTTAGTATGTCTGCCAGCATGTCTTCTAATATGGGCTAAGGAACTACAGACATTGTCTCAATGAGCCCAACATCAGGTCCAGTTTAATCCAATTTGCATGATGACACACTAGTGTGCTGGGAAACCACGTACCTTCCCAAATGTGTATATAACATAATATAACATCTCCCAGTCTCAGTAGACATACACATTGTGTACTAGCACCACTGAAAATAAGCATCATGAGTGGTAGAGGCAGAAGATAATGCATTTTAGAATGTAATTTTTGCAGCTGTCAAACTATATTATAATTGACCAGAATCAATTATACGTTCAATGTTACACTAGTTTTATTGCAAAAGAACTTCAAATACAATCCCTTTGAGAGTTTTTCCCACTATTGAGTTTTTTCCCAGGGTGGTATATACCACCTGGTAAAAACCGGGGCAGGAAAAACGTGCCAACCCTGTATTGCTATGTAACGAATATTCTGAATATAAACACTTATAAAAATTTGAAATGCAAGAACATAGTTACAGGGGTGAGATTTAGCAAGTCATGGAAGGTAGCCAGTCGGGCTACCAACCTTACAAAGTGAAGTAGCCCGACAGCTTCTTAGGTAGCCCACTTGCTAATCAATTCTTTGATTATAGAAAGTAAATACTTTGAAGATAGAATGTATGAACGACATCTACAACAAATAGAAACATCAAAATAAACAGTTTTGAAACATTTATTTTCAAGGCAGGATCAGTACAATGTAATACATAACACTGAACAGTATACAGTTGTACACATATGACAAATTTTTTTGTTTTCATAACATGGTACACCAACAGTCTATGCGAAAAGTCTGCAACCGTCACAGGACATCAGGTCCTCTGAACTGAACAATTTACAGGACCTGATTTTACTTCCAAATATTACTGAAACGGTGTCATGCGCACCGTGTGGATATATATATATATATATATATATATAAGTGGCACCACGTGGCACCATCCTAGAGAAACTTTAACCAAGTTCCCGATTATTCACCAGAAATGCTCCACGTACCATGCATGTATATGCCACACGGCGCCAAGACCATTAACACGACTGGTTATTATTTCAGTGTAGAATGACCGTTCAGTTATATGTTGAGCGTCGATGTGGTTGATTAAAAATGCAGTTAATGCTCCCTGTTGATATCGCTTCGGCTATGGTTTGGCAAAAATTTTTACAATGTCAAACGTGTCACAAACACATAATTTATGGTTAAATCCGATATAGCCAGGACAACACTTCTGAGATGTTTATTAACATTCCGTTTATTTTGTTGCGTCTAAAATATTGCAGCTCCATAAATATTTTGAGTCACCATGCACGCCACTGGAGTAAAAAAAATTAAGTCGCCCGAAGGCATTTTTGGGCACCATTGGCAACCGGGCGAACGCTAAATCTCACCCCTGTAGTTACGGAATCATAAATGAGTACCATAACCAAATATCAACAATTAACACCACTAATACTAATTCACACATAATCAAATCAAAAAAATATTTATTTCCAACGTCGTGACAACAGCAGTAAAGTAGCATAGCATCATAATGTATATTAAATTTAGATAAAAATGGTCACACACGTATACATTTATGTACAGTATTAATGATGAGTTGGAAACGGGGAGTTGAAGTTGAAGTCAACACTAACCAAACACTAACCAAACACTAAACTAACTTGCATTAACTAACGTTGACTAACATTATTGGCTGGAACTTGAACTCTGCCAATTCAAAATACTTCCCACTGATTCAGTTAGCCAAAATGCTCAAGTTATCGGCCCCACCCCGCCAATTCATCCCGGTGGCCACGGCTGGGTCGGACTGTATTGATGATGTGCATTGCAGTACATATTAGTCTATGCTCATTCGATATTAAATACAAAATTTTTTGTGACAAAGTACTACTTCCAAGGCAAAGGCAATGTCCATACATGCAAGGGAAACCCTGGCACTTGTAACATGGATGCCTATTCGCCGAGTCACATTTAATGACATCACTATCTTGGGAATACTAATGAAACACCAAAGCAAATATGGCAGACAAAGTTGCGAGAATTGTAGAGTTCGAAAATTGTTGAAGGTTATTACGCCAATTTACTTCATACTGGTGATACTAAGGAGGCATACAATCCGATTGATAAAATAATGTGCCAGGCCCAGCCATGGCAGTGTGCGTGAAACGTCGGCATCAAACATAATGTTGCTTTCAACAATTCAGTCATTGCATTGAGTCCGTATTTTAGAGTACGTTATGATTCTTGTGTTTTTTAGCTCTACAACAAGGGCAGGCTGTGTGAACTGGCGTTGGAGTTCACCGAACTTGAACTATTTGCACGAGTGCTCAAAGTAAGCAACAAAAGGTGAGTATTGCAGAAACTCAGACCGTTTTCACAAAGCTTTGACGTCTGAAGTGGTTTATGACTTCATATGTTTGGTTGGGAAATACTTGAAAAGCATATGATCTTGTCTACTAAGATTCAAGGCTTCTTTGAATTGTGTTGAATAGTTGTGAATATCATGAACATTCTTATATGTTATTGTTATTAGATAATAGTGGATTCTGAAAGATTTATGTATGGTTATAACTTACAGGTAAATATGTGTACCAAGCACTGCCAGCTGGGTTATATCATTGTTCAAGTGATTCATGCCCATTTCACCTACTGTGGTTTTACGGGTAATTCTGAGACAGATGCCCAGTTCGCCTACTGCCAAATTAAGGCTTAACCCATTAGACCCCGCACATTGAATTAAGTGTGTTCTGCTTTTCCCCGGGCAACTGAGGCAGATTTTAAAAATTATAGGTGCTTGTTGTTTTTAAGCTGTAGCTTCAAAAGTATTGATATCTTATAATTGCAAGTTATGTTTATTTTGAAGCAAATTGAATTATCTATGCAATGGTGTGGTGTATATAAACCTGTTATATGTTGTCATTTTTAGGTGTGGAACTTCGGAAATAAACTTTTTTTAACAAATATTGAGAGTGAAGTTTGACATGATAGTCATATTTTATTGCAATAACATCACCAATTGCTGGCTCCACACAAGGAACTGTTCTTCCTATGCATGGTACTGCACAAAGAATCCCATTTTGCACAAATGCACACTGCATGTCAGACATCCAAAGCATGTCTCAATCGCACGTCCAGATGGCCGTTTCAAGAATAAAAATTTTTATACATTTATCACATGTCATATCCAACACAACAATGTCAATAATGACATGACTTTTTTAAAGTTTACTAATATCTGAAATATAGATAAATATAATTAATTACAAAGACCACTGACACCGTCAACATGTCAACTGTGTCCAACAAAGCAACAACACCACCCATCCAGGCACCGCCCAGGCCAGGGCTTGACTGTTTACATGCTCATCAGGCCAGATTTTTCTGTTTTATTTACTTATTTGCTTTATAATTCGTTATATAACAACATGCACAACCAGCTAATTAATCTAAGCCGAGTAAATGGCACAAAACACACAATGTCAGTGTTGATACAGTCGACAAGCTGAATAAGACGGTGACCAAGCTACACTTGGACAAAGAAAACCAACCGACACCATCTTCAATTTATCACTCACGCAGTCAACGATCGAGCCACATATACATCTTACCTCCACATCCATCTCAGAAGCACTTTCATACGAAGATTCATCCCTAAAATCGCACAAACTTCATTTGCAGTGAACACATTTGTTCTACGAGAAACGGCCATTTTTAAAGCCCACCAGTGCTCGACTTCAAACGCTATTATCTTCAAAACTTTCAATACGACCATATGTTAATTTTATGCACAATTCATAGCTAAAATATGTAGAATTCCGCTAGTTTTAGTTTCATATTAATCCACCCGATGACGCCACCTCCACAGTCTTTTTCCCCAGCGGACGCTTGCGGGCGCCGTGGAGAAAACAAGGTCGTACGCTTGTGCGGGGTGCACGGGGTCTAATGGGTTAATGCCACTTTGCCAACTTTTAGATCAATTGCTCTACTAGGTACATGGTTTGGTTCGACATGCTCAAATGTTAATTGGATGTGGCTTCTTTTGAAATTCAGTACAAACTGTGGCTTTGCTAAAATCAGAGATTTAACTAAAAAAAAATATTTCTGTAAATCATATTTTTTTTAAATATTTTTTTAGAAGTATTACATTTGAATGGTGATTTTTGTGGGAGCAGAGCTATCGTAATGGAGAGTAGGAATACAATTAGGCATACTGGGAGGGTAAAGCACTGAGAGTAGGCTAAACGGGAGAGCTATCCAAATGCAGCGTAGGCGAAATGGGAATAATATCAGTAGGTGAAATGAGGATACCCTGTTCAAGCAAATCATGACAATTTACATGCATGCATGCTTGCAATGTAGGCATGCACATGCAAGGTAACAAGGTAAGTCATATCAGTGTTTCTGGGCCTAAGACAGTACATGTTAGATTCAACCATGGCTGGAATGCACAATCGTCTGTGTAATGTCACGCACATGATCCACCTACTGCTAAATCGTCATCTATTTTCCTGTCATCTGATTCAATCTCTCAAATAGTTTGAGTGGGCCAGACTGTTAATTTCTGACCAATTGTCATTTTGCAGACATCTCCTGCACAACTGCTTCCAGGCGGTCCTGGACCATGGTCAACGAGTGTCCAGTATTCTCGCCAATGCCTACAGTCAGCACTGTTGTGTGACAGACTGTAATGATTCTGCAAGTCGGGAGAAGGCCATACAACTTGGCTTTTCATTAGGTACTGCACAAGAGCACCTGTATTCTACATCAAGTTGCAAAATAATGAGTGACCACAAAAAAGTACTACCTATAGAACTTGATATAACATCTGTATTTGTATTTCAACTGACTCTTTCTTCGGTACAAATGTGCTATATTGTGGAAAGTTTTGGATTGGTATCTTTAATTTCTTGATTTTGTTGAGATTTGAGCAAATGCTTCAGATGTTGGCCTCGCATGAACTTGAAGCGCACATTTTGTATCCCTCCACTATTTTGACTAAAGCCATGTCTACTGTCGACACACAAACTCCACTTTTGCATGCATAAAAACAAAAGGATATATTTTATATGGAGGAAGTTGTCACAAATAAGGTAGTTTATTTGTGGTCAGTAATAAACAAATTTCTGCATCGAATTCTGATGTGTCTGCTGCGTCGAGGCAGAAATCTAGAGCACATGCCCAAAACCTCAACCAAAGCAAGGACATTAAAGACTCCCATCCAAGACTTTCCGTGCAGTAACCATGCATCATTGCACCTACAGTGCCAGATCTCACACCAATATGTCCGTTGATGTGTTTCACTGCTGAAATAAATTAAATGACTGCCCTTTTCATTCACAGCACTTGGCGCAATTTGATGATTACCAGTCATTGACTGGTAAGTAGAAATTTGGAAAAGACTCACATTAGGTGATTAAATGTTGTACTTCCCCAGAAAAAAATTTAGAAAACTTGCCAGCGGATAATGCTGACAAAAGCATGGGTGATAATACAGGCTAGTGTAGTTTATGTATGCTATTCGGTTCAACTCATGATGTATTGGCGGTTGTGGTGCAGGAGGGTTCCTAAGTGATGCTGGCTGGTATCTGGATGCTGAGCAGGTGTTTCGGTCATGTCTACAAGTTCTGAAACAAACACAAGACGATCTACCCTCCATCTGTAAAGCCCTTGATTGCTGCATCAGGTAATACAGTGGTCAACAGTTGAACAAGTAATTGTTTTTGAGCGAATGGTGTAATTTTAAAGGTACAGAAAATCATATTAGTATAAGCTGTATATGTTCCAATATCTTGTTTTAATGAACCACCATTTTTTATGTAACTTGACTGTTGACGAATATTGCCACTACGGCACCCATGACGTGGGCTTAACTAACAGTATGGTTCAGCCCATGAAATTATGATGCTGTGTGTTCAACAAAGTTTTCCTAGTAAACCACTGGTGTGATATTCTTGATTGTAGCTGCAAATGGTTGTTTTAGGTTCATAGACCCAAAACCATGACTTGTATTTCCCTTAAACGCCCTTGTATATTCACTGTTGTTCCAGACTGCTGCACACACTGAATGCCTACTGTAAGTTTGGTGAGGCTGAGCGGACGTGGCAGGAGGCACAGACCTTCCTGGAGAAGCTGCAAGCGGCGGACTGTGCCGTCAACTCTGCCGTCCTCCACTCTGAGTACTGCACACTGCTGTTTGCCAAGAGTCTCTACAACGAGGTGAGGTCAACGCCCTTACACAAACCTCACGAGTTGGCTCAAGGATATCCACAGGACCTTCCGGCATGAGGGTTTTTTTTAATTACAGTTGAACCTCACTTTGTGGTAACGCAGCCACCTCGTCATTGTGGTCACACTGGGACAGTCCCAAATTATTTCTATAGCAGTAATGTATAGAACCGTAATCCTGCTAATACAGCCACCTCTCTATTCAGATCACTTTGGCCTATGCCAGTGGGTAACCTTAATATCAAGGTTCGACTGTACTCATGAGCTCTGATCTGTTTACTTCCGACCCACCCGTGGAAAAACATGAACATTTGCAAGTGAAGCCATTTTTTTTATTTAACAACTGATTAAATGTTGTCGTATAATCCTACGATGTAGACTTAGGCCAAAAAACTTAAAATCAACGGGGGGAATGTAAAAACAAATACAACAAAAGCAGGAGCTTTTGGTTTAAAATCAGGAGGATGTTTGAAAAATGACCAAAAAACATGAGATCTCCCATCATAGCGAGATGCTTGGAAGATCTGATACCAGTATTACCAGTATACTTGTCTAGCTCACCTCTGTGATGCTTAGCATCATGTGCATGGTTAGGCCTATTGTTATCGTAATCTGCAGTAATAGATTACACTATTAGCTACACTGCGGTCACCACTTGCGCCAGATCATTGGCATGTACACAGCTTTGTACTGTTGGTGCCAGTGCCAGCTGAACAACCAGTTAGTTCAGAGAACCTTTGTGTCTGGAGATACATTTAGAAGATGTCTTCTGCAAAATAGGAGCTATATTAATAATCATAGTAATACTAATTAACTTCTGTGTCGCCTATGTCTTCAGGAACCTGAGCTCAGAGGCGCAACAAAACATAATCATTAAGCATAATCGTGAACAGGAACTTGCAAAAGTCATTATTGTTGTATCTGTGGCTACATTCCTGAGAAGATCATAATAAGTAAATAGATCATGGTAAGTAAGTGGACTATGATAAGTAAATAGATCATAATAAGTAAATAGATCATAATATGTAAATAGATTATGATCCTGATATGATAAGTAAATAGATCATAATAAGTAAGTGGACTATGATAAGTAAATAGATCATGTTCAGTAAATAGATAATCAAGTAAGTGGATCATGACAAGTAAATAGATCATGATAAGTAAGTGGATCATGATAACCAAGATTGACTGCATACATGTTAGTTATTGTTTTATCAATTATTCACATGAAAAAATGCTCCTATGATTCATTGTTTCCATGAAGCACCCATATTTTGCTTGCTGCATGACTTTTACTAGTGGATCTCTTAATGAGCAGTAATCTGATTATCTTGTAGGCATTTAAACACTGCTGCAGAGCCCTTGAAGAAATTACACCGTCACTTCCACCAAAGGTTGGTTGGTAACCTCCAACACAGTATTTAGTTTAGTATTTATCCCATGACCGACACATATATTGGAAAGTTATATAATATTGAAAATGTTTTTCATGTAACTGTGATATTCCATTTAAGTTGTTTTAATTTGCATTGTAAATCAATTAATATGCATTTAAGTTATTGATCATTGAAAGAGTGACAATTGTGAACACATCAGCAGAAACTGTAGAATCACCGCAATTAATCATTTGTGATTTTTCAGCTTAGATAGAATGAAGTATTCCACCAGACCATAGAAACATATTTGTTGTTATTCTGAAATTTAATTTGACAAATTGTATAACTAGAAAATGCTGGTAGCAATATCTAATGATGTGACATGTTTTCAGGCTGTGGTGGACGTGCTACGTCAATGTTCAAAGGTACAGTGAAAGTCTATTAATCATACTAAGGAGATTCTAGGACAACCCCCCATACGATACCCCCAAACAATATCCCATGTTCGTGAGCAACAATAAATAAAACAAAAGTCAACAGTAAATTAACATTCATATTTTTTATACTGTACTATTTTCAACAGGAAATCAAAGAAAAAGAGTTTTGTCTCAAACCTGGTTTCAAATCAAAGCATCCATTCTTGTTAAATCATATATATATTTATATATATATATATATATATATATATATATATATATATATATATATATATATATATATATATATATATATATATATATATATATATATATATATATATATATATATATATATATATATATATATATATATATATATATATAATATATATATATATATATATATATAACATACTAAACACTATTGTGCTATCAAAATTAATTGATATCATTGTAATCATTATATGTCAAAAGGGTTAATTACCATTGACGTTGTGATGTATTGATGCATTTAACTAATAGTATTTAATATAGTTACTTTTATCATAATGTAAACTTATATGTTGCTTTCTGTTATTTACACTAGTACAAAATCAATAAACCATATTACATGTATATGCTAGCCTAGTGGCGGCTCAGTTACAATCTATTTAAATTCTTATTTTTGTCAAATAAATGCATTATCATTAAGGTAGCTGGGGTGGCGGTGTCAGTTGATTTTTTCATTGTTTTCCTGAGAGCATGCTAGAAAATATTGAATGAACATCGACACCACAAATAATAACCCAGCACTAACATCGTATTTCGCCAATCCATCCTTTAAAAAACTCCTTTTGGAAATCCCCCTTACTTCTTAGAAACGCTGACGATGTTTCCATAGTAACGACCACATGTGCGTCGATCTTTGAACCAGTATTCATTTGCAGTGAACGCAGAACACATCGTCTGGTTACTGTGATTCCAGTACACATCAGTATTATATCTGCCTAACTAAATCATGTCCTTATACAAGCAAATATTAGCGCTAATGTAGTTTATTGTGCCTTTGAAGCTAAAATGAAAACAACCATGTAGGTGTGACCTGATGACCCTGGATAACGGGCCAATAAAAATGATCGTAAACACGCCCTGCCACTTGTTTGTTAAATGGCTGGCATAACCTGATATCGTAGATGACAACTCGTTACAAACACACTAGGCAGTCATTCAACTTTTGCTTAATTCACTCACAGTGGTGTAGCAGACATGATTTGTTTATGTTAACCAAAATCTCCCTTAAAGTTATGAGTGATACTGTCATACTTATACGTATGTAATTCATTTGTTTGGGGATTTTCTCAAAGTGATATAATTTTGTGGCTATTTTTTCACGTTTACAAAATTTTGTAGAAACATTGTAACAGAACCAAATAATTGAAAAACTCAAAGATTTTATTAATCTGGAATATTATATAGTATTTCAACTACAATCTGTTAAGAAATGGTTCATTTATCTTACTTCTGCTGAAACTATTCAATTCAAGACAAGCATATAATAGCCGCCCCAGCTACCTTAAAGGTATTAAACAAACTGATGCAGTTGTGATTAAACCACAGAAAAATGCATGCTATTACAATTTTATTGTAACCGAAAATAAAACCAGTGGCCTACAAAGTTGGGGACTGGATCATGTTTTGTTATGTGGCGTTGTGTATCTTGTAGGCTTGTGTGGTGAAGAGAGAATTCAAGAAGGCCGAGATGCTTATTAAAAGTGCAGTACAACATGCCAGGTGGGTCCTTCATTCTCTTTCATGCTGGCTGTTTAGGTCAGATTTATGCGTTTGGAAAGGGCCTATGAAGTAGCAGTGAGATCCAGCAAAGTGCTGATCTGTCAGCGTTTCAAGATTTTACTGCATTTTGCAGAAATATTTAGGCAAGTGCCGAAACGTTTTGTACAATGTTGTTATTAGCCTTAAAATAAAAACAAAGACCACTAAGACATAGGGAAATATAATAAAAATATGTAAAATTCATATATTTGTAATTAAAAGAGATCAATTGAGTAAGGTAGACTTTATTGATAGTAATTGATACATATGCCGTAAGCATCAGAATCAGGGGAGACTTAGGAGGTTGGCCCTGAATGTTTGCTAGAATCCAGGCCTTCTTTACAGGAACAAAACTGTCAGGGCCTGAACCTCCAGCTGTAACGCATGCTGTGTTCGATCAACCCCCCCCCCAATATTCAACAGTTTCTGATGCCTATGTACATATAAATTGCAGGGAGCATTTTGGCCCGAAACACCACAAGTATTCCGATGCACTGCTCGACTACGGGTTCTATCTGCTCAATGTCGACGCCATCTGTCAGGCGGTGCAGGTCTACCAGGCGGCGCTAGACATCCGAATAGCGGTGTTCGGTGGAAACAACCTGCATGTGGCCATCGCACATGAGGATCTCGCTTACTGTTCATACGTGCACGAGTACAGCTCTGGGAAGTTTGAAAGTGCGAAGTGAGATACCATTATTATGTGGCTTTGCATGCATGCATGTGCGTGCGGGTGTTTGTACGTGAAGGGTGCGAAGAGGATGGAAATCATGTCAGTCTTGGATTATTATTATTAATTTTATTGTTTGCACCGTCAGTATGATCTTTTATATTTCATTGCGGCATTAAAAAGCTTGTTTTCATTTACTTTCATCGACACAGATGTATTCCAGAATCCACAACAAACTAAGTTGCAACACTCAGAGTGTAACATTCCAAATTTAATAATATAATTTCCATTGTCGCAGTAATAGCGATAAATTAAAATCCTTGGTATTTCCGGTCACGTGAACATTCAGGTCTCGCAGTCTGTCCTTGGTGTCACAGCTGGCCCCAGAGATATCTGGCCGGACCATCACATTTATTACCATGCTTGGAATTCATAATACATATGATGCAGTTATATAACAAGAGTCCTTCTTGTGTTGTTTTCTCATAAAGTCTTTTAACATTTCACAGAATTTTATTTCTAATGTTTTTGCGTGACTGGGTGTACCTGATCGAGGATTGGAATAGGGTCTTGACATGTTATGCTCCAGGTATGAGAGTAGCCTTTGCAGGATTGTTCAATCATTGTAATGGTGATTTATTGTAGGCAGATTTACGTTCAAAAGCTGCCTACTGGTGCATTTTAGGAGAATTTTTTTATTTTGTAGAAATTTTACATCTCAGTAAAAAACGTCATATTCTAGTAGAAGTATAGGTTAATGTACATGAATTATACATTTAAAGGTCCATCCTCAATTCAGTTGGCTTTCTTTGTCTCATGTCAAATCATTTTGTGAAAAATCAAACCTAAATCGAACCTATCGTAGTACCCACTATGATGAGCTAGTTTGTGAAAATCCGTTGTTCAGCTTAGGTCAAAAAGCAGCGGAAAAATGGCAAAAGTGTCTCCGCCGCCAACGTACTATAAGTGTACCATAAAGCTGTTCACACTTTCGCAAGTTAGTTGCTCTAACAATCAAAGTCAATCCTTTTGATGATTTCAATAAAAATTCACACTTTATTAAACTGACTACGCATACACTACAGAGTTTTGACTTGACTTGCCGGCATGACAATGATAGGAATGCTTCTATTTGTCCCTTAGAGAGCACGCAGTCAAAGCCATTGAAATCATCACTCATCTGCTTCCGGAAGACCATCTCCTTCTGGCTTCCTCAAAAAGGGTCAAAGGTTAGTGCCGAATGTTGTTTTATTGGCGATTGTAAGAGTTTCTTCTTTCTTATGAGATTTCATCTTTATCATCTGAAACCTGAGATTTCATGCCTTTTGACTTGGCTAAAGTCTGTACAGGTTGAAGTTTGAGACCACTGGGAGGTGGAGGTTGGCCCTAAAATGGTGGGAGGTTGGCCCTAAAAACTGGTGGTATATGGTTAACCCAATGTTAGCTAGATTCCATTGGTCCTTTCTTTTCTTCATTCCATCAGTCCATTTCTCCATTCCACTGGTCCTTTCTCCATTCCGATGGTCCTTTTGTTAATTCCATTTGGTCCTTTTCTCCATTCAGTCGGTCCGTTTCTCCATTTCCATTGGTTCTTTTCTTCATTCCACTAGTCCTTTCTTCAATTCCACTGGTCGATTTCTCTATTCCACTGTCCCTGTTCTTTGTTCCGTAGGTTCTTTTCTCCATCATATTGGTCCTTTTCCTGTTCCTCCAGCCATTTTCTCCATTCTACTGGTCTGTCTCTTCCTTCCATAGGTCCTTTTCTCTATTTCATTGGTCCTTTTCTATGTTCCATTGGTTCTTCTTTCCATTCCAGTGGTCCTTTTTGTTCCATAATATTTATGTCCTTTTCTCCATCATACGGGTGCTTTTCTCTGTTCCTCTCGCCATTTTCTCCATTCCACTGGTCCGTTTTTTCATTCCATAGGTCATTGTATCCATTCAATTGTATCCATTCATTGATCTTTTTTCTTGTTCCATAGGTTCTTTTCTCAATTCCATTGGTCTTTTAGTTCATTCCATCAGTCCTTTCTCCATTCCATTGGTCATTTTCTCCATTCCATCAGTCGTTTTCTCAAATTTCATCGGTCCTTTTATTCATTCCACTAGTTCTTTCTTCAATCCACTGGCCCATTTCTCCATTCCATCGGTCATTTTCTCTGTTCCATTTTCATTTCATCAGTCCTGTTCTCTATTTCACTGGTCCTTTTTTCCATTCCGTTGTTCTTTCATGTACACAACTGTGTTTATGTAAGTTACAGCCAGTGCAATATCAAGCATAAAATAATATGTTTCTAATGTTAAACGGTGTCATGTTTAACATCAAGTAATTTTCATTTGACCGCTGATCATTTTGCTGCCAGCACTGATCCTTGAGGAGATCGCCATTGACAGCCACAACAAAGAGATAGAAGATCGTCTACTCCAGGAGGCCCATGACCTTCACCTTGCCTCGCTGCAGCTCGCCAAGAAGGCGTTCGGGGAGGACAATGTACAGACGGCGAAGCACTACGGAAACCTGGGCCGGCTCTACCAGTCGATGCACTTCTACGATGTACGTGGCTCTCTATGTCTCGAAAACTTGACTGGGTAGTGCAAGGAGTGACTGGGCAGTGCAAGGAGTGACTGGGTAGCGTAAGGAGTGACTGGGCAGTGCAATAAGTGACTGGGTAGTGCAAGGAGTGACTGGGTAGTGCAAGGAGTGACTGGGTTGTGTAAGGAGTGACTGGGTAGTGTAAGGAGTGACTGGGTAGTGCAAGAAGTGACTGGGTAGTGTAAGGAGTGACTGGGCAGTGCAAGAAGTGACTGGGTAGTGCAAGGAGTGACTGGGTAGTGCAAGAAGTGACTGGGTAGTGTACGGAGTGACTGGGTAGTGTAAGGAGTGACTGGGTAGTTCAAGGAGTGACTGGGCAGTGCAAGGAGTGACTGGGTAGTGTAAGGAGTGACTGGGTAGTGTAAGGAGTGACTGGGTAGTGCAAGGAGTGACTGGGCAGTGCAAGAAGTGACTGGGTAGTGCAAGGAGTGACTGGGTACTGGGTAGTGGAAGGAGTGCCTGGGTAGTGCAAGGAGTGACTGGGCAGTGCAAGGAGCGACTGGGTAGTGTAATGAGTGAAGTGACTGGGTAGTGCAAGGAGTGACTGGGTAGTGTAAGGAGTGCCTGGGTAGTGCAAGGAGTGCCTGGGTAGTGCAAGGAGTGACTGGGTAGTGCAAGGAGTGACTGGGTAGTGCAAGGAGTGACTGGGTAGTGCAAGGAGTGACTGGGTTGTGTAAGGAGTGACTGGGTAGTGTAAGGAGTGACTGGGTAGTGCAAGGAGTGACTGGGTAGTGTAAGGAGTGACTGGGCAGTGCAAGAAGTGACTGGGTAGTGCAAGGAGTGACTGGGTAGTGTAAGGAGTGACTGGGCAGTGCAAGAAGTGACTGGGCAGTGCAAGAAGTGACTGGGTAGTTCAAGGAGTGACTGGGCAGTGCAAGGAGTGACTGGGCAGTGCAAGGAGTGACTGTGTAGTGTAAGGAGTGACTGGGCAGTGCAAGGAGTGACTGGGCAGTGTAAGGAGTGACTGGGTAGTGTAAGGAGTGACTAGGTAGTGCAAGGAGTGACTGGTAGTGCAAGGAGTGACTGGGTAGTGTAATGAGTGAAGTGACTGGGTAGTGCAAGGAGTGACTGGGTAGTGTAAGGAGTGCCTTGGTAGTGCAAGGAGTGACTGGATAGTGCAAGGAGTGACTGGGTAGTGCAAGGAGTGACTGGGTAGTGCAAAGAGTGACTGGGCAGTGCAAAGAGTGACTGGGCAGTGCAAGGAGTCAAGCTCTTGCAGTGGCTGCCTTTTGTCCCACGCAACGCCGGGCAACTCGGCTAGTTCACAATAAAAGCGATCAGTCTTTACACCTTTAATAAACTTTAGTAAAGTTTTGATGTCATTACTTGCCAACAGGAGGCGGAAGAGATGCACCTGAAGGCGATCGCCATCAAAGAGAGGCTGCTCGCCCCTGAGGACTACGAGGTAGCGCTGTCAGTCGGCCATCTTGCATCACTCTACAACTACGACATGCAGAAGTTTGACGATGCTGAGAAACTGTACAAACGTTCTGTGGCCATAGGTCAGTTTGTCGAGAGACCAATGTGAATTTTTTTCCGCACAATGCACCGATTTATTTTTTTCTTCCATTATACAAGGTATCAGTGAAGTGGTCATTTTTTTTCACCTATTTTCCAAATGCCCTAATTTTCCAAATGTCCTATATGAAGCTAAACTGTTTGTCTAGTTTTGTCACCGAGATAAAGGTGAGTTCTTATATAGCGCAGTATCCAGTCCTTGGGACAGCTCAAAGCGCTTTATACTTCACCCTCTGACAGACCTGTTAATTCCAACACCATTTCAACTTCTGGGAAGCTTTCAGCCACGCTGCAATTACTGCGGTAAAACCATTCATTCATATATCACTGTCCGTAGCCAAGTATTCATTTATACAGCTGAGAGTTCAACTTTGCTAAAAAAAATTCATATACATTGTTAATAACCACCCCTTTCTAGAATGTCTAGGCATTTTCTTATTTCGACACAATAATTAAAAACGTGCTTGCAGTGGGTGAATAACACAATTTTTAATCATTGAACGTCTGTATAAATCATTAAATGTTCACCTCGCTTTCCCCCTTGACAAATCCACTGTATGTTTGTATGTATGTATGTTATGTTACTCCAAGATGCTTTTGCAAACTTTCTACGACCCCACAGTCGGGTCGTCAGATTACCCTTTCTGTGAACAATTGAATTACCTTTGTAATTATTACATACAATTTGTCTGCAATGCTGAGCGAACAATTACGTACAATTGTCATACGTCTTTTCTTTGATTGTTCCAAGTTAGGTAATGCAAGGCAAGGCAAGGCGTCGCTAACTGCCAGTATTACACATGGTGATTTTTATAGATATTGACTGGCAGCACCAAGTAGCAAGGCATAGATGGATATTTTTGAGATAACGTTTTTTAATATTGTTATTGTGACAGTCACTTACTTATTTTTGCTAGTTATAATAATGATGACTCACAGAGATTATCTTGGGTGTGTTCGATGCAGGTTGCAAGTTGTTTGGTCCTGGGTACAGTGGACTGGAGTATGACTACCGCGGACTCCTGCGCCTCTACCAGTTCACGGGAAACACCGACAAAGCTTACGAATACAGCCTCGTTCTTCACGACTGGAACCGTATACGAGACCACACGAATTCCGAAGAAAAATGCCCACTTGAGTTGACAATGAATGAAAGTGTCACCGATGTTGTTCATCGCTTCTTTGCCGCCATGGCCACCGATTCATGATAGCCACCTGGTCGTAGTATTAGGGAATATCATGATATGGGAAGACGTGCGATAACTGTGGAATTGAGAATGCAATGGAGAATTTGTGTTGACCGTACAATTTGGATACAGTTAGTTACCGATTATTTTTAAATCAATGCAACTTGTGTTTTTGAGATGAGTTTCTGTTGAGCCACGAAAAAGTATAGTTCTGTTGGCCCTGCTTTGTGTAAAGTTGAACTGCGGTTCCAGAAGATGGCTTCGTTAAAAAATGTGTCTTGCTTCCTTGTTCCATGCTGATATTGAGTTATTGGCGACACACTAGACTTTCGGAATGTACAACAATTTTCATTGGCCGTTTTACGGAATATTGCGACGCTGAATTTATTAATAAATGTACTTATAAAATCTTGGTTAGAAATTAGATACATTCAAAACACATCACTATCATGATCTTTCATGCTAATATTTAAAAACAATACGATTTAGTGACAAAATAAAATATGCTAGTTTTACAATATATATACATATATACAGACCACTTTACTGCAATTAACGACAGACCAATAAATCTCCACGTTTTTTATACAATTTCTGATATAAATACACTACAGCAACAAAGATTAAAACATGAAGTATAGGGTTGTTAATTTAGATGTATCTGAGATTGATCGATTTTAATTATACAAACCCCCAACTAACTCCATATCAGTTAACCAAAGAAAATTGTATACGTTAACCAATGAAAAACATTGTATCAGTTAGCCAATGAAAAATGTATCAGTTAACCAATGAAAAACATTGTATCAGTTAAGCCAATGAAAAACGTATCAGTTAGCCAATGAAAAACATTGTACATACCCTTTAATGAAAGACTTAAAATTTAATGGTGTTACTCCTACCTGATTGGAAAGATTAGATTGTATCAAAGTTACGCTAGCTTACCCTTAGCAATAACACCAAACAAAACATGTTACCAACTTTGCTATATAGCTTCTGTGAGAAAAGCATTCTTACAAGATGTTGTAAACATGTAAAATGTATTTAAAATATTGTCCTGCAAACTTGCATGTCATGCAAGCAAATGTTTATTATTGTGCACAGGACAAGAACCTGAGTATTTGCTTAGGAATGCTGTTGCATGTGCAATCTTGTTTTATTTTCACTGTAGAGGTGTAGTTCGCTGCCGTGAATAAAAATGTCACCAACCTGGAAATAAAATTGTAAATCATATTTAACTACTTTAACGAGTTTGTGTTTTGTAGTGGTGGACATGTCGTTATAAAGAATCTTGTCATCAGTAGAGTGCACAGGATACAGGTGCATTCACACCTATGATGTAAAAATTTATTAGTAGTATTTTTTTCTGTGCGATACATATCCCAATACACCTTCGATGTACCGGTATGTATATTATATTTAAATTTTTGCATTTCCAACTTGTCAACAGTGAGCTTGATGAGTAATTATGAGTTATGACTGAACCAGATCCATCCACTGATCTGTTGTTATTTGTTCTAGGTTCAAGTTTGAGAAATTTATTCTGATTTTAAGTTCACGAAGGCCTATATTGGACAGGATGGCTTTGTGTGTTTAATCATTTACTTAACGCAATGCATATAATTAAACAGTCTGTATTTTCCAAATTTACAACTGGTTAACTATGTTTAAAATCACCAACAATTACTTGCACAGATTAAAACAGTTGTTTAGTTAAAATACAATATAACGAGCCATGTTATACCTTAACCGAAACAACAATATATTGCGATACGTATCGTGATATGGTTCTCTGTATCGTGACATATAATGATATAAAATCTTTGGCTGTACCCTATTTATTATGTAAATGTCATAAGTTGGGTGAAATTTAAATAGAGAAATCTTCTTCGTGGGATTGAGAATTAGCATGCAAGTCAACCATCAAGGCAAGGTTCAGAAACACAGGCCCCTTGCCCACAAATTGTTATTTCATTTGCCTGGAAAGGTGTGTAACAATACGATGCAGGTCATGCTCGAAAACAAGAAGACCGCAAAAAAAGAAGAAGGATATTTCCATTATAACCGAGCCAAAGTATAGCAATTGATCAAAGAGGACGCCACATGATGACGACATTCGTTGCAGCAAAGCTGCAAATTACACAAAAACAGAATTGGGAAAACAGTGTTTATTTGCTGGTAATAAGACATTTTAGCTGGTGACAGTTTTATGTATCACGGCAAAATGCTATCCCAAACACCATAATTCTGAGAACTGGTCCTCTGCATTGGCGAACAGCCCCTTTGGTGGCTGAAATGTGGTGGTGACATGCTTAATTTTCTTCTGTGCTTCTTTCTCAAACATCTGAAATTAAAATGATTCGTCATGTAACCTTATTTAACAATGATTTGGGCAGCCAATCTAGGCTGCATTGGGAACACTGGCTCAATGTTCCCTTAACATCGCTATCATAAATGTTTGCAAACAGAGGTTTCAGGCCCAAATGGACCATCAGAGTTTACCCATCAATCTAGGTTGTCAATCTGTCATTCGCGAAAGAATGTCCATCTGTCATTTCATTTTGTGCCACTCAAGGCAAGTAATGCATTCTGGTTTTGAAATAATACTGTATTTGTATATTGTCATTACAGTATTTTGTTCACATCACAAACTTTACCTGACAAAACTACCAAAAGTGCAGCCTCACTATTTTTGTCAACCATACACTAGATATCCCATCTAGGCAACACACATGCCATATAATTACCTAATACTGAATAAACACAAGTTGGTCTCGCATAACACATATGTAACGGCAACTGAAATGCTGCAATAAGGGACAGGGACACAAGTATCGTCAGGCATCATGTTGGCTTTATGCAAATGCTCACTTCTGCCTCCCAATGACACGCTGCCTGATTTGGCATTTCACACAAACACATTTGGAATTAAAACAGAACAAACAATAACATTTACTTTTATTATTTATTAGTTCCCTGTTGTAACTGATTTTGTATAGAAATGTAACTGAAATGAAAAGTAATTGTAACTGTAATAATCAGTAACTGGAACACGTAATTTTGTACCTTAAATTAGAGAGTGGGACTGATGATGTAGCCACAACAACAAGAACAGAAATAGTTAAAGAACGACTGTTTCATCAAAGTATATATTGTACCAACAACAATTCTTACTGACAGTAAACTGAAATCACAGTGCTAGCATCAGAACGTAAGAATCAGCTGATCTGTCATTTGGATAACTTTGAACATGATGGAGCATGTGTTAGCATATATGTGATTCTTTTTCACCTTTTTATTAGGGTTATATCATGCACCCGAGATGCCACAGGTTATTTCAAGTAGGCTCTATTGATTTGATGCTGTGTAATGTGCCACTTAGGGTTATATCGTGCACCCAAGATGCCACAGGTTATTTAAAGTAGGCTCTATTGATTTGATGCTGTGTAATGTGCCACTTAGGGTTATATCATGCACCCGAAATGCCACAGGTTATTTAAAGTAGGCTCTATTGATTTGATGCTGTGTAATGTGCCACTTACACTAGTTGTTGTAGTGTCAAGTAGGGGGCCGAGGTCAGTCTCCATTGGTAACAACTTGTGTTGAATCTTGCGAGCATCTGTTGACACCTCGTGGTGGTAGTGATGTTGCAAGGTCTGAAACCAGGGGGTGATACCAGTGTGATATAAATAAAATCAAGATGTTAATTATAACACCTGAAGGACCTGCTCATATAATCAAAGTAATATTCAGATATAACAAGTGCACCAACAGAATACCTTTGGCCTTCCTAAGCAAAGTTTAATTGCAATCTGCCAGCAGACTGTTCACACTTGGCTTCCAAAAGGCTCCAAATATGCCAAAAGGCATCACCATATCAGTGTACACAGTGAAGGGCCAGTTGGTGGTTTCTTTTGATACAGTACTTAGATGGTGTCATTAACACAGCCCAATTCAGTAAATACGCTAAATTGACAGAGAGCTACAGGCCACAGGTTTATTAGGTAAGAATACTGACTGGGCTTGAAGCCAAGAGACTCATGGTAGGCAAACTAGGGTACAACCTCAAAACACAACTGCCAAGTAAACCAATCTGGGTATAACACAGTAGACAAAATGGGTGTACATCAAGGAGTATACACAAAACCCCTCGGGACGTATCTTGATGTGAACATTGCTAATGTACAGTTCATTATATTTGTTTATCAATCGTACTATTCGTACACACAACAAGTTCATTATATTTGTTTATCAATCATACTATTCATACACACAACAAGTTCATTATATTTGTTTATCAATCGTACTATTCGTACACACAATTAGCAACACACACGCTACATAATTAACAAATGGTTCTGCATAATACAAATGTAATTGTAATTGAAATTGAAATGGTGTAATTGTATTTGTAATTGATTTGAAAATTTTAGAAGTGTAATTGTAATTATAATTGAACTGAACGATTGAAAGTAATTGTAATTGTTTTTTTGTAATTGGATCCAGCCCTGGAGACAGTCACATATTCTCTACTCAGGTATATAAAACAATAGAGAGACAGTCATATGTTCTCTACTCAGGTATATAAAACAATAGAGAGACAGTCACCTGTAGTTCCCACAGAGAGCTGTCAAGTGCATTGCACTTGGCTGGGTCTGGTTCGTCCATGATGAAAGGGTCTTCTGTCAATTCTGTGGTTCAAAACACAACATGTCAGTTATGTAGTTAAAAACACAACATGTCAGTTATGTAGTTAAAAACACAACATGTCAGTTACGTAGCGCAAAAAAACAACATGACAGTTATGTAGTTCAAAACACATCAGTTATGTAGTTCAAAGCACAACATGTCAGTTATGTTGTTCGAAACACATGTCAGTTATGTAGTTCAAAACACAACATGTCAGTTATGTAGTTCAAAGCACAAAATGTCAGTTATGTTGTTCGAAACACATGTCAGTTATGTAGTTCAAAACACAACATGTCAGTCATGTAGTTCAAAGCACAACATGTCAGTTATGTTGTTCGAAACACAACATGTCAGTTATGTAGTTCAAAGCACAACACATCAGTTATGTAGTTCAAAACACAACATGTCAGTTATGTAGTTCAAAACACAACATGTCAGTTATGTAGTTCAAAGCACAACATGTCAGTTATGTTGTTCGAAACACAACATGTCAGTTATGTAGTTCAAAACACAACATGTCAGTCATGTAGTTCAAAACATTACATGTCAGTTATGTAGTTCAATGTAGTTCAAAACACACGTTTGTGTCAGGGGCCATTCACAATTTTTGACATTTACCTATTCACAGAGTAGCAATGGAAAATGTGAACAAACAGACAATTGCTAGATTGTCTAGTCAGTAAATGCAACTTTGTATACAAAGGAACCATCAGGAACAGACACAACTGTGATACCTTTTGGCATATCTGTCCGATGTAGCAACACCTTGCAATTGGGGTGTCGACGAATCAGATTGCAGATGAATGGATTGATAATAGTGAGGCTATTTGGTGGCGCCGTCAGTGCCAGTCGAGCCAACTTCTTGGCGAAAGCTGCTACCAGGTAGCCCGGTAGATAGCTACAAGACAACATGCCAAATAACCAGTGACACCAAGCAACTGTCTCTTATTTCACCCGGGCAACATCAGAGTCCGGAACTGTTTATTCAACAAGACGTAACATAATTTAAGAAATACAACGTACTATGAATTTATACAAAATGAATAAATCCATAAATATTAATGACTCTGATTAATGTATATTATATTTTTATATGTACGAAATCATGTCATGAAGACCATAATTTGATAACAAACATGACGATCACCCATATAAAATTACAAATTAAATAACAGAATTGTGTGAGGTATTAAAGATGAATAACTTGCATGTATTGCATGAGTATAATGCTTAAAATAAAGAATAAAAATAAGACAATTAATATGTAACATATATCACTGCAATATGAACAGGAAATTAGCAAACATTTGACAGCAATTAATTTTCATATAAGTGGCAAATATAACAAATAAGGATATTACAACTTGAGCTTGGTGGTCATTTGCATACACTCTTCCTGCATCAAACTGATTTAGCCCAACACAAAACAGGTTCAGTGGTATTAAACTATGTAGTGTGTGAATAGTTTAAGTAATATGCACAGTTAGTTTAATAGAAGAGAGCACACTTTTCTTTAAATCATTGAAAGAATTTACTTTTATCGTTAGAAAGTGTGAATAGCATTACGGTCCAGAGTATAGAGCCAGACTTTATGGTCTAGTGTATAGAGCCAGACCTTATGGTCCAGAGTATAGAGCCAGGCCTTATGGTCCAGTGTATAGAGCCAGACTTTATGGTCCAGTGTATAGAGCCAGACTTTATGGTCCAGTGTATAGAGCCAGAACTTATGGTCCAGAGTATAGAGCCAGGCCTTATGGTCCAGTGTATAGAGCCAGGCCTTATGGTCCAGTGTATAGAGCCAGGCCTTATGGTCCAGAGTATAGAGCCAGGCCTTATGGTCCAGTGTATAGAGCCAGGCCATATGGTCCAGTGTATAGAGCCAGATCTTATGGTCCAGAGTATAGAGCCAGGCCTTATGGTCCAGTGTATGGAGCCAGAGCTTATGTTCCAGTGTTTAGAGCCAGACCTTATGGTCAAGTGTATAGAGCCCCACCTTTTGGTCCAGTGTATAGAGCCAGACCAGCCCAGTGTAGAGCCCAACCTTACGGTCCAGTGTACAGAGCTAGACCTTACTGTCCAGTGTATAGAGATAGACCTTATGTTCCAGTGTATAGACCCAGACATTACGTTCCAGTGTATAGAGCCAGACTTTACGGTCCAGTGTATAGAGCCAGACCTTACATTCCAGTGTATAGACCCAGACCTTACGGTCCAGTGTATAGTGCCAGACCTTACATTCCAGTGTATAGACCCAGACCTTACGGTCCAGTGTATAGAGACAGACCTTTTGGTCCAGTGTATAGGGCCAGACCTTTTGGTCCAGTGTAGAGCCCGACCTTACAGTCCAGTGTACAGAGCCAGACCTTACTGTCCAGTGTATAGAGATAGACCTTATGTTCCAGTGTATAGATCCAGACATTACGTTCCAGTGTATAGAGCCAGACCTTACGGTCCAGTGTATAGAGCCAGACCTTACATTTCAGTGTATAGACCCAGACCTTACGGTCCAGTGTATAGAAACAGACCTTATGGTCCAGTGTGTAGAGCCTGACCACCTATGCCCCTTTTTTGCTGAATTTTAACCGGACCCAGTAAAAAATAATTTAATAGTTTGTCTGATGATTTCATCAAACCTAAACGACACATTTCCACAAACGAGCTAGCATGTCATAGTAGATGCTAAATAGGTCTGATTTTTCCAAATGTGGTTAATTATTCTTTACACATCTACTTTTCTTTCCACATCTACTTTTCAGACTATATAAACTAAAATGTTCTTTACAAAGAATATAGCAGAACATTTAATCTAATAATTATTATTGCACTGAAATGAACAAACTCACGTGGAAGTCAGGAAAAGGTCTACGAGAAAGAGAAACCGTGCCTGATATTTGGCATGGAAGATGGAAGGCTCGAGTAGAGCGTACAGTTTCTCATAGAAATCAGGGTAGTTTCTGTAAGCAGAATACTTAAAAACTTAGAACATTTAAAGGTATAAAATCTGATCATTCTATCAGTAAAAACCAATATCTATTGTAACATCTTGACCACGCAAATGTGTTTTAATGAACTAAAAACCATAATGTAAACATTTCAAAAATTACTAAATATTAAAATCCAACAATAAAAATGTATATTACATGTTGATGGTGTAAACTACTCCTTTCTGAATCAGTATTAAACATTGTAAATATTACTAAGAATCTTAGAATAAGCAATACTTACAAGTTGAATTTGTTCACGAGTACGAAGAGGCTATTCAATGACAGCAGACTAATAGCGCCACCTGTGAACAGGTAAAGAAACAACTCAACGAATGAAATTGGATTTTCATATTCTATTCCAAGTGTTGCAATATAGCAAACATTTGCCCATGAGAGACTGCTGTATATAAGATTTGTTATTTTAATAGTTCCACACGATTATTTTTCTGGTCCTATCTGAGGAACAAATGTGTACGAAATTCAATGAGACAGCCGAGACCAGGTATGGGGCGATTAACTTAATTTAGTTACTTTTGATGGTTAACTTAATTTGTAGTGAAATTCATTGATTAATTAACTAACTATTAATTTTCAGTTAACTTATTTTTTACAAAGTGGGTAACACTAGGAGTTTATAGGAAGGATGTGCAGCTGGTCAACTATTTTACCCTCTTGTCGAAAATAAAATACTTGACTGGCAGGCGGCACATCCTTATTTCACACACAATTAGTAAGTATATTTGTGTTGCATCAACTTAATCATTAACTTAACTAAATAGTTTTCAAAGTTAACTTAATTAGAAATAATCCTAGATTAACATAGCTTAAGTTAATATAGTAAATTAATTGCCCCATGCCTGGCCAAGACGCATACATTGTTGGATAGGATTAGAAATAAGGCACAAGAAAGATGCCAGGGTAATAATTCAAGGTGGCTGGGATGGGGTGGAAATGTAGGGATGGGGAAGGGACAGAGGTGGAAATGTAGGGATGGGGAAGGGACAGAGGTGGATATACAGGTATAGGGATGGGGAACGAACGAGGTAGAAATGTAGGGATGGGGAAGGGACTGAGGTGGAAATGTAGGGATGTGGAATGGACCGAGGTGGAAATGTAGGGACGGGGAATGGACCGAGGTGGAAATGAGGTGAAAATGTAGACATGGTGAAGGGATGGCAATATTTGTTACGTCCCTCAACCGTGGCTTCATTTTTAGTTGACAGGTGTCATATGTGTTTTAAATAATGTCTATTGTATGACAGCAGATAATATAACTGATTACGTATGCATTTACCTAAGTAAAACAACTGCTTCTGGAAATTATAATTTAAAAAATATAAAATATTTTTACGACCAATTTCAAAATCTACCAGTTTCAGGCATTGCAGTGATGTCACAAACATATCACAATGACGTCACAAACATATCTCAGTGACATCACAAACATATCGCAATTACATCACAAACATATCGCAGTGACGTCACAAACATATCACAGTGACATCACACACATACTTATTGCAATGATGTCACAAACATATGGCAATAACGTCACAAACATATCGCAATTACATCACAAACATATCACAGTGACATCACAAACATATTGCAATGATGTCACATACATAATTATCGGGATGATGTCACAAACATATCGCACTGACGTCACAAACACGACCAGCAACCATAGTTTTATTCTCAGCCAATGAGTGTCGTAAGTGTTGTGAATATTGTCTAATAGAAGGAAACTGTGAACGAGCCATTGAAAGGACAGGAGTGAAAGAGAACGATGCAGTCTTTCCCTGGTGCAAGGTGGTTGAATTATACAGAAAAATCTGGTAAAAGAGGACATAAATCACCGATGTTGTATGATTCTGTGAGGAAGTCACTTAGCAGCAGTGGACTCGTGAAATGTGGCATCACTTTCTCGTGGAGACTCAGCAACACCTGCTTGTACAGACTGACAGACAGCTGGAACAGAAAGCAACACCTGATTGTACAGACTGACAGACAGCTGGAACAGAAAACAACACCTGCTTGTACATACTGACAGACAGCTGGAACAGAAAACACCTCCTTGTACAGACTGACAGACAGCTGGAACAGAAAGCAACACCTGCTTGTACAGACTGACAGACAGCTGGAACAGAAAGCAACACCTGCTTGTACAGACTGACAGACAGCTGGAACAGACAATAAGGTTGCTATTACTACCAGTCAACGCTACGTTTCCCCAACTCATGTTATAATAATGTGAAAAAATAATATAGCACAATGAAGAAACAATTTTCTTTTTATCATAAATTCCCAACTATTGAGATTTACTAAACATTTCGGGTACCTTTGGAACTGAATTCTGGGATGACTAGTTCTTCTTCTGCTCACCAGTTGGAAGAACTAGTCGTCCTAAAATTCAGTTCTTGATGAAAGCTACCGATAGTTGCCGAGATGTAAAGTAAATCTCAATAGTTGTGGTTAAAGGAAAGTTGTTTCTTCATTATTAACTACCAACTTGATGACCATTTTTACAAATATAATATACACAATAAAATATGTGATGGTTAAGTTGGAGGTTTAGTGAGTGTGTTAGAAGTTACATAGCTTTATTGCTTTGACATTTTTATTACGTTTGTAAGAACATTATCTATTCTTACAGTACTTGTATTGTATTTTAGTTTTTATATTTATATCTTTACTGTCGTAATAATAATCAACATACTGTGTGGATATTAGTATAATATATCAATGATACATAATATTATAATTATTATAAAAATAACTGTTTTACTGATGAGTTTTGTGACAGATCTGTATATCAAACATCTGACAAAAATCAAACATTATATCTGCAAACTATTAGATAACATAACATCCCAGATAGATGAATCATGATAGAATTACTACCAGGTACTCTGTTGCAGAAATGTAGACTTAGCAGTAGACAAAGAATTAAATCACATAATACTGCACTTTTTAAGACAAATGTTGATACACTAACACAACAAACCTAAACAGACTTAGTGTAAGACAAATGTTGATACACTAACACAATAATACTAAACAGACTTAAAGTGTAAGACAAATGTTGATACACTAACACAACAAAACTAAACAGACTTAAAGTGTAAGACAAATGTTGATACACTAACACAACAAACCTAAACAGACTTAGTGTAAGACAAATGTTGATACACTAACACAACAAAACTAAACAGACTTAAAGTGTAAGACAAATGTTGATACACTAACACAACAAAACTAAACAGATTTAAAGTGTAAGACAAATGTTGATACACTAACACAACAAAACTAAACAGACTTAAAGTGTAAGACAAATGTTGATACACTAACACAACAAAACTAAACAGATTTAAAGTGTAAGACAAATGTTGATACACTAACACAACAAAACTAAACAGACTTAAAGTGTTAAGACAAATGTTGATACACTAACACAACAAAACTAAATAGACTTAAAGTGTTAAGACAAACCTTAAGCTTCAAGAATTCCAGCCACAGTGTAGAGAACAGCTTTTTGTGTTCCTTGTGGTTATTTATCTTCAGAAGCTTTTCTGTTGTGCGAAAAAAAAAATACATTCAGTAAGATTCAGAATGAAATACCACCACAACCGTTATTGTTTGCATTGTTTACTTCCATTAAAAAATATAACCAATATTAGCAATGATAAAGAAATAGCTGGCTGCTCATCTCAAACACTAGCCCTACACCAATACAAACTAATCTATATTCTGGCATTAATTAACTGTGGTCCTCATTTCTAACTTTGTTAGGTTCTAATGTTATTCAGTGCAGTAAACATTACACCTAGAACACTGACCTTCATCACTACACAGTGTATGCTCAGCAATAATTTCATTGGTTATTTTTAGATTGCTTAAGAGGAGGCACGGCAGCTGGATAGAACGTTTTAATATGCATTATTAGTCCATTGTTTAAGCCCAAACTGTAGAGTGGCTCTTACTGACATATACTGAACATTTTTCTGCCAGACCCCCGTTTCCATGGCATCAAACAAAATGTCCACTGTATGAAGGAGTTATAGACTGTCTAAAAAATTGGAACACTTCAAAAGTAATGGATATTTTTACTATAATGATTTCAGAATCATCACATGTTTATTTAACTTCATTAAATGTTGTCAACACATTTTATATATTACTCCAAAAATAATAAGACACTTTTTGATGAGTTTTTTTGAGAACATGTGGATAAACGCAATCTAACCAGATGATAATGTCATTTTTATTTCCAGAGTGTTGCAATTTCTCATTGCCAAAATGTACTTTTTTTGTAAATGGCCATCAAAGATTGAACAGTGGCATTGATTACTTGATAGAGGCAAGCTTTAACCATGAGAAAAAACTAATTTACATTTCTGTCATTGTTGTAAAAAGTGAACTTTATTGATAGTAAAAACACAAAGCTATTGGAATAGGGCAAAAACGCATTTTGAGTAATTTTTGAAATATAATTTCATGTTACATATGTGAAACTATTTTCTAACATATTAACCCCCCAAATATGATTAAATGCAACACAACTCTTTGTTATATAATTTGACCATCATCTGTTTATGAATGTTGCCCTTGCACCAAACGTAAACATGATATTCACCCTAAAAAATCAAATTAAACAGATAATGGTTCATTAAAACACATTTAAGTGGTCAAGATATACTACACAGCATGATTTCATGACAGAAACTATCACATTTTTTACTTTTAATGAGAATGACAAATTTGTTATTTATAATTAATTACACATATAAAAGAAACAGGAACTGATTATGCATCTGGATACAGGCTAAAAGTGCAGATATAATGCTGTACATGTCCTACTCCACCTGGTGGTTTTGTAAGGAAGTTGTTCAGGCGATCATCACTAGGTGGCATTGGCATGGTCAGTTGTTCCAACAGTGCCAGACAATTGTGTGTGAATGTGTCTGCCAAAACCTGGAAAATATTCAAAACTTTGCAAGTAAAAAATTTTCAGACCAATGCACAATAGCCTAACTGCAGTTTACAAAACAATCTGATTTTTTAATCTAGTAGAAAAAAATATTATCAGTACCTTGATCGGTGAAAGCACAGAATATGTCAAATATCTGAATAACGATTTTCTTGTAAACTTTTTTATTCAATCTATTCATCAGGAATACGTTGAGTAATCTCAATAGTTGTGTTTACAAGGACATTTTTATTCATATAAGACATATATGTGGCAACTTATTGTGCCTAAAACAAAACTTAACTTGAGCAAACGTGCTTTCTCTGTCGCTGCGCCTAGGGTCTGGAATGAACTCCCCATCACTTTGAAAACATCTGAAACTATAGCTATCTTCCCCAAAAAGACATATTTATTCCAAATTGCATTTCCACCATAAATCTTTGGTAGTCCCTCGTTCTGATAATGACTTTTGCGCATCCCTGTTCACGATTATGCTTGATGATTCTGTTTTGTTGCACCTCTGAGATCAGGTATCTGAGGATATAGATGCCATAGAAGTTAATTATTATTATTATAACTACAGACTTGATGAACATTTTCACAAATGTCAACTATTTATACAGTGAAGACAACAAGAGCATATAACATAGATGCTCTTTTCATCACACGAATACAGTTTACTCACTACTACAACATTTCGGCAACTGCCAGTTGCCTTCTTCAGGAACTGAATTCTGGGACAACTTAATTCTTCTCCTGCTCACAAGCACGCTGCCGTAGCAGTGAGTAAACTTTATATTTGTGATAAAAAAGAAAATCTATAGTATATTGTTCTCCAAACTTGATGAACATTTTCATGAACAACTACATACCTCCTTCGGCTGTTCCTTCACAATGATGAGGGCCGTCTTCATAGTGTAGTAGCGAACATCATCATATTCTAGGAACTCCTGGAAGTGGGTGATCAGCTGGTCGAGCTTGAGCTTGGAACTAAGAAGCCCCTCAACAACTGGCTGCAGAGAAATTACATCAAAATGTACATCAAAATAAGCAATCTTACATTTAGATAGTCATCATAATCCTTGAAAGGATTCACCTTCCGTTTTCTTGGAATGTTATTTCTGAATATTTCAGCTGATTCACGCAGCGTTCCCTCAACGGATTGAGCTCCCCCATAAAATATTCGGAAAGAATATAAAAAAGCTTCATCACGTCAAGCACATAAAATCATATCGCTTGTTAAAGCGAAACAAAAGTCATGGTTTTGGGGCAACGCACCAAAAAGAGCTAACAAAACAAACCATTTGAAACAATAATCAAGAATATCACGCTAGTGGTTTTCTCAGAATTTTTTCTATAAGTGGAAGAATCTAGTCAAATCTCTGTTTTCCTGGTTGCTGACATATTGACCAAGGCAACAAATAACCGCCTGGCTTGGAAATTGATTTTCAGTAAGATGCATTATCGTAAGTGCTTTTGACCGAAATCAAAGGGTCGTTGGGTGTACACAGGAGCAAGTCAAGCAACGCAAAGTCTCAATCAAGCTGCTAAGTCAGAACAGGAGAAGCTTAGTAAACAAAGGCCGAAATAAGTTTCGACACAAACAGCATGGCCATATCCTATTGGCAAGTATAGGACTAGGTTTTTGCATATAGATTTTCATTTGTTGAGCAAATATTGCGTCCTATGAAATGTCACTGACCATGAAATTTAGATGCAGTGTGTTCAAGGTTTTCCTAGAGTAAACTATTGGCGTGATATTCTTCATAGCCCCCCAAACCATGACTTCTGTTTGAATACTGAGACTGACTCACAGAAAAGATAGTGAAAATAGATAAGATGGACTAATTCAAATAACATCTGATAAGCAAGATCTCAAACACAATTATTTGATAGCCGAATTCTTTTATAATCAGTTAGAAGTTTGTTAGTTAAATTGAAAATTGATCCTTACCTTAAACTGCAGAGCTGGGAAACACACAGCATTCTCTGAAATCTTCCTCAGTGGAGTTTCACCTTCCGCTTTCACAAACTTCATCAGTGTACATAGTGCAAGCTCCTAGTGAAACATAACCACCATTTTGATAATTTTGACCTTTGCAACAAAATATATTTAACTACTATGTGATGCATACATATGGATAGGGAAATGTCTTGGCTTTGTTGTTATAATCAGTGCAACAGGATCATTAGTGCCAAAGTTATGTCTACATATACATTTAAGGGGTAACATGAAATGTTGCAATAAAAAACTGATAAGCGATATTTCTAAAAACTGATAAGCGATATTTAAAAAAATGAGTAGCGATATTTCTAAAACTGATAAGTGATATTTCTAAAAACTGATAAGCGATATTTCTAAAAACTGATAAGCGATATTTCTAAAAACTGATAAGCGATATTAAAAAACCTGATAAACAATATTTACGAACACTAATAAGCAATATTTCTAAAACCATTTCATTTACAAACATTTAACATGAATATGTTTCACAACACATATGCCAAATGTCATCAGGATCAGATGGGGTTGAGAACATTGCTAGTTGTTTTCTTGCAGAATAAGCTGCAGCCAGGGTTGAAAAAAATCATGATTTTTTTTAAATAAAAAAATCGGATTTTTTAAATTTAAATCAGATTTTTTTTTATTTATTTGATTTTTTTATTTATTTGATTTTTAAAAATCTGGTATACACAATATCATAAAATATTTGAGTATCAGGCAATCTGGTGTCAATACAGCTACACAAGTGTGCACACTTTGTGCCTTTGTATTAAAAAACACACAAAACTTTGTTGATCTCGATGCTTGTAAACAATTATTTGTGTTAAATTCATATAAATCAGCGATTAAAAAAACCGGAAGTCAAAAAAAATATAAAAAATCGTAAATCAATGATTTTTTTGGAGCGATTTAAATCAATGATTTAAATCAAATGATTTAAATAAAACAACCCTGGCTGCAGCTAAGATTAAAGGGACCTCGGAAAACTGCTGGATTCACAGATATTCTCACATCCCCCAGATGGAGGAGACTGGGAAAAGCAGCAAGTGGGAGAAGGTGGTGTAGGAAGACAAAGCAGAAACAAGAAAAGGGATGACACCCAACACGTAGGTAGGCAGTGGGTACTGGATATGGCAAAACATACAAATGGGTACATTTGCACAGTGAAACATTGTGTGGCCAATCTCGCATAAAGTGGGAATATTCCTAGAATAGTGAGTCAGGAAGCAAAAAGAAATCTACCTAAGATGAGGAAGAATGTGTCAAATGTAAGTATGCATGTAGAAACAGTAACAATAACTTGCATGGAACACAGAGAATTATGTTTACCTGAACATTGGCATGCTGGTCTGTAAGTAGCTGACACAGGCTGCTTGTGGCATCGTCGTATCTCTCTCTCAGCCAAGTCTTATACTTGCCTTCACTGTCTGGAAAATGTCAAGGAAGAATGATCAGTTATCACATCACGATAAAGATCTGTGTTGTAAATAGCGATGATATAACTTTTACATTCACATATATATCATTGTTTGCATGTTGTTGAAACTCTCTCCATGTATGCATACCTTTGTTAAAAAACATACAAAGAATTTACATTGATTGTTAGATCAGGTAAGTTGTGTAGATGTGCACTGACTCTGTTGAACTCACTCCTCATTAGCATTAAGTCCACAGGAAATATATTATAATTTTGCCGTATACTATTAAACTAAAAACCTACCAGTTTAAACTCACTTTCGGCATAGTTCCTCAGCTTACCAATCTAACTGTTTACAACTTGAATTGCTAATTTATTAGAAAGTGCCTAACTCCTTTTGTTTTGGAGCGCTGCCGAGCTTGGGTCTCCCGAAGATTTTAGCGCAGTAGAAGTGTTTTATATTGTATTGAATAGCATTATGTCATAATATACAGTCAGTTAAAAATGAATAGTTTGTCCAATTGTTTCACCAAAACTAAATAACACATTTGTACAAACGAGCTGGCATCCTCAATTCATTTAGGACATTGCAAACCAAGTTCATTGATGTTCAAATCCCTACAATGGTGCATGAACTTTAAGTAATATGCACAATCGGCTTAATAAGAGTGTATACTTTTGTTAAAAAAATCATCAAAAGAATTTGTTTTGATTATTAGATCAGGTGACTGGAAAACGTGTGAATAGCTTATGTCATAGCCTATAGGGCTGGACCACTTCTGCCTTTTTTTGGCCAAATTTTTACCAGATTCGGTCAAAAATAATTTAACAGTTTGTCCAATGATTTTGTCACAACTAAATAACGCATTTGCACAAGAGTTAGCATGTTGTATTGGCTACTAGATAGGCTTAATTTCTTTGTGAACTGATTTTAAAACGAGACCCAAAAAAATTTTATCGAGGAAGGACTGTTAACACTGATTGGTTGATTGGCTTAGTTAAATACATGTCCCTAGCATGCAGACATTTATGGTACTGCCCAATGTCCACGCAAAGCACTAGTACACTACTGGTCAAATACATCATTATCCAACTGGCAACAAATTACCTGACATTCATGCTCACCTTTAGGCATGTTGTCTGGATCAACAGGCTTTGGCAGATACATCTCTTGGCTTTTGATTAGATGTGAAAACACTTTGTGCAGTGACTGTATCGCAGCCACCACCACAGCTGGGTCATCCGACTGAAACATCAAAATGTAATAATTGCTGTAATTTATCTCTGTACTAATATTATAATCTTGATGCTTGATCAATGTTAGTATGTCCAGATTCTGTTTACTACAACCATTACTAGGTCCATTTGCATCTAATTTAAGGCTAAATTAAAGATCCATGCATTATTCTGATTGTAATACCAATAAATAGCAAGAAGCCTTGTTACGATATGCCTACGATCAATGATCTTGTGGGGCCAAATGGGAAAGTGTCTAAATTATAGATTCAGACCACCGTCTCTGTGAGCCCAATACAGGTTTGTCCATTCCCTTAGTCTTACTTCCCAGGCACTGGGCATCAATACCAGGATTTTGGTGAAGGTAGAACTTGAAGGGACAGGTTACACATATCTGATTTTATGGATCTAATCTCTACAACTCTAAAGAAAACTGTTTGATTACCAGTGTCACACATATAGGATCTTTAACATGGACTTAATGGAATGAAGCCCTGATTTGATCAGTAGGCATACTACTTGGGAATTAAGTAGACTTCATTACTTAGTAGGTAGACTCTTCTTCTTCTTCTTCCTCTAAGTGCATAATCCTGCACTATGGTGAATATATACAACGTGAATGTTTTGCCTATATACATCGTGAATGTGTTGCCTATATACATGGTAAATGTGGTGACTATATACAACATGGAGTGTGCTGTTTTTTTACTGTAGTGTATTGTCTGTAGTTTGGACATTAGTTTGAGACTCAGCAAACTTCAGTTAGTGTCACTGACACTGTCAGATATAATTTATTCAGATCCATACAATACAAATTCAACATACATTAACAATATAACATATAATAATCTTATGACAATGTATAAAAACCTGGAATAAGGCAATATCCACAGAGACAATGGTACTATAGTTATAGTATCAAAGCATAAATAAAAATAAAAGTATAAATTTGTATTTAGTAGATCATAACTAACTATTATCTGATAGCTGCTATGGACCTGGGAGACCCCTATTAAGACCAGACAGATCGCTATCATAAGGGCCACTGTAACACTGTCAATCTCAGACACAAGTCACTGTGACAGTCGCGCGTGTCGGTGAGTAGTTTAGTCTCTAGAGTCTAGACTAGAGAGTCGTGACATGTGAACCCGTAAAACGTATTATATACGAGATGATAAAACAATTAGTTACCTCACAGCACAAAATGACATCGATAAGTTGGTTTGCATTTTTTCTGTCATTAATTATGCCTTTAGTTTTATCTTTCAACTGTTTTATGCAGTCGTTTCTCTTCAACGTGGACATTTCTTCAATCTTAGCACGTTTTCTGGGCGCTGCCATATTTAAGCATCGTCCAATCAGAACGTCGGTTTTTAGGAAGTTCTCTCCAGGACGAGGCAAATTTTTAGGCTCGCAAGACAGCCATTTTGAGCACCCTTTCTCGATTTGTACGTGGCATGATGGGGTCGTAGCATCGAGAGAATTTTAATGCTAAATTTACATGTTAGTTTGTATGCTGTGTCAAAATGTTTAGATGAGACCCCAGTGTTGATGGATTGAGGGTTTTTGACCAAGGATGGATGCACCATCACCGTGATATTTCTAACTGAAGATTGGTAAGTCGACGGAGGCCTGGGATTCGTCAACCGCCGATTCGTCATTACCACTGACCTATTTTTAACACCGTGGCGCGTATCCTTATGGCGGCTTTATAAGAACGAAGGCTTTATAAGAATGGTCGAAGGCCTAACCGCCCGATTTGTTTTGCATTAATGTACGTGTTTTTTAAATATAAATTGTGTGCATTACTATGTGTTTATATGCATGCATACCAGTAAGAATGAGGTAGTGAAACGGGTATTTATTCGATTGATCTAAAGAAGACTTCACATTTTGAAAAGCAGTAGCGCGTGGTCGGTATGAAAGGGAAGCAGTTCCGAGTTCCTTCCTTGCCCTTTTTTATATAATTTTATTTGTGTGTGTATCCTGACACTTGTGTCACTTAAATGTAAAACATTTAGGTTTGTATGTGGTTGTTTGAAGCAAAAACCGCTTTTATAAATGTTCTAATTTACATTAAAATTATAAATTTCATATAATATTATTGGTATACGGGCATATTTTTAACACAGTAGTGACATTTCAGTTTATCTATTTACATTTTTCTTTAAACAGCCAATAGTAAAAGGCTGTTTTACATACACATACCAGGCTTCAATTTTCATGTGAGTGCGTGTGTCCGAGACTCTTTGTATCCAATGTATGTCACTTGGTATGAGTCCGTCGGACTCCCTAGTTTTAAAAGACGATAAATCCAGTATTACAGTGGCAAATTTCAACAATCCATTAATGTGCATATATGCTGCCATCTTGAATAGGCTTCGGTCTGTAATGAGTGGTTGTACTCGCTTCTGTCAATTCGAAAATACTTGTGAGCTCGGCACACCACGTTGCTTTCGGATCCAACATGGACACATCCATCTTAGATTATGGGCTACACAAAGGTGTTCGATGATCAAAATATTGGAATTGAATCGATAGCCCGGGCCTGCACGGGAGGGGTATGTGCACTGGAGGTTGGAGCACCGTATTACTGAGTACACAAATAAAGCATTATTTCGACTGATTGGTTTAATAAAGTTATTAATCACGCCATGGAATACCCTACCAAGCGATTGTGTCAATGCATTAACAGTAAACAATTTTAAAATAAAGTATCAAAATTACTGCTATAACCACTGATTTGGGGGATATATATATGAGCCAGAAGGCTCCCTGCTCCAAACCCTTACAAGATGTTATTCAAGGTATGATTATTTGAATTGTTAGAAAAGTGGGCCCCCAAATTTGTCTGCGGATTCCCAAATATGAGCAGAGTGGGAGTCCACCGGACTCCCACCAATTTTCCATGAAAATCAATGCCTGCATGCAAACATTTTGTATATTGTAACCTTTTAGTGATGATGCCCCTCTTTTGAATCTGACTGAATATTTCCAGGTGTGGGGGCCTTAGGGAGGAGCCACCATGAACCGGGGTAACAACCCCGCCGGTGGTCTGCAGCGACAGACCTCGGGTGGTAGCACTGGTGATTCTGCACCAGGTACGCCGCAGCAAGCAGCTGTGCCACAGCAGATCACCCTACAGCAGAGCCCGGTGCCACAGTTCATGTTGGCCACTGGCCCGTTGCAAGGTGTCAGTCTGCAGGCGTCGCATCAGCCACAGCTGCTCGGAGGTAAGACTGAGTGATTGGCCTTAGAGTGATGTGTTTTACAAATTTCTGTTGCACCTAATTCTTCAGAAACCAAGCTCAGACGTGCATAATAGTTAACAGGTTAATCAGTATCTAAATAAGTAGAAGTAGTGTTAAAGTTGTTAGCATATGGATGTATATGCTAGGGAGCTTAGGAGGGTTAAAAGGGAGTCTTCAAATGACGACAAAATTGCACTGTTTCCTACAATGCTGACATAACACTAAGAGGGAATGAATTCCAAAGAGTTGTTGCGACAACCAAGGGAGCCTAAATTCCAATGTCAGTTTTAAATCTAGAAACAAAAAGTAGATCAGATTGAAGCTGTATAGGCTTTCTGAGTTTTTTTAAGAACTAGAACTAAAATGCATATTGTCGGTTTAGTGTACATTGTCTTTCGGAAACTGACTAAAATTGTCACTTGAAATGGGGTCATTTCATGTCAACTAGCTTAACTTTCAGATATTTTACCAGTTGACCCTCACATATTTCAATGAACAAATTAAAAAAAAAAACCTGTGGTGCCAGAATGGAGATGTGTAAAGTTTCAAGCCCCAGTTGTAGATAGGGTGTGAAAAGCCAAATTTTCAATACATTATATCCAAAAATCTATTTGGACTTGTTGCTTGACATGTTGCACAGCTCTTTTCTGCCACCGACGGGATTTTGATTATTTTTTTTCACTGGAATCTGAGAGGATCGCCTGGGCACCACTAGGTGTGCTGGTGTGGAATGACTCGATTGTTGTTTGAAATGTGTTCAAATGTTGGACCCTGTTGCCTATTCAACAGCTTTGAGCCAGGGTCTGCAGGTGGCCTCTCCCACACAGTCTCCCAACACCTTCCCCCAAGGCGTCATCACCACCTACTCGCCAGAGGCAGTGGCACAGTCAGGCAGCGGTCAGCTCCGCTCGTCTGGCGTGCCTGTCTCCCAGGCTGCCCCGGCACCGTCCACGCCTCCAGTTGGCATGGTGGCCAACATGTTGCAGCATCAGCTCGCGAGTCCAGGTGGGTCTGCTGACATGTTTTGTAGGCTTCTTCCCTTGTTTTGTAGGCTTCTTCCCTTGTTTTCTACATGGTTAAGGGTGTTAGTGATTTCGCTGATATCTGCACCACGTGCTATTGGTACTGTTTCATAGTGGCATAGCTCTGGTTCATTAGGGGAAGCTTGGGGGTGGTCACATGAGTTCTAAACTCCATATAAACATATAGCATTATGTGTTGGTGGGTAGTGGTTTGGTCGTTCCATGTTTCGTGGAACAATATACACGTTATCTTATGTCCCATGCATTTGAGGTTTTTTTAAGGGATTATGCATCATTTTGTGTTTTTAAAAAATGTGACAATAGTGATGCTATGCAACTGTTGGTGGTAAAGCTATACTGTATAAACTTGTGCTATGTGTAAAATCATTTGTGCAAAAAATTACAAAAACAGCTGTTTTTAAGTATTGAGTTGTGTGTTTCAGCTGGATTGGTGATGGTGCCGTCACTGCCTGGTTCAACTGGCTACCCCTCGGCAGCGTTCGTTGCACACCCTGGTGGAAGTGGGGCAGCTACGACGTTCATAGTACAGCAACAGCCAGCTCTGGCAGCAGCTGAAGTTGGCAGTTCGAACCTAGCCGATTTCCAGATGTTTCAGCAACAGCAGCAGGTGGCAGTAGCATTCCCGTCAGCACCGACTGCGGGAACGATGAGTGCTACCGGTGGCACTATACACCACCTTGGTCAAAGCCCTCGCAGGGCAGGGGCTAGTCCCCTTGCCAGTCCAGCAACACAGCAGTCTAGCTTGACAAAAGGCATGAATTTTCAACAACATAAACAACAACAGATAGTTGGCTCGGGCATTGGTGCATCGAGTCCTCTCAAGGCACGCGCATCGTTGCACGGGGTGTTGCAGAGTCCCGACCGGCTGGCGAAACGGATCAAGCTGGAGGAACACCCAGCACCGTCGGAGGAGGCAGCTCGCTTTCGCAAGCTCATCTGCGACGCGCGCCTGAAAGAGATGTCGGATGTGAAGGGCTTCTACATGGAACATCTGACAGAGCTGTTCTTCCTGCAGAATGGAGGCAACATCATCGATTATTTCGCATGGAAGAAGCGTCCCACAATGCAGCTGTTGCATTTCCTCCGTTCGGGACATCTCGATAGTGAGGAGGAGGAAGAGGAACAAGAGCAGAGTATCAATAACGAGGTTTGTAATTGATGCTGGCAGCATATGCAATAAGATGTACAGCTGTTTGTTATCCAGAAGTGTGCTTTCACTTTCCTTTCATTTTCCTTCTGCTGCCTTATTTCCAAAAATAATGTAATGGTGATGAAATGTGGTTATAATGTCAGTTTTGAATAGTGGTAATTGAAACAGTTAGAACAGTTGTGTTGACTGTTGTGTGTTTTCTGTTTGTAGGTGAAGGTGCTTACAAGTAGTGGTAGCAGTACACCAATTGCAACGCCAGTTGCTATATCCACAACCCTGCCACCAGCAATAACAGCGTTGCAGCAACAGCAAGGTATGGCAACTGTTGTAAAAAAATCACACCCTCAGCTGAGATTCTGTCTGTACGATTGTGCCACAGAACTGCCATTGCATTCAATTTGTTAGTCAAGCTACAAACGTACAGTTGGTATATAGTATCATTTTTATAAAAATTACCTTTCCACCTGTCTTACAACTTGTTATGTGCACTGCTTATTTCAGGTTCTCTAAGCTAGTTTTTGTGTTGCTCACCTGCTGATACTTCTGAAGCTTTAGGTTTCTAGCCTCTACCCTTTGTAAACAGTTACTTCATTTTACCCGTTTTAATACATATGTACATGTGAGGCTGGTGGTTGTTTAGCATTTGTAAGGCATCTAGATGTTGACAGTCTTGTGTCAAAATAGAGCCCATACAAGTACGGGGACGGATAAAGTTGGATATGTATGGTCATACTCCCTGTTGGTTAGACCTCGGTTTATGACCCCACCCTACAGCTTGCAACCATTATTAGCTTAATAATAGACAAAATGTTCATTCATTATTTAGTTAAACTGGTAATAAGGCCTCTGAATGTAGAATAATGTGAATGTGTGTGCTTGGCTCATGCGTAGACACACAGTTTAGCAGAGTTTGCAGTGATGATCATCCCAGCTATATGTCATGCAGGTGTGACTGACCCTGGTAAAAAGTCTGGTGGCCGCCATGGTATGATCTTCGGTCATGTGCAGCCACTGCTTCAGCTCGCCCCTCCCACTATTGTGCACACAGGTCACGCCCCCTTGCTGGGCCCAGGTAATGGGGCGGTCCTATTCCATTGCGTGCGACTGCTAGGGTGCATTTAGTTGTTGGCCTCGTCGTCGTAGTTGACCAGCATGAGTGGAAGCAGCATGACCGCCTGTCCCTCAATCAATATAGGTGGAATAGAGTAGCAGCTTTTTATATGCCAGTTTTATTTATTTGTCTTTTATGTTTTGATTTTGTTCTCGGTTGTGGCACATTGTTTTTTTCTTATTACCTTTGTCATTGATTTTATGTGTGTGTACAGCAAATTTGGGACTACGTCCTACATTACGTTTTTCAGCATTTGTTTTCTTTTTTATATCGTGCACGATTGGTGCATCGATCTGTAATGATGAACTTGTATACTGATTACACCAGTGATGATCACAATTGTCCTCTAAGAAGTTCTGAACAGGTCATCCCACCACAAGCATATGTTTTGATGTCCATTCCCCCAAGCTGCAGTCTGCTGTTGCTTTAGCAGCAGCAGTCTGTTTTCCTGGATTTAGGTGATGATTTCAGGCCAGTTTTAATTGCATGTGTAGGTGTAGTAGCAAGCTTTGTGTGTGCTACATTTGGAATTGATTGCTCCCACATTAATTGTCATTTTACCATTGCTGCAGAGACGGTAAAATAATCACTATGCTGAGAACCTGCCTTGCTGTTGTCTCTGAAAGTTTACTGTTGCTGTTGCCATTAATTGTGCATCTGGTGAAAGTTGTGTCCCTTCCTCAGTTATCTAATAATTAATTGAATCCAGGTTGTATATATATTTTTTCCATTGTTGTTGTGTATGTTTAATTCATATGATTTTGTAATGTGTATTCATATTCCATAAATATAACAGCATTTTATGGATGTAGTAAGTGGATGTGCATATATTGGTGTAAGTTACAAGAAGGATCATGCACACGTGACATGGCTCTGGTATGTCCAGGGAACTTGCTTTCCAGTCTGTCATCTGTTACTGTAACCACTAATTGTGATTTATCTGAATCAAATAGTATTTATTTCAAGCAATGTTGTAGTAGTTCAGTTGTGTTCGTTGGAGTTAGTGTTCTGCAGCATTGCTGAATTTTAATGATTCAGGACTGACCACGCCAGCAGCCAGTCATCCTTTGACTGGCACGTCTGATACGTCACAGGCCACTGGGTCGTCCACACAAAATGCTGCAAATGGTAGTCTGCCCCCACTCTCCAGTGCCCTCGCACAGATCATGCAGGAAACACTGCCTGCATCAAGCAGTGATGCCACCTTGCACAAGTGTGCAACGGCACCTGCAGCGATTAGCAAGTAAGTGTTGACTATAGTTGAGTTGTTTTTCCTTGTAATTCCCTTGATAAAGGAGTAATGCCGACTAATTGCCCACCACCTCTCTTTTTAGGCAATTGTCCTGTCTCTACCCCTCTTCCTGCGACTTCACTGTCTCCGCTACTGTATTTGGTAGTTGGTGTGCTTCCATCCGCACCAATTCACCTACCCACATCATTCCACTTCTTATTCTTCCTGTTGGGCTGAGCAGTTTCCCAATCTCTTATGAGCTGATTCTATCATAACTCCCTCATCTCATTCATCCTCCTACCCTCACTCACCTCATTCATCCTCCTAGCCTCCCTCCCTCACCTCATTCATCCTCCTACCCTCCCTCAGCTCATTCATCCTCCTATCCACCTTCCATCAGTTCATTCATCCTTCTATCCTCCCTCTAACTCGACTGTTTAGACAACCTATAGTTGGCTAAGTTGTCTACACAGTTGTCACCAAGTTTCATGCTGGCTAATAGCATGAAGCCAAATGTATTTGTATTTAAATACTTTGTGGGCATAAACTGTTTGTAATTGAAGACGTCTAAAGTATTTGTATTGAAATGCTTTCCAGTGAATTTTACCCCTAGTGTATGCAGTGCAAATTAGTGAGGCAGTGTTGTGTGTAAAATTGTTACATTGGTGTGATGCAATAATATACAGTGTCGTTATGTCTTGCAGTGTTGCATTGATGTCTGCTTCAAGAACACCTGGCTCACCAACTAGGAAAGAATTTGACATATCTGCAGTCTGTGATACGCCTCTTGGCTCCCAGGAGGCGATAGTGGAGAGAGCGAAACAGGTTAGTTCACTTCTGCGTCAGACGTCACAAAGTGCATGTGTCCGACCTTCTGCTTGGTATTTTAAGTTTTGGGGTGTAGGGGGTAGTGTCATTTGTCTATGGCAATGAGTTTGATTATTGAGACAGAGTCACCGACATGTCTGTTGTGGTGACACGTTGGTGCTAAAGATTCTCATAGAGTGATGTTTCTGCCGGTCGCTATGCTCCATGTGTAGTTATCGTTGCGCCTGGATACAAGTCCTGCTACATCTGGTGGTTTTGTTGATTTGCCCATTACAACTGTGTGTGTCTGTGTTCTAATTTACTGAAAGGGTGTGATTTTGAAGGCATGTCTAAAATATGCTAGGTTTGCCTTAACTATGTCACAGGTGCATGCTTTGGAGCATTTTGCAAAATGTGATCGCACAAGTTTTGTAGATTGTTCAACAGTTACTGTTTGAACTATGTCAGGCTTTCAAATATATATTTAAGGCTTGCATTAGAATACACCTTGTCTATAAAGGTAACCTTTCCCTAATGAACAACCATAGTGGAACTGTATGTTCACTGTGGTTCTTAGTTACGGGGATAGAGCGTAGTAGTCCTTGATTAAAACCCAGGCGTTGTGTTTTTCTTGCCCTCATCTGGACCTATCAAAGGACACATTTGTAAATTTCCTTGGTTTTATTCTATCCAATGTTCACAGTTTCTGCATCATTAACGTGTACATTTTTTCCATCATCTGAAGCCTTTCGTTTTAGCCGTGCTTGCCATCGTTAACTCTGTAGCGTTTTTATCCATCTGTTGATAACATTAATATTGTACAAATTTTGTGAAGCCTAATCCTTTTCTTTCTAACAGCTGTTTTTAAAATGCGAAGTCTTGTATAGATATTCCTTAATGAACAACCATGGTGGACCTAATGTTCACTGTGGTACTTAATTGCGTGGATAGAGCATAGCAGTCCTTGATTAAAACCCAGGCGTTGTGTTTACCTTGCCCTCATCTGGACCTGTCAAAGGACACATTTAGTTTAAATTGCATTTGTTTACTTTGTTCAGCATTGGCAATGTCAGCATCACTTATATAAATTACTTTGTTCAGCATTGGCAATGTCAGCATCACTTATATAAATTACTTTGTTCAGCATTGGCAATGTCAGCATCACTTATATAAATTACTTTGTTCAGCATTGGCAATGTCAGCATCACTTATATAAATTATGTTTGTTTAGTTTTTGTAGTGTATTTTACAAAGTTGTGTAGACAGGACAGGGCCACTACACGTGTGTTTGTAGGAGTAGGCTGTCTGTGCTTACCTCTATCAAACGGGTGGCCAGATGATTGCATGCTTGCTTCCATGCCTTTATTCTATCTTACTTGGTGTGGCAATGATACATGCTACATACAACTCATTCCACGGAAGAGAGCCTTGGTGCTAAAAATCTGTTGTAAATGCAGTTGTAAGATAGAGAAATTTTTTTTTTGTGATGAGAAAGTTGCAGTGTTTCAAAAATAACATTGGTTTATGGGCACATCGTTTTATGACAAGTAATAATGTGGTTACTGTATGTGATGTTCCTAGCACACGTATGTCAGGGAGCACAAACATTGCAGCTGTTCATGAACGCAAGAGCTAGTAGGTGTTCCTGTTGGTATCTTGTATATTCTTCAAACCTGCCTGCAAGTTTCCGATCTGTTCGTGTTGTCTCCCAGGAGGCGCAGGTCATACAACGGATCGCTGAGCTGCGGAGGGAAGGTCTGTGGTCAACGAGGCGGCTACCAAAGGTACAGGAACCTCCACGCAGCAAGGCACACTGGGATTACCTGCTTGAGGAGATGCAGTGGCTCGCAGCTGACTTCGCTCAAGAACGCAAGTGGAAGAAGGCTGGAGCACGCAAGGTTCGTAACCTGTTTCTCTATTTTGAAGGTCCCTTAGCTCATTTGTAAAATCATCAGACGAAGTAGATCAGTTGAAATCTGCTGAAGGAGTTGTAACTTGGATTCATGATCTGTTGACGACTTCAATATTTTGTACTGATTTTGTGATGACCTAGCCCTTTCTCTGAGCTCATGTTTCAGATAATACAGGTGCAGCAAAATGTATCATATGTTCAACTAATGCTTTGTGATGATGTCTACAGATAGCTCGTATGGTCGCCAAGTACCATCTGGAGCAGCATCAGAAGGAGCTGCGAGCTGAAAAGGACGAGGTGCAGAGACTGCATCGCATCGCAGCTAACCTCGCCAAGATGGTCAAGGAGTTCTGGTCAAATGTTGAGAAGGTGCTATTTTTATCTTGGGTTTTTTGTCAATAGCCATTTCACATTTGTGGAAGTTTTGAATGTTGCCGCAATTTATGGCAGTATCTGAATGGTATATGTTTTATAAACACAGCCAATGTTTTGAGACAGAGTCACCGAGGTGTCTGTTGTGAATATGATAGTGGTTAGAGGATGCAGTATTGTAGCGACTGTTATCAATCGCTGTGATAATTATTTTATTAGTATTAAATTGTTAGCTGCGTTGAGACAGAGTCACCAACATGTCTGTTGTGGTGACACGTTGGTGCTAAAGATTCTCATAGAGTAACGTTTCTGCCGGTCGCTATGCTCCATGTGTAGTTATCATTGCACCTGGATACATGGCCTGCTACATCTGGTGATTTTGTTTACTTGGTCAAGGATGTTATGTATTTGTCAGTAATATTTTTAAATATGGGGTCACGATGCCAAACCGTTGTTGATCTGAACAACGTGGCTCTAAACGGGGGAGTACAAAACACAGTTTGGTTGCTATCGTGAATGACCATAATGGAACTGTCACAATATGACACCCAGGGTCACAATGTGACTGTCCCCTGTATGTGGTCTTGCTGTGTTAACAGGTGGTGCAGTACAAACAACAGAGTCGTCTGGAGGAAAAGCGCCAGAAAGCTCTCGACCTTCATCTCAGCTTCATCGTTGACCAGACGGAGAAGTACTCGTCGTGGTTGTCCGAGGGCCTGGTAGGCGGAGCCGGTGGCTCCAGTATCGACACGTCATCACGCGGCGGCTCTGTCGGCACCAGTCCGGCGCATAGCGTCGTTGAAGGCGATGGTGAGTGTACTTGGGTCCCAGCAGGAATATGTTTGTAGGTTATAAATCTGTAATGATGAACTTATTGCATACTGATGGCAGCATTGATGATCAGAATCAATCATCCTCTAAGAAGTTCTGAACAGGTCACATACTGCTTTGATATAGAAATTTTGTAAGAAGGGCAATCAGTTTTGTTTGTTTTCCTAAATTTGGCCGATTATTTCACATAACGATCTATAATGATGAACCTATTGCATACTGATGACATCATTGATGATCAGAATTAATTGTCCTCTAAGAAGATCTGAACAGGTCACATAGTGATTTACTGTAGAGATTACGTCTGAAGGACAATTGACTAGCCATTGTTTGTTTTCCTAGATTTCGATGATGATTTTAGATAAGATGTCCTATTTGTTAGGTTGAGTAATTTCTTTAAAATGATGGCATGTATATTTTATTTTTCATCAGAATAAGTTTGTGGGAACATAAATCGGTAATGATGAACTTAGTGCATGCTGATTACTTACTGTGATGAATAGAGTAAATTGTCCTCTAAAAAGTTCTGAACAAGTCACAGTGATTTACTGTTATAACTTTTTTTACATTTGGATAACAATTTCTAATAACAAATTTGACGTACCTGTGTAAATACAGTGGTGCATTTTATAGCCTAAATGATGCATTGTTCGCTAGGTTGATTGATTTCTTTAAAATGCTGGCACATATTTTTTTTTTTAACAACATCCCTGTGAACAGCTATTGTGAAATGGTAATTTTCACTATGGTATTTGAAACGGGGATAGAGCATAGCAGTCCTTGATTAAAACCCAGGCGTTGTGTTTACCTTGCCCTCATCTGGACCTGTCAAAGGACACACCTGTGCTCTGGTGAGATGAGCGTGTTGTAATGGTGTAGGGATTAACTAGCTGCATTTAGTTAACAAAAAACTGCTCTTTCTTTTTCTGTGAAGTGCTGTGACATCTACAAGTAGCAAGTCTGTTACCTTGTATGGATGAAAGGGCTATCAAGTGTAGTTGACATGTTAGAGAAACTCTTTGTTAACCATTTTAAGTTGGGGCTGCTAGCATGTCAGTTGATTTTTTTCTTCATAACATGCTTGGAAATATTGAACTGAACATCAACAACACAAATAATAACCTAGCACTAACGTCATATTTTGCCAATCCATCCTTTAAAAACCAGTCCTTTTGGAAATCCCATGATTTCTTAGAAACGATTTCATAGTGCTACGATGTTCGAACCAGCTATATTCGTTAGCTGTGAAAGTGGATCATATTGTCTGGTTACTGTGATTTCAGTACACAGTATTATACGTACCTAACTAAATCATGTCATTAAACCAGCAAATATCGGTGCTAACGTACTTTATAAGTTATAATAACGGAAACGGCCCGTGATCCCGACCTGGTGAACGCACCAGATAACGGGCCAATCAAAATGATCGGAAACACACCTTGTCCTGCCAGGTGTTTATCAGATGGCTGGCGTTTCCTTATATCATAGATGTAACATGTTACAATTACAGATTCAAGGCCCATTGTAGCAGCAAAATAAGGGGACATGTCTGTATTACAAATGGCCTTTATATTTTGTCAACAATACGTAAAATGCCAGTGAAAATCGTCAACATTTCTGTTATCGATTGGACGCATCGTTTCTTGAAAGAAACATACAACATTGAGTGGTTGGGCAAACACACATGTAGATTTGATTTAATGAACCTAATAGCTTTTCAACACAACAGAATAGTAAAGGCAGTTACTGAACTTGAAAAACCAGTTTATAGGTTTTTGGCACAGTGATGCTGATATTTTGCAGTGTAACTGGTTAGATTGTGCATGTAGTTTCTGCTGGAGTTAGTGTTTCATAACCCAGTAACATATCCAGCATATCTGAAGTGTGAATCGAGACAAAGAGTCACCATTGATTTGTCTCGTGCTCAATGGTGCTGATGTTTCTCGTACAGTGTTGTGCCAGCCTTGCCAGAGCTTCGTACTTATACGTTGATTCTACCTTCCCGGCTTGCTACATGTTATTCCAAATAAAATGTTGCATTGTATTTGAAATGGTGTAGGATTCACAAAAAGACACGGACCTTTGAGAGATATTCAGGTGTATGAATGCTGCGATTAAGTGAAGGATCTCCTTACTTATAGATGGTGACTTTGAGCCAAACAAAAGCTACGAGTCAGACGACGAGGAAACCATCGCCAAGGAGGAACAACAAACAAGAAGTGACGAGGTTAGTCTAGTTAATGGTTGACTAACAGATATACTTGTACATTGGTGCCTAGTTCACGTGGATGTCTGATAACTCAAATTTTCTCGTAGAGACCTACCACATGGTATTGAGGTTAAATTTGTCTATCAATGATCAGTTGGTGGCATTTCTCCATTGTCAACATATCATACTGAACACTTGTAGACGGTGCATAAACAAAGTGGCAGTGCTTTTTAGAAGGATGCAAAGTTGCAGTTACTGATCTGATGTTTTGAGTTTTAAATTTAATTAATTTGTGTGGAAATGTTCCCAGACGAAGAGCCATGGTGAAATTGGAATGTTCATTGTGGTATTTCAGACGGGATAGAGCATAGCAGTCCTTGATTAAAACCCAGGCGTTGTGTTTACCTTGCCCTCATCTGGACCTGTCAAAGGACACAATGATCGAGCACTGATATGATGACAGTCTCAGTCATTCTTTCTCTTCTTCTCTGGTCCCTGAAGTGGAAGCAACAGTTTGTCGAGACTTCCCCTGTTGGTCTCGGACAGGATGTGACCGTGCAATCCAGGTGGCAGAATTCATGGATCAATAGCACTTGGAGTCAGGTGCCCGGCCTGGGAGAACAAGTGCATTCTCCTCAGCATAGTGATAGATGCGGCTGATGTCATCATACAACAGCGTTCTCTCACTCGGCAGACACCTTGAAGCATGAGGTCTTTTTCCCCTACAACGAGAAAGCAATACTTTGTTCGTGAGAGAGAAAATAACACGCCAATAAATTTTTTATAAATTTATTGTTATATTATTTGCTGCAGCATATAAAACAGTCAATGTTCTTCTACACTGAACAATTTTGCACAAACACAATTCCAAATTAGCTACTAGTTAAACCATCTGGCAACAACAATGATGAAACCATCTCACTGTCACTGCTAGAATATTGACCCAGCTGAATCTTGAAAAAAACAGTCAAGTAGCCTCCTTTCTTTCATCTACTTCGTGTTCATACAGCTGTTAGCAGTTTCCTCATCTGTGAATTGACAACAGCAAGGCCCACCATCGATAAATCTGCTGTCACATGCAAATCCTTGAACACGGTCAAGTTCTTGATCGACATTCTCGGTGACGTTGATGTCAAGCTGTCCTCGTACTCGCTTGAAGCTGTCAGCTGTTGCTAGATTGTGGTCTTCCTCGGCACTATCTTTCAGAAATGATGCTCATTTCACTCGCCATCTGAGCTGTCTGACTCAACTAAGTTCCCCAGACGATACTCTAGCTATGTCATCATGTCGTCCATTGACATGCCACCGGCACCGACATTACCTTCCACATCTCGAAGCAAGTTTAGCACTAGATAAATTTTTAAAAATCGCGCTGCTGTTTATCAGCTATGCTATGTCACACTGCCACTACGCAGATTTATAAAACTAGACAAAAACACATGAACGGCAACTAAATAATCAATTTAAAAACTACATTTTATATAATAAGGATGGTAATCTACGATAGTTAGGCTAATTAAAAACCTGAAAATCTGCCATTGCAGCCAAATTCACCCCTTTGCACATTTTGAAGTGGTATAGCCAGCCTCAGCATCTCCGACTTATTTCGATGGAGTGGGTCACAAATTATCCACCCAACTGCAGCTGTGTCATCAACATTTACGGTAATCATTAATGTTAATGGAAAACACTTGGAAATGATGCATGACCTAATTGGCAGTTTTAGAAGGATGCAAATAATAGTCCAATTCTTTGATTTATTTAGTGTGTAGAAAATGTTCCCGGACGAAGAGCCATGGTGGAACTGGAATGTTCACTGTGGTATTTTAGATGGGATACAATGTAGCAGTCCTTGATTAAAACCCAGGCGTTGTGTTTACCTTGCCCTCATCTGGACCTGTCAAAGGACACAACGGTAGAGCAGCATCAGGTGGTGGAAGTGGTATAATCAGTGTTGTGAGGCAGGTCTTTCTAATGCATTCGTGGTTTCTAGGATGGCACAGAGACGGAACTGGAACAATTGCGCAAGGAAAGCGAGTTGCCGATCGAAGACCTGCTACAGAGTCTGCCACCAGAGGTCCTCACTAGTCCTGCTCCTATACCCAGCGAGGGAGACATGACGGACAGGGTGAGTTGTCTTTATTGTGCTGAACTAAATTCTTGCAGTCTCGCTTTGTCTATCCATAGCTGTGTATTGTACCATGCCATTGTCTTCCTTGTTTGGTGCAAACATTAAGGTACTTTTTACCTTCTTCAGAAATTGGCAAAATTTTCACACAATTTTTCGAGCTAAAATTCTACAGCCAGCACTATTTGGCAATAAGTTTCTATTTTGATGCTGTATGGGATGGATTCATTTTGGAAAGCTGCCCGTAAAAAACTAAGATACTTTTTACTCAAGATAAGTCAATTTCTGAACTTGAAGCCGTTTATAGCTGTTTCGCACTGCTACTGATATTTGGCATATTTGAATCTGGCTGAGTTGCAGTTTCATGTGTCTTAATATATCCGACAAGTCTGTGTTTGTAAATCGAGACAAAGAGTCACCATTGAGCCGTCTTGTGCACGGTGGTGCTGATGTTTCTCGTACAGTGTTGTGCCAGCCTTGCCAGAGCTTCGTACTTATACGTTGGTTCTATCTTCCCGGCTTGCTACATATTATTCCAAGTAAAATCTTGCAACCAACTCGATTCTCTGCTTCACCATAGAGTGTAGCTGGTGGTATTTCTGGTGATCGTTTTTTCCTAATGTAATCATGCTTGGGGTCAATTATACCTCCAATTACACACATCAATTACAAATAGACCAATATGATATACGGGGCATTCCATATCAAGTCAATCAAGAATTTACATGACCGTCTTCGATTTTGATGAAACTTGGTGTGTTTGTTTATGTTCATGAGTCCATCTTACCGACTAATTTTCAGCTCAACCTGACCTTCCTTTCCAGAGATAGAGGTCATCAAAGTTTGACCCGACCTTGTCTACCTCATGACCTTCCAGGTCCTATAACTCCTCTCCTAGGTAACCGACAGATGTGATGTTGATGTCATTTTAAAGCTCTGACAAATGTCTATCTGTGTAGACAATTAATCACACACAAAAATTTTAAAAACATGTTTTTTGTTTAATATTTGACCTGACCTTGCAAAAATCATGTAACCTCAGATTTTGTTGATTTTTTTATATGTTGAAGCATACATATTTGGCAATAATCATTGAAAGTTTGATCATGTGCATTTCAATACTTTAGGAGTTGTAAAATTTTAAATGTAACATCGTGTTTTATTGCGTACAAAGATAGACACTTGTGTCTATCCTTGTATGCTATAAAACACTAAATAATGTGGAAAACATTAAAAATAGTTTTAGCTTTGACTTGACCTTGCAAAAGTCATGTAACCTCAGATTTTCGTAAAAAAATTTATATATTGTAGCACCCATACCTGGCAATAATTGTTGAAAATTTGAACATGTGCATTCCAATACTTGACAACAATTGCCTTTTCAGTGACAGTGTTCAAGATCACAAAATTATAATTTTTCGGGATTATTACTAATTTATTATCTCGCCTTTTCACACACATAATGAATGTTGAAGCCATTCCTCCAGTGCATTAGACACTTGTGCCATGTGCTCTTTCTTCAAGGTATTATGTTCTTCCAGTTGCTGTGGTAGGGTGAGCAGTGGTTAGGATGTCCCCCATGCCTACCACCAGGTTATCAGGTCACTCGGGGTAAGTGATTGATCTCGCTGGTCCACAAGGATTGAGAAAGTTAATAGCCACCTCTCTTTCTCTCTGATCCTGGGATGTGACCATTCCAAGCCACCATCATACTGCACTGTGATGTAACCTTTCACCCCTTCAAACCTGATGACATGTTCTTCAGCTGTCACGGTTTCTTGTCGGGTTTGTGTACTTGACGAGAGTTGACTCAGTTTTACTTTGAACAATGACAGATGATGGAAGCAATGCAACTGTCGGGTCCCCGGCACTGTCCGCACCTTTGCAAAGCGACTCAAGCAGTTTCCCTCAGCTTCCCAATCTCCGACTGAAGTATTCAACATTTAAGGAGGGAACATTTTGCTTTGCAAACTCATACAGCTGGTGAGGTGTCTGGATCTGGTCTTGATAAGGCCTCTGTAGACTAGCCTTTGTTGCCATCCTCTTCAGTAAGCCCCCAACACCATCGAGTGAAGTGGCAAAAAAAGCCATTCAGCTTCAACTCCAAAGTGCACAGAATGGTGGCACAAGTTCATGAAGTTCTTACAGGTCCTGTATTGACCTGCACAACCATCTGAGAAATAGAACACTTTCTTTGGTTTCTCTCCGAACATCTCCTCAAGGAACAGAAGATGTTGAAACAGATGGACTGTAATGGTGTCATGTGTGAGGCAGAGACAGCAATACATGCCACATGCTTTGACACTCCGTTCTCCAACCAGTAACAAACAAATGGGTGGATGGTAGCTTGAGCATTGTTCCAGTGATATGACTGGACTTCATCTTGCATTACAAAAGTGAAGTTCTCGGCAAAATCACCCACAAGTACCTCCTTTTCACCCAGCATGTTGTCTCGCAGGTCTTGATAGTATGATGTCTGTATTTTCTCAATGAAATCATGAAGGATGATATGTTGGAGATGTTCAGTGAAACTTTGAATGAATTCATCAACTGACTGATGAATGGTTTCTAACGTTGATCTGTCTGTTGTGGTCCACTTTCGGTTTTTCAATTTCGTCAAATGCATTGAGCATTGAGCAGCAGTTCTAGAAAGATCTCAACACATGAACACTGATTGCACTTCTGGAGGAGGCAGTCCAGTGAGGTATCGTGTACATCAGGTATATAAAATGTTATTTTGACGTCTCCGCTAGCTACAGATCATCATACTATTTATACAAATATTAAGTATATCAACAGATAATTACGTTATGGGCAGAGAATATGCAGAGAACAAAACACAGCACATTCTAGGAAGGCAGCCCCCGTTTGCATACTGACAGATCATGTGACTCATTCCGTTCTTACCACATGACTACAGTGACGTGGGATGATGGTGCATTTACAATACAATAACTCTTAAAGTATCGCAATGCGCATGATAAAACTTTCAGTGATTATTGCCAAATATGTATGCTTCAACATAAAAAAAAACAAAAAAATCTGTGGTTACATGATTTTTGCTAGGTCAGGACAAAGGTCAAAGATTAAAAACACCATGTTTTTAACATTCTTGTTTGTGTTTTATTGTCTACACAGATAGACATTTATCAGAGCTTTAAAATGACACCAACATCACATCTGTAGGTTACCTAGGAGAGGGGTAAGAACAACTGGAAGGTCGTTAGGTAGTCAAGGTTGGGTCAAACTTTGATGACCTCTATCTCTGGAAAGGAAGGTCACATTGACCTGAAATTTGGGTGGGAACATTGACTTATGAACATAAACTAGCACACCAAATTTCATCAAAATTGAAGGTGGTCATGTAAATTTCACCCTGTTTTTGATTGATTTGGCGTGGAATGCCCCATACTTATTTTAGTGATAATCTGTAGCAGATAACTTGAGTTTAAAAAGGTACATGATGTAATTAAAAAAGCAATTGAAAAATAATAGATGGTACTAATTACATTTTTACCAATTCCAATTTGTAAAAAACATCAGTTACAATTCTGGAATTGGAATTTACGTTCCAATTACAATGTAATTGACTCCAAAGTCTTACTGTAATACAGTTCTTGTTCGGTGTGTATGAATCTTAAATTTCTTTGATACATAGCAGCAGGTTTGAAAAAACATTTGTAGGGTGCAACCAAGATATTTTTATTTGTTTGTCATTTTGTCTCATCTTCACTAGAATAGCTGTTCATTTCCTAGAAGTCATTTCAACTTATTTAGCGTTGTGACAACAATTAATTGATAAATTGAGACAGACTGTTGGTAAAGTGAATTACCGAACTTGAAACATGCCATTTTGTTGGTGTTTGGCAGTGTAATCTGACTAACTGAGTGTACACTGTCTCAGTTGGTTTCATGACCCAGTGACATCTTAACATAAATGTGTGAATCGAGACAAAGAGTCACCATTGAGCTGTTTTGTGCACGGTGGTGCTGATGTTTCTCGTACAGTGTTGTGCCAGCCTTGCCAGAGCTTCGTACTTATACGTTGGTTCTATCTTCCCGGCTTGCTACATATTATTCCAAGTAAAATCTTGCAACCAACTCGGTTCTCTGCTTCACCATAGAGTAGCTGGTGGTATTTCTGGTGATCGTTTTTTCCTAATGTAATCATGCTTGGGGTCAATTATACCTCCAATTACACACACCAATTACAAATAGACCAATATGATATACTTATTGTATTTTAGTGATAATCTGTAGCATATAACTTGAGTTTAAAAAGGTACATGATGTAATTGAAAAAGCAATTGAAAAATAATTACCAATTCCAATTACTTTGTAAAAAAAAACACCAGTTACAATTCTGGAATTGGAATTGACGTTCCAATTACAATGTAATTGACTCCAAGTCTTACTGTAATACAGTTCTTGTTCAGTGTATATGAATCTTGAATTTCTTTGATACATAGCAGCATGTTTGAAAAAAAACATTTGTAGGACCTGACCAAGATATTTTTATTTGTTTGTCATTTTGTCTCATCTTCACTAGAGTAGCTGTTCATTTCCTAGAAGTGCCTTCAACTTTCTTAGTGTTATGACAACTATTAATCTTCACTAGAATAGCTGTTCATTTCCTAGAAGTTCCTTCAACTTATTTAGCGTTGTGACAACAATTAATTGGTAAATTGAGACAGACTGTTGGTAAAGTGAATTGCCGAACTTGAAACATGCCATTTTGTTGGTGTTTGGCAGTGTAATCTGGCTAACTGAATGTACACTGTCTCAGTTGGTTTGATGACCCAGTGATACCTTAACATGAATGTGTGAAACGAGACAAAGAGTCACCATCGAGCCGTCTTGTGCACGGTGGTGCTGATGTTTCTCGTACAGTGTTGTGCCAGCCTTGCCAGAGCTTCGTACTTATACGTTGGTTCTATCTTCCCGGCTCGCTACATAACCTTTGTTTACACAGTTTATGTTTTGGAGTGGATACTATTTATTTTAATTTTTTTACAATGAATATTATGCAACTACTCAGTGTCAACACCCATGCAAGGTGCATTCTGTATCGTGGAAAATATAAATTAATTTTGGACCAACAGAACTGGTAAAGACCATTACACAGCTTGACAAAAAAAGTTTATAGGTTTTTGCAAAGTGATATTGATATTTTGCAGTGTAAGCTGGTTAGATTTTGCATATAGTTTCTGCTGGAGTGAGTGTTACATAGCCCAGTAACTTATTTGACATGTGCGAAGTGTGAATCGAGACAAAGAGTCACCATTGATTCGTCTCGTGCGCAGTGGTGCTGATGTTTCTCGTACAGTGTTGTGCCAGCCTTGCCAGAGCTTCGTACTTATGCGTTGGTTCTACCTTCCCGGCTCGCTACATGTTATTCCATCTTCTTTGTTCACAGTTGAGACGTTAAGAATTTTTTTACTGCGTGTATTGGGCTCACTGTGACATACTTTTTTCCAGCCAAATTGGCATCCATCCATGAACTTAGGAAATTTTTCATAAATGCTATTTAATAATATAATAATAATTACCTTATTTGGTAAAGCACAACATCCAAATTGTTTGTGGCACTTCACAACATTAAAAATTAATAAGATAGTCTAGAATTGCTAAATAAACAAATTAATAATATTAAAATATTACTAGTAATAAGAATAATTTTAGAATATAGCAAAATGGGATCTTGAATTGCAAAATGCTAATAGTAATAAAACAATTAGTATCTATCCAATCGGTTGCTGACACTGTCGTTTGTCGTCATCTGTAGAAGGCTCAACAACATCGGCGGAAACGGCCGAATGAGGAAGTGGAAGAGGATGCGGAGGAATACCAGTCAGAAGGGGAGTTGAGTGAGGATGATGAGGAGACGCTTCAGGAACAGGAGAAGCACGAGAGACGGGGAGTCGACCATAAGAAGGAGATTGAGATGTTAGAGAAAGAGAGTGAGTCGCGTTGTTGTAACAAGCAAGGTTTTTGGACATGGATATTTGTTAACACTCAACATTAGTTATTATTTGTTGTGCAGTCTGTATTGTAATTACAGTGAAAATTGCTTGTAATAAATATAATGCACATTGGTGCTGGTATTTCTTTCTTTTTTTTTGTTACAATAAAATTGGAGAAATTAAACAGTTCCTGCAATCATTTATTGTTTCGTTCGGCATCATACATCGATTTATTTTCCCCAAAACATTGTTTATTTTCCGATTCCAGATCATATTTAAATTTGGCTTTGAGAATGCATGTACGCAGTTATGATGGCTAAATATGAAAGGTATGTGATAGTTACAGCATCAAGGATTAGGACATTTTTACGGTCAAGTCAATGTAATTACAAGATTCATGTAGCAGGGGGTGTGATCTATGCTTAAATCACATCTGTTTTGTGTGTTCTTTTGAGAGTATCCGTAATCATTTTGTATTACCGCTGATATTGAAGAGTTTATTTCTAGACTGGTGCTGTTGTGTTTAGGTGAGATGACTGTCGAAGAGTTGATGAAGCAGTACTCCGGGGAATATGACAGTGACTTTGAGGCGGAGCTTGCGGCAATGTCTGGTGACGATGATGGCACGCCAGATGACACAGAGGATGAGGATGAAGAAGAGGATACTGAAGGTGGGTGTTGCTCAAGTCTTTGCAAGATCGCATCATTAACCCTGCGATTTGCATCTGTCAGAATAGCACGAGAAAACCAAGGATATTTTAGAGGTTCTATAAAATGTGATGTTGCACTCTTCTTTGTCCCTGAAATCTGGGGTGTTTCACAGCCGTCTCCACCACCTGTTTCCACTATTCCTTTTCTTGTTCTCAGTCTCACCACATTCCCACTCAGTCATCCCATCTCAGTCGTTGTCTTCTGTGTTATATATTTGTAAGTGTTAATGATTCTCGTAGAGCGACGTTTCTTGGCTGTTGCGTAAAAATGGAGGCAACGTGCTCCATTGTTATGGGTACAAGATGACGTGGTTGGAATTTATGGTAGAAGTCACAACTGCAGCTACGACTATAGTAGATCAACAGAAACATTTAAGTCTTCCATTTAAATTGCTGTAAAACATATTACATAGAACTTGTAAAAATGGTCTGATGTTTCTTTCTCGATGACTGCTTTGTGGCCAAAGTTATGTAGACAGGACAGGGCCACCACATGTGTGTTTGTAGGAGTAGGCTGTCTATGCTTGCCTCTATCAACCGGGTGGCCAGATGATTGCATGCTTGCTTCCATGCCTTTATTCTATCTTACTTGGTGTGGCAATGATACATGCTACATACAACTCATTCCACGGAGGAGAAACTTGGCGTCAGATATGTTTTCTGAAGCAATAATTCAGAAACCATGAGTAATTGAAATAGTGCCAGGGTATGATATTATACTTTGTTGGTTTAAAACTTTCTGATTCGTCACTTTTCAGCCTATGTATGTTTAAAAGAATGATGTGTGTGACTTATTAGATAACTTGATTTATTATTATTAAATCGTGAACTGACGTGTCTGTTGTGGTGACATGTCGGTGCTAGAGATTCTTGTAGTGTGACGTTTCTGCCGGTTGCTATGCTCCATGTGTAGTTATCATTGCACCTGGATACATGGCCTGCTACAGTCCATAGTTTGTGATAAAGTCCAAGAAATCTGTGCTGTATAACAGGAAAGACAATTGGAATAATATTAATATCATGGCTATTGACCTCTTCTATCTACAACTGGTACATCGGCTATTAGAAACATAAATTTCAACTTTGCTGTCTTAAGGGTAGCCACTGGTCCTAAAGTAACTACGGGGCCATATTTTGGTGAAAACTCATCATATCTTCATAAAATTTGAGGATTATAATAGTTTGGTGAAGGTTGTTAAACGTGTGAAAAATCAGCTAATTTGTATAACTGTTGCCATGGCAACAGCGGTTTATGTGCCTATGGACGTATGCCCCCACGGGAAAAATTATTCAGAGTAAGTTATAGCAAATACCATCATGCAATTGCAATAAGTTGTTTGCTGGAATGTTACTTTGCGCAATAAGGTGGTTTTGGGTTCTGACTTCAAGTGTTTTATGAACATAGTGATTTGCGCCGTTCAGGTGAAGATTTTTTTTTTTTTTTCCCTAATTGGTTGTCCCTTGTTTACAAACCCTTAAAATAAAGCTATGAAATCCAAAATAGCTCATTGCACCTGGAACATTTCACAGAATAACTGGTGAAAATTTCAGTTCTCTATCTTGTATAGTTTTTCCAAAATAATTTTTGTCGGCGTCACAAATGGTCTAAAATGTCGTTTTGAGAAAAAAGCAAAAACAAAATGGGATAAGAAAAAACGTCATGCATCAAGCAGACTACTTGTCAAAATATACTCTAATCTTAATAATAAGTCTATGGCAACGTCTAGTTATGAATAAAAACAGTTTTTAACAAATCTTTATTAATGAAACATAACTAGTGTGTCAACCAACATGTCGACCACCGGTACTGGCATCCACTACCAGGCACCGGGGTCGTACAGGCGACCCTCCTCCTCGGTCTTCTTGGCCTCTGCCTGCATCTTTAGCAGAGACCACTGCTTCTTGCTGGTCTTCGTTTCCTGGTACACAGTTGCAGCAATGCACACAGCTACATGATGTGCACCAGGAAGAAGCAGCTGTTGACTGATGCTCCATCAAATGTCGACACAGCAGGCGGAGACCGTGTCAGAGAGAGCAGTGTCAGTTTTCTCCGATTTGCCGACACTGACTGTAAATCAGTGAATTAAGGCCTTCCTGTTGTCATCAGCTGAAACAATGGAACCATTCCTTATTAAATGCATAACTGTGTATAATTCACAAATGTGACTAGTACACTTTTAAAAATTATACTGGTAGTGTGTACTCTAACTATCATGAGATGTGGATCTACTATCATTACTACATTAGTTGTTACTAGCAAGCTGTAAGAGAGTTGATCAACACCCACCTCATTAGTAATCACCAGCCACAAAACTAGTAAACGTTGTGAAATATAACTAATGTCTTTGCACAGTATATACAACCCATCTAAATGACTGCATTTCATGAATGTTTACAATTGGAAATTGGATGCACAAGTTTGACAGCCATCTGACAGTTACCCGGAAGCACCTGTCACTGTTGACAACATTGTCTGATTTAACTGGAATACTAAAGAAATACAAATTATTTTTACTAATAAAATCTGCCATATATATTTACCCACCTTTCTGGCTAGGTCTGCCTGCTCCTTTCTTGTTTTTCCTCCTCTTTCGAACTCCAAAGCCACGCGTATTCCTAAACTTCACTGTTTTGCTAGACTCCATGTTTATAGCAGAGAGGAGGCATCTCATTGGCTGAGGCGCGATAAACAAATTTGCGAGTACTCATTGGCTGATGCCTGCCATGCGATATGCAAAATAGCAACAGACACGTGTAACTGGCCAAAGGGGGCTCTGTCTCCTTTGCATTTATTGGTTCACAATGACATCATACATGAATAGGGTTGGTACATCCGGAAAACAGACATCCTTCCGGACAAGGAGATACAAAACATGGCGGGAATACATGTTGGATTAGGGGTGGAATAAAACGATCTTTGGAGTGCACATTTGGATATTTAAACATGGATTACTTGTTGTTTTTTTTTTACTAGCAGTAGGGACATGTTATATATCATCAAATTATAGGTATTTGTAATAAGAATTTTATAAAACGCTACTTCTTGTGAATGCATAACATGTTCAGCTATCGGAAAATAAAAAAATTCCAAAATGTCAAAAAATTGATTTTAGGACCTGTGGCTACCCACATTAAGTAATGATATAACGCGCATTCTGAAAGTTGGTCCTGAATACAGGCACCGAACTAACAATTACTACCAAGCATTTCCTTGAATGGCTCGTTGGGTTTGATTCCAGGAAACATTGAGCATTAGCAATCACACTTTCTCACACATCGCATCAGCACATTCGTTGAAACTTAGAATCAGTGATGTTTGGTCTACAGTCAAAAAGTTAATTGCGTGGGCCACCCGTATTCTCGAAAGGCTAACAAATTCGTAACTCAAGTTTTCCGTAAATATGGCACCAAATTTGCCCCAGACAGGTTACTCGTGGAATATATTTAAATAATTCCATGAATGAACTCGCCATCAGACTTGCAGCCAATTTATGGGAAAGTCTTTCGAGAATACAGGCCGTGAGCAACTGTACCAAAGTTTAAATCCACATTTCTAATGCTGATCAGCAAGTGTGCAAGGTCTGTTGAAGTGGCTCACTGAATCATTTTGTGTCTGTAGAGTCTGATGAAGAGGAGGAGGAGGAGGAGGAGGAAGCTGAAGCTGACGAGGAAACTGAGGAGATTGGCATGGAATACCTCATTCACCCTGAGAAGGATGAGCAGCCAATTAAAGTAGGTGTAGGCATCTTGATTATGCGGTTGCATGCCGGTTTAGTTGCTGGCATCTGTGTTTAACCCTAGGAGCAACGGGTGACAAAACTTGATGTTTTCCATCATGGTTTTTATGTTTTGGTTAATAAAATGTATCCAGTAATACTGCCCTGTGTACATAGATGATTTTTATGTTTTGGTTAATAAAATATATCCGGTAATACTGCTCTGTGAACATAGATGATTTTTATGTTTTGGTTAATAAAATATATCCAGTAATACTGGTATGTGAACATAGATGTAGATGAAAGTGTTCCAGAGGATTTAATTGGAATATGATAGTGGTTAGAGGATGCAGTATTGTAGCGACTGTTATCAATCGCTGTGATAATTATTTTATTAGTATTAAATTGTTAGCTGCGTTGAGACAGAGTCATCAACATGTCTGTTGTGGTGATACGTTGGTGCTAAAGATTCTCATAGAGTGACGTTTCTGCCGGTCGCTATGCTCCATGTGTAGTTATCGTTGCACCTGGATACATGGCCTGCTACAATTGATCCTGCTGAGGGAATTGTATCTGTTGTGAACCCGAAGTAAACCTTTTGTTCCTGAAACATTGCTTGTTGTAACTGTGATAGGTCACACCCTGTTGATAGGATGATATATTGAATCCAGACTTGGGGTTAATTACATTGTAATTGGAATTGAAGTCCGGAATTGTAATTTGTGTTTTGCTTTTAAACGTAATTGCAATTGGTGAAAATGTTATTATTATTTTCAGTTACTTTTCAATTACATAATGTAACTTTTTAACTTGAATTATATGATACAATTAATCAGTAAATATAATGCGTATATATCATATTTGTTTGCAATTATTTACCATAATATGCTGCTCTAAAGTAGATGTTATTTTTTGCCAATGAGTATGTATGGATGCTCTGTTACATACTTTATTTGATAATTGGTATTGGTAATTGGTGTGGAAGTGGAATTAATAAATTTGTTATTTACCCAGAGTCTGATTGAATGAATGGGTTCGGTAACATCGTCATTACACTTGCATGATGAATAACACAGGCACACTTGATTTAGTTTATTTGTTTGATTCCTACAGTTTAGTGTTGGTTACTGTTGTAGCCAGGAGGCGACGCTGCAGCAAGACGCAACCATGAGATCACCGACTATGCGGCAGCCGCGGAGAGCATTCAGCCGACAGGGTACACACTGGAGACTACAAGGGTGAGTCTGATTTACCCCTATTGTGCAACCTATGTTGTTTTGCTATTTGTTGAGCTTTTTCACTCTCTGTCATTCCACCACACTTTATTTTGCCCTTGTGTTTCCAGCTGTCTCCACCTACGTCCTGCTTTAGCCCTGTCTACTTCCACTTCTACGACCGTTTTCTTTTGGTCTGAGGGTGTGACCGCCTGTTATGTGGTGTTTTGGTTTCATGTGAGTATGGCCTGTCCAGCTCCACTTCCTCCTACTACACCTCTTACTACATGTGCAAAGTCAAGAACATGAAGTCTAGTGACAATAAAACAGTCACCGATATGTGTGTTGTAGTGATACGTTGGTGCTTTTTCAGCCACGTTAGTTGTGTGTCTGTTGTGACATTGGACCTGAAATATTGCTACACAATGTATTCGTGAAAGAATTATGTGTCACAATTATGTGACTATTGTCATTTGAGATGAATTGATTTATTAGTATTAAGTTGTTAGTTGTGTCGAGACAGAGTCACCGACATGTCTGTTGTGGTGACACGTTGGTGCTAAAGATTCTCGTAGAGTGATGTTTATGCTGGTCGCTATGCCCCACGTGTAGTTATCATTGCACCTGGATACATGACGAGCTACATGTGGAGTGAATTGTAAGCTTACATATCTCGCATGACCGTGTTAATGATAGTAGTGAAATGATGCAACGAAATACTAACAAATAGCTTCTGCACATAATAATTGTCAGTGTGGCTTAATGCTTTTCGGGGAAGTCATGTTGAGGTTCAAATGATCGTGTCTGCCAGTGGGAGAAATGCTGCAAAAGCATTTGTTGTTGTCTTTCTTGGTACTGTTATGTATGTGCTCTGTATGTATATTTATGGCAGTGTTGCTAGCATTTGAAGAAATGGATTGGAATTAGACGGAGAGTTGTGTTGGCACAGCATAGCCACATATGAATATTAGATATATCGTCATATGCACAGGTTTGTCAGAAAACATGCGAGTGTAGGGTGTATTTCACCCTCTAGTTGCGTACTTACTAACTTACTTTCTTCATACCATAGTTGGTGTTTAAGGCTACATTTGTGTAGTCAGTACAAAACTGTTGTAGAGTGAGCCAACACTAACTATGTGGCAAACAAGTTGACAGTGAAAGTGCAAGTTGACTGTTTGTGTTTGTGCAGGTGAAGACGCCCGTGCCGTTCCTACTGAAGCACACACTACGTGAGTACCAGCATGTCGGGCTTGAGTGGCTCGCTACGCTCTATGAACGCAAGCTCAACGGCATCCTTGCTGACGAGATGGGTCTCGGCAAGACCATACAGACGATTGCCCTGCTCGGCCACCTTGCATGCGAGCATGCCATCTGGGGGCCACATTTGATCGTCGTGCCAACGAGCGTGATGTTGAATTGGGAGATGGAGTTCAAGAAGTGGTGTCCTGCGTTCAAGATCCTCACTTACTTCGGCAGCCAGAAGGAACGCAAGATGAAGCGCCAGGTAGGCGTATGTGTGTGTGGTGTGCACTATTTCATGTTAGATTTGTACCTGGGGGTCATATGGAACTTGTAATTGCTTGTAAAACGTAATGGTTAATAGATAGAATAATATTTCACACAAAAAAGGGAAACACTAATGTAAATATATTTCCCTAATTTAAACCTTAGTAATATTGTAATGATGGATTGTCTATTGACTACAGACACAAGCATTGTTGTTTGTTAGTTTCTTATATATAGTTTTGATGGAGCATGTCACCTTGCGAGTTTGTGTGTTGTCAAGTTATTGTATAAAGAATCCTTGCTGTGCGCGTGCTGTGATGATGACATGTGACGGGCGGACTGAATGTACAGGTGGAATGTCACTTCACTGAGCACAAGCAGGACACTGTTGACACAGGTGAAAACCAGTAATCAACCCCACTCCTACACATTCACCACTGATGTCTGTCCCACCAACTGTTCGCATTTAGCTACCACTCGGAGTTTCTCAGTGTTGTATGTGTGAATCCGACAGGGCTGGACAAAAACGAATGCATTCCACGTGTGCATCACGTCCTACAAGTTAGTCATACAGGACCACCAGTCTTTCCGACGTAAGAAGTGGAAGTACTTCATACTCGATGAGGTAAGTACCTCTCTGGCTGCATTCACTTTATTACAAGTCAATCTCCCATTTGCTGTGTCTGTTGATGTTCTTACTGGCTTGTACGTGGTTATTTGTTACCATAATCCGTTTATTTACTATGTAAAAAAAATGGTAATTGAGTAAACAGGTCTCCTTCGCTAACGTATATGATCACCAATGTTACACAAAACAACTCTGCCGTCAAATTTTACATGTGAGTCTATCAATTGTAAATTTTTGCAGGGAGTTTCCATTTGATAAAGAGTCGTTATGCTTACCTGATTTTCTGTTTTTATTTTGTTGTATACAGTCAGGATGTATTTGATCATAAATTTAGTGCTGGAATTTCAATATAATAAGGAAATCTGTCTTCAAATTACATCAGCAATATCCAGTGATACATCTACAGATTCTCTGTGTCAAAACATTTACCAGCATGTCACACAGAGCCAGAGCCAGAACCAGTGTGAAATTAAGTATTCACCACATGAAATATTCACCTGGGGGCGAGGATTTAGGGGGTGAAAATTTCACACCAGCTAATTGTTTGCCTCTCCCTTGTAGGCTCAGAACATCAAGAACTTCCGGTCGCAACGCTGGCAGACACTGCTCAACTTCTCGTCCCAGCGCCGCCTGCTTCTCACTGGCACGCCGCTTCAGAACAGTCTGATGGAGCTGTGGTCGCTCATGCACTTCCTCATGCCCCAAGTGTTCGCATCTCACCGCGAGTTCAAGGAGTGGTTCGCCAACCCCCTAACGGGCATGATCGAAGGAAGCAAGGAGTACAGCGAGAATCTCATCCGCCGCCTGCACAAGGTGGGTTCAGAGGCTCGACAGTGGACACGTGGTCCAGCTGCGAAGTCTTTGGCGGTTGTGTTTACAGAAATAAACTGGGTGTCCTTTTTAGCTCCTGGGTGATGACTACTTATTTCATGGGCGTGTATTACAAAAAGAATAAAATAAAATGCTTTTTATTTCGGGCAAAATCCCAAACGCATACACATGTGCATTAAAAATGTAAAAATAAGTTAAAAGTATTAAAAATAATTATAAATGAATGTATAATTTTATATAAATGGGATATAAAGTTGCCATTGTACACATAAAGGAAATAGTAACGTAAATTAACCTGTATTGTGTGGTTTATTCTATTTTGTAGGGTACAAGTTTGCTTTCATATATTATGACTTGATTTCCTTGTAAAGCCACTACGATTTAATTTTCCACAAGGACCCTAACATGATGCGTTACGTGCTGTGATGATAATATGTGATGGGCGGACTGAATTTCTCTTGTGGAATGTCACCTAACTGAGCACATAGTTAGAACTTGTATGCCGACGCGATAGTTCTAAGACTAAATGTCGAGCATAGAGTTGGAATTCCGATTAGTCTCTGTTCAACATGCAGCTATTGTAATTGGTATGTAAATTTTTTATTATTCTTTTCATCATGAAAATCAAACATGGCGTTAGAAAAATTTGACTACTTTTTCTGTTCCATGGTAATAGACAGTATTCACAACACATATGACACCTACCTGTAGTTGGTTTTATTATCGGCTGTCTTACAATTGTCATTATTTATTACACGTACGACACCTGTTGGCAACGAGTGAAAACATGAATGCACATTCGTCATGGATATCATGTATTGTTAAAAGATTTTAGCATTACGAACGTAGGTTTCATTTCACCGTGTGGCACATCTCAGGTGTTGCGCCCGTTCCTGCTGCGGCGACTCAAGAAGGATGTTGAGAAACAGATGCCGAAGAAGTACGAGCACGTCATTATGTGTCGCCTGTCTAAGCGACAGCGCTTCCTCTATGACGACTTCATGTCACAGACCAAGTGAGTGCCCATCTCCCCCCATGTTTTCTCAACTTTTAACTTGTACCCAAACTGCCATGCAATGTAGGGTTTGTTTTGTTTGTAATCATTGAATTTGAAACAAGGTTTGTTGAAATTATGTCCCAGTAAAATTGCCTCATGTAATTTTTTATTTTTAACATTTTCATTTAATTTACAACTCAACGTCATCTTTCAAGGCTAAAAAAAGTCACCTTGAACAGCAACCCTATGTATATTGTTTATTTTATATCTGGCTCGTGAAGTGCATGTTTTGATAATCGTTTATGAGGTGTATGTTTTCCTAGCAGTGTTCTCGTCAAAATTTCACTCTAGTTGGGAAGATTTTTATGAACACCAAATACAATTATAATAATAATTATAAATATAATATGAGGCTCATGTACAGTGCCTTTATGAGAGAAGCTAGTGCTAAATGGAACAACTTATCTACTGATTGTGTTAATGCTAGCCGTGTGGATGTGTTTAAAAATAAAATTGACAGATATTTGATAAGGGTGGGCTACATGTAGATGGAGAATGGTTAGTCTTTCAATAAGCCTATGACTTCCTTGTCCATTGGCTTTTGGTGGCACTCTTGTTAGATCGCTGCTGACCTGTGTGGTTTAACAAGATTGCCATCCAAGGCAAAGGCCCAGATGGCAAGTAGACAAATATTTCTGTCAATATTTTCATACCCATTCAATATCTTTAAAAAAAACTTCAGTTTGATCTCCTCTTCTTCTCCTCGTCTCTAGGGTTGTTAAACCACATTCTTTTAGACATTATTCATAACTAAGGTCTCTCGGTTATGGAAACATTTTAGTTGCTCTACTCTATTCAAGCATATGTATATCCTTCTTACGATATGGTCTCCAAACTTGTATACTATTGTTCTCTTACTCAACCCAAGACTTTGATTACCCTCTGAAGCTGCAATACCACACTGCTCTGAAACTTTCATATTAGCACTTATTGTTAAGTCCTTTTCTTTTACGGTAGTACTTAGAACAGCATCTCTAATTTTATAGTTTACATACAAGTTCCTGTTTAGTGTGATCTTAGTAGTCATAATGAAAAATTGTGGTTTAAAAAACTAAATTTATGTGAAGTAATGGCAATACGTTAATTATCTCTTCATGGTTGCATAAAACAAGGTGTTGTAAACAAGAAACTGAAAGAATTACATTGATACATGAATTATTGGAGGAGTTACAGTGTTTCCCAACTATGCTATATTTGGTGGCCATTGTTGTTTGTTGCCATGGAAACGGGGGTCTGGCAGAACATATTTCAATATGTTTTTTACTCTGGCCCACTACAGTTTGGGCTAAAAACAATTGCATTAGCTATGCAATCTAAAAAAAATCCTATCCATTTGGGGTGTCTCCCCTTAAATCATAAAGTAAACCTATTTGGCAACGTATTTTAGTGATACTATAATTAATTTTTTTTTGTCAAAACAAGTGCAGTCATTATCTGAATCCAAACAGAGTGGCCAGATTAGAATCAAATAGTTGACACTGGTGTGCCGTGCAGGACGAAGGAGACCCTGGCGACGGGACACTTTATGAGTGTCATCAACATCCTCATGCAATTGCGCAAGGTGTGCAACCATCCGAATCTGTTCGACCCACGCCCCACGGTCTCGCCCTTCCAGATGTCTGGCATCACCTACACAACGGCATCTCTCATGCTGCGAGCGCTGGAGCACCACCCACTTGAGGTAGGACCTGGTTTTTTTTGCTTGTTTATATGTGACTAACATATGCGCCATTATATAGGTGAATTATGCTGTAAGCTTATCATAACAATTGATTATATGGGGCAACTTATTTCTGTATAAACTATTGTTGATCATAAGTGTAAGGGAGAAACGTTTTTTATAAAAAAATAAGGGAACTACATGATTGGTGGGGGTAATTTTAAAATTCCGATTGAATTCTGTAATTTTTTGGTGCTTATGGATATAGTGAAAAGCTGTTGGCTAGGTCTTGTGTTATAGACAAATGAGATAATTTATACAAGTTATGTAACGATAGATAAAACTAGCAATGGTTCTGTGTAGACCCTGGAGACATCAGCATTGCAACTGGACTGTTTGTTTCAGTACGTTGATTTGACAGAGCTACATTCATGTCTTGCTGACCTTGAATTGACGCTCCCGGCGTTTGCGGCGCACCGCATCCGTAAGCTTCAGACGCCACGACAGCTCATTGTTGAGATCGACAGTCAGCCGACACCTGTGTCACCTCTGAGGCCCGATGATGGCGCGAAACCTTTTGTCTTCCGTAGTCTTTCACCGATGTCAGTGGTGAGTCACTTGTTTATGTCGCTGGTCACCACCTAGAATCGCTTAGGGATGTATCTGTGTGCGAGGCACAGGTGGCAGCACACGTGTTTGTGCCTTCGGTGTGCTGCGTAGACGTGTCTCGTAGAGGAACGCTGGTTCATTTTGTCGTCAGTTGTTGCTTTCTCTGCCTTGCTGACATCCTGCATGCGCCTACATAGTTGGCTTGTAGCTATGACATAGTACAGTCTTATAGTTCTAATATAGCATACTGCCTTGTAGTTGCCTGGCGCTTATGAAGCTTGCAGGTAGATGTTGTAGTCTAACCGCTTGCACACTTAGGGTTAGTCTGTCCAATCTAGGGTCTGCATTCTCTGTATGTGTCGTTGACTGGGTCATGTGGCACTGTTTATGTTTGTCGTTTATTATACTGCCAGAATCTGGTCTTGTAATAGCTCAGTGCAAATGCAGTCCTTTATGCTGGACAGGCTACCGTATAGTTTCCAATAGAAGCACACACCCTTTTTCAGAAGTGAAACCATGCTAAAAACATGGATAAAAATTGCCATCAGTAAGGTGTTCAAACATATCTACGTAAACAATAGCATGTGTTACTACTTACTGCATTTGCTTAAAATGTAGCGCTATATTTATTAGCTTGTGCCACTTTTGAGAAACTAATAGACACACCCACCCCATCATACTGTGCATCTATTAGGAACTATACGGTATTCTTTCCTCCTGCTTATGCAGACAAGGTAATGCTTGCGTGTGTGTGCACAATTCATGTATGTAATGCCACGACACTGCTGCCGAGGTTAGCACTACGCTGACCTGCAGAAACTGAAGTGAGTACCAGGTTAGTCTTGACACTCTGACAGTCTGAGACGTAAAATCCCCAGCACGTGTTTGCTCGTTGCGTGTTGGTTTGAGCTGTCTCGCACATTATACGCTGTCCATATTATCGCCAGGCGCTGCTTCTCTAAAGCTATCTGGCAGTAGGAGTGGACAGACACCACTAGCATTCAGCACCCACTTCAGTCGTCACAGAAACAGTTGTACAAAATGTTGTACTGTTTGCTCATCATTTGGTAGTGATACATAATTTTTTACTAGTGCATGTCATATTCTTGAGGTAATTTTTTTTACTGGATGCTTAAGGTAGCTGGAGGGCCCAACTTGTCAGTTGATTTTTTTTCCTCGTAACATACTATGAAATGTTGAACTGAACGTCGACGCCACAAATAATCACCCAGCACTAACATCGTATTTCGCCAATCCATCCTTTAAAAAACAGTCCTTTTGGAAATCCCCGACTTCTTAGAAACGCTGACAATGTTACCATAGTAACAACCACGTGTGCTTAGATCTCGTAACCAGCTTTATTCGTTTGCCATGAACGTGGAACATTGTCTGGTTACTGTGATTCCTTTACACATCAGTATTATATCTACCTAACTAAATTATGTCTTTAAACTAGCAAATATCAGCACTGACGTAGTTTATTGTGCCTTAGAAGCTGAAACAGAAACAACCATGTAGATTTGATCTGGTGACCCCAGATAATGAGCCAGTCAAAATGATCGTAAACACGACCTGCCACGTGTTTGTCAGATGGCTGGCGTAACCTGATATCGTAGACGATAACACATTGCAAATACAGATTCAAGGGTCATTGTGGCGGCAAATTAAGGGGACATGTCAATATTATAAATGGCCGTTATGTTTTGTCAACAATACGTAAAACGCCAGTGAAAAACGTCACATTTCAAGCATAATACACATATCTATTGACATTTCTGTTATCACTAACAATCAGGAAATGATGCTTAATTAACTTTTTTTACTGCAAAACTTGCTAAGCTGCAATTTGTAATATGGATACATAAAGTTATCAATCACTGTCATACTTATATGTATGTAATTTCTTTGGGGATTTTCTCAAAACGATATATTTTTGTGGCTATGTTTTCACATTTGCAAGTGTTTTTTTCTTGCAGCATAACCAAATAAATGAAAAACTCAAGATTTTTTAAATCTGGAATATTATATAGTATTTCAATTACAATCTGTGAAGAAATGGTTAATTTGTCTTAAAAAATACTTCTGCTGAAACTGCTCAATTCAAGACAAGCATATAATAACCGCCCCAGCTACCTTAACCCACTTCATTCTGACAACACCTCTGTGTTTGGCTCGCCATCTTATTATCTATATGTAAGCAAGATTAGACAGAATGTAATATTCTGCAACTTGACATCTCGGGTGTCACAAAAGCAGGAGTTTAAACGTTAGCATTTTGCCAAAAAAAAATCTGATTCACTGCTCTAGCGCTCTGCTTTCTTTGTGTCATTAAATGCATTGAATGTGTCTTATGTAACAACTTAGAATCGTTTAGTGATGTATCTGTGTGCGAGGCACAGGTGGCAGCACACATGTTTGTGCCTTCGGTGTGCTGCATGGACGTGTCTCGTAGAGGAACGCTGGTTCATTTTGTCGTCAGTTGTTGCTTTCTCTGCCTTGCTGACATCCTGCATGCGCCTACATAGTTGGCTTGTAGCTGTGGTATAGTGCAGTCTAGTAGTTCTAATATAGTACAGTCTTGTTGTTCTAATATAGTAGTCTTGTTGTTCTAACATAGTGCAGTCTTATGATGACACTGTTATCTATGACACAGCTGCCAGTAAAATAGCAAACTTTTAATTGCAACCATATTGCATTTTTTATTGTTATGCTAGAATTTAGAGTTAGAATTTTCTTGGGCAGGATATGTACTGAATGTTTTGCTAAAAAATATTGTTGGGTTGTAATTGGTTACATGATAGACGTGATTACATTGTTAATAATTTACCCGAGCCATTCCTTACAGTATTTGTTGTATGTAGGCTTCTGGCAGGTCATCGCCTTTCACCCCAGTCCAACAGCGGACAGGCTCACCAACGCTGTCTGGTCGGTCATCACCTCTTGTCCGGTCGCCTGCAGTCACTCCTACACCCACTACGGCGATGTCTACCCAAGGTTAGTGACTGTTTCCGTCATTTAGTACGGAACTGTTCATTTGTTACAGTGGACTGCCGATGTAACCTCCACTTAAAGGAACAACTTTGAAATCCTTATTCACTCCTGCACTGTTTTATATAGCCATCGATATAAGGAACAATGGATATAGGCAACAGTTTAACCAAGTCCCAGCATGTGAAGTGATGTGATAATGTTTCTTGATACAACTACATATTCAGTCCAGACAGCATACTGTCTGCGTGGCCACTTACCAAGAGCAGTTGTTTTTCTGTACGGCTGTATCGTTGCCGTGGCCACAGAGCAAATTCCTACACACTTTCTCAGTGAGACGTGTGTAAGAAACATTGTCCTTATTTATATGTCATAATAACTACCTGCTAGTAAATAGCGTTGATTCCAGTCAGTCTATGTTGACGTGAACTGTAGGCAAATACGTGGTATTTGTTCATTGGATGTTTACCTGATTTAACCGTTTTTATCCTGAATAGTCTTGTTATAATATTACTCTTATTCCTAGCACAATATGAGTGAAGCATATTTTAAAAAACCTGCAATTTGTGGTGATAAAAGATATAGATGTAGTTATATGAAATGGGTTGTGTATGTATAATGCCATAAAAGAAAGCTGAGAGACTAATGTTTTACGTCGATTCGGACCCTAAGGTATGCTTGGTCGATCAGAGGGAAAGCCCCAAAACACTCTCAAGGGTGAAAGCATCTGTTTTTGGATCTTTGCCGTTTTAGACTCGCAAAAAACATTTTACGGACGTTTTTAATACATCGATTTGTAAATCACATTAAAAAAAGTTATTTTAACATGATTCCCATAACAGTGTCTGAAATTAGCACCCCAAAAAATTATTTACCCAGTTTTTTTTTTACTGGCCCATTTCTATTTTTAATTGGCCTAGGTGGGTTTGCCCCACAAAAATTTATAAATAATAAGTCTATGTACAGTTGTTGAAAGCAACATTATGTTTGATGCCAACGTTTCGTGCGCACTGCCTTGATGCTGGCTGGGCCTGACATGGGTAAAAGTCTATAAATTCACTCCAAATCAATGATCACATTAATTAGAATGTCTTGGCACATTATTTGGTCAATCGGATAGTCTGCCTCTTTGGTATCACCAGTATGAATCCTTCAACAATTCTCGATTCTCACAACTTCGTTCGCCATCTTTGCTTTGGTGTTTCCCTTGTAATCCCCTAGATATTGACGTCATTAAATGTGAACCATCCAGTAGGCGTCCATTTTACAAGTGCCAGGGGTTACCCTTGCGAATTTTGCCTTAGCAGCGATCTGTCGCTGGCAAGGAAGAAGTAGTTTGTCAAAATTGTATTTTACATAAAATTAGCATGAATTAGTAAGTACTATAATGTTCATCACAAATACTGACCCAGCCATAATCAGCAGGGTGGGGCCGATAACTTGTGCATTTTGGCTAACAGAATCGGCAGCCAGTCCACTTAGATTTAACTGGTTGCCTTTCATTGCAGCCACTAGCACGGTCAGTCTGACAAGTGCTGATGCCACCTTGATGACCACTCCGGCCGCAGTGACCACTACACAGGTGGACCAGCTGCCTGGGTACCGGCCAACAGCAACGAACAAAGTGGCCGCCTCATTGCAGCAGGGTGAGTCTTGATATTGTGATGTTGATGACCATTGATGCTTTATGCGTGGCCACTTACCAAGAGCAGTTGTGTGTCTGTACAGCTGTGTCGTTGCCGTGGCCACAGAGCATATTCCTGTGTACTGAGTCAAGTCGTTTTCTGACAGTGCAGGGAGACATTGCTCGTGTTCGACTAATATTACAACTAGAATGAGTGTTTGGTATGGCTATTTTTATAAAGTGCTGTGTTTGGTCGCTTTTCTAACTTCTGATGGCTTAGGACTAACTCGTGTTGCTGTGACAATAAGATTATTTCCACAGTGGAGTGGACAATTTTGCTCTCTCAGTCTCATGATAACACTGGCCTTACTAGACATCACTTGTAGCACGGATCTTTCTCCAAAACAGGTATTTATTTTTTTACAAAGACAATAAAATTGTGTAATTACTGGTTATTATAATGACTAGTTAACCCGGTAGTAAAGCTGTAAACAAGCAGACATCCAATAACGAAAGGCTTGACACTAGATTTACTCATGCAGTAGTGTACCAGCCGTGTGCATTCTACGTGTCTATCTCCTGTCCACGAGTGTCCAATAATCTGGCCTACTGGTGTCAGTGTGTTCAGTACCGGCTGCCACTACAACGACAATGGGGGGTCAGCAACGACACCCCGTGCTGACGTCGCAGCCAATCACTGTGCAGATCCAGAACACCCCACAGGGTCCGAGACTGATGATCCCCTCTGGACAGCTGTCTCAGCTGCCAGGTGTGTGTGTCTACTTGTCTGTCCGTCTTCCCGGTCTCGATGCCCCGTGGACATGTTGTTTAGTTTTCAAGAAAATCTTTTTTTTAATCTTCCAGTATTTTGGTGTTTGTTGACGAGTGACATGTCTCTTAAAACATGTCAGATGAAACAATCCCAGAAACTGGAACGCTTTTCTTTTCCATTCAAGGAGAGATAAGTAATTTGCCAGGCTTTCATCAAGTTGATGTAGACATTTGTCAGTTCTAGAATTAATGCAAAATTTACTAAACTGTTGTTTTGATACCATTTGCTGATGTGTTTGTATCTCTGTATGTTGGTATTTTCAGGGGAGACACCCCACATGGAAATAGATGGATAGGATTTATTTTTAAATTGCATAGTTAATGCAATTGTGTAGTTTGGAAACACTGACTCTTCCAATAATTTAGGTGTCAATATAATTTGATAAAAAACACATTTTCCTTATGATAAACGGGATTCATTATTTGAACGAGGCGTGCTTTATCCATGAATAACAATTATTTAGAGGTATGGGTTAACTTTATGGATAATAAATATACAAAGCTATCAGAATACAGTGGAGACACGATTGAGTAAATTTTTAAAAAAAATGCCATTTCACCTGGGGTGTTTAAATCAGTTGAAATCCGTCGTTCTTACTTAGTGCTGCTGAATGTGAGTATACTGACAGCTTCTGTCATCCACCACTACATTCAAATATAGTTTGCCTAGCCCTACAGGCCTCAAATAATTAGAGAATGGAACAATTACCTAATGATTGTATAAATGCAAGCAGTATGAATATGTTTAAAAGCAAAATATATTAAGGGAGGGTTTCCTTGTCCAGCTGTCATACAGCTTGTTGCTTAGGTTGGCAATCTTGTTCATATACCGATAATTATTTTTTTTTTTTTTTGTCCCTTGTTTTTTTTTATTAATATTTTAATAATGCTTAAATTAGATGGTTACACGACAGCCTAAATGGAGGCCTGCTAGTTTAAATCTGGTGTAGCATTTCACTCTTTGTAAGCTGTTTATACTAACCACACTTTATATATTAATTGCATTTTAAACTTGGTATCAGAGTGGCCATTCTCTCTCTCTTGTTCACTAAGGGAGTGCTGTTTTTAGTGGTGGAAGCTGCCATTGTTTGTTATTTGGTTGTTGCATGTGGCCACTTACCAAGAGCAGTTGTTTTTTTTGTACAGCTGTATCGTTGCCGTGGCCACAGAGCAAATTCCCACACACTTTTTCTGTGAGACCAGTGCGTGAGAGACATTGTCTCTATTCGAACGTTATGATAATTGGCCTGCATAGCTGAGTTGGTTTTAGTGGGCCCCAGTCGTTTGCTTACCTGGTTTATTTTGTTTTCTTGCAGGTTTCTTTCAAGTTGTACAAACGTCTACGGGTCAACAAATCGTCACATCACAGTTGACGTCACAGTCACCTGTGTGCACGCCGCAGGCCACGCAAGGTGAGCTTGGAACAATCATAGAAAACATGCATAGCGTGGAATTTAAAACATTTGTACTTCACTACTATTGTTCTCATTTGTGTAATCTATGTCACACGTCCACATAGTTCTTCGTAGAATCTCTACCCCGGGGGGAGTTTTTTTTTTAGCAATCCCGTGGGCCTCTGAACACACCTACAACATATCAACCCCTAACATGTGAAACTGACAGATATGAGGGGACAGACAGACACAGCCACAAACTACTTTATATGTATAGAAATGCCAACCATAGCATTCACAGAATGCCACGTGTCCCTGTTGCAGTGGTGGCTGGACAGTCCATGTCTGCTGCGTCCATGGCGACACTGACCAGTAAGCCAGCGACAGTGACCATCACATCCAAGCCCAAGCCAGTTGTTAGAGTGTCGCCCATGGTGGCGGCTAGCAAGTTTATGTCTCAGCCAGTAACTGTCGGTAGGTAGCACTGAGAGTAACAAAAGAAATAAAATAATTTTTTTTTTCCAACAGCAACAATATAATGATACAGTATTATTGATATTGGAAACTCGCAAAAGGAGTAAATTGAGAACAATGCTGGTAAAAATTTACTACTTCTATCATGATTAAAATAACACCGTTGTGCATTATTTTTTATGGTTCATCTGCTTTTAGATTAATTAAACTCGACCCATACACATAGAATCTTCTGAGTAAACTTTATATTAAGTACTAGTTTAGTAGGATGCTTTTCTGCAGGATGGATCGATACACCTACTAACTAACCTACTACCTAATACCTAATTCAGCTGAGAATCAAATGTTGCATAGTTACAGCATAATTGAAGTTGTTTTGTCATTATATTGACTACTAGGAACGGTACAAAAACACACTGGGATTGACATGAACAGTGAAACATGCGTGACGAAACTGTGTTGTTATTACAGGAGCAACAATTGACATGAACAGTGAAACATGCGTGACGAAACTGTGTTGTTATTACAGGAGCAACAAAGCCAGACGTCACCATGACAACTGAAGCACAATGTGTCACACCAGTGGAGGAGCTGCCAACAATCACGAAGAATGCAATGGAAAAACGGTCACCACTGTTCATGGTGGGTTCTGTTAATTGTTTGTTCATACTACAGTACTACTGGAGTGGCCAGTTTCTCTCGCCTATGGAAAATGAACCACTAGCCAAACTTTCTTGTCTCACTAAAATCCTTTGTAGCAATTTTTAGTGCAAACGATTATGTAGTTTCTTAGCAGAATGAACTGATACAGTTGTGATGTTTTTTTGCTTATTAACCATAGGAGTGACCAATGATAAATTTCCACGGTGTACACAAATTAGAGTTATTCATATTCATTATTTTTCATAAGGCATATGACAAGTAGCGATTAGTGCGATGTGTGTCGTCTATACTATGCATGATATATATGTTGTGTTTTAGATATTTGTTTACTAACTAATCTTTATTTACATGTCTTTATTTATATATATATATATGCATAATTTTTAAAAAGTAATTTATTATTATTTATTTCACTAATTCATTTATCATCTATGCATTTTAATCGCCTTTGAGTGGACTTTGTGCAGAAACATATTGCACTATACAAGTGTACTTATTCTGTTATTATTAGTCACACTTGTTGCCGTGGTGATGCATGGATGATCACAGATGACTTACAGTTTATGGTTTGTCTTCCAGGAGGTGCTGGCTTTAAAGCGTGCCCACAGACGTGCAGAAAAGTTGGCTCGACTCGCTCGCATCAGTGAGGCGCACTGCTCCGCTCAGCCAGTGTTCGGCAGTGACCTTCACGACACAGTCGATGTCCTTGACCCCCGACGTGAGGCGATGGCTCGCCTGCCTGGCTACGTACAGTGTGCCACCGTACACACGGCAGACTGTAGAGACATGAAAGTGTTCTGGCAGCAGACGCACGCCCTACGCCACCTGGTGCACACACCAATGCAGTACCTCAACGAACTGAAGGAAATCCTCAACAGGTGATTATAGCGATATCAATTTTAATCTGCTTCCGCAATTAGATTTTTCACTTGTCTCATTTCAGTTTAATTTGATCAAAAATCAAACCTATCTAGTCTCGACTACAACATGCCAGCACTAATGCTGCATTCAAATGCGCTCGTACTTCCACTGACTACGAGTTCACACCATGTAAATAGAGTTCACCACCCCGTCAACTCGTAGTTACGAGTAGCCAGTCGGGGCTCCTTTTTAACTCTCGACTGGTAATTACGAATTAACGGGGGTCTTGAACTCTATTTGCATGTCGTGAACTGGTAAACATGAGCGCACTCGAACGCAGTATATGGATGTGAATATATTCTACTTTATGTTCTGTTACACTGAATAGACCTGATTTGACAGTTCATGATGTATGAACTACAGTCTGCAAATGCGTCTGAGGAAACTAGGGTTATTGCAGGGAGTGAGCTGGGAAGTTGTTTGCCTTCTGCCGCAGATTCATGATTGCCATTCCGTCCGTGGTCGCCCCACACATCAGTCTGCACACGTCACATCCCCCGCCCCACCTCATCACACAACAACGCCACATGAAGCGGGCCCTGCACCACCAGCTCAAGCGGCTGGTTGCACCGCTGCACCACATCGAGAGCAGCATGCGCATCCACTGCCCGGAGGTGCGACTCATACAGTACGATTGTGGTGAGTGGTCATTCCTCCACGCTGCACAACTAGCTTCAGTCAGGGCAGTTTTGTCTTTAGGTGAATGACTAGTGATTACTTTCAATTATCTGGAGTTTTTTCTTCAAAGTACTAAAACTCATGCCAAACTTAAGTGTTTAAAGTGACAATGACATAATCTTATTGTTTTGCCTATGTACAATGTGCCTAAATCATACTCGTATTATTTTTATTCTTTTCTGCCATTTAGTTGCTCTGTGTAGTTAGTTTGTATAATAAAATTAACTCGTCAGTCTGCCTATGAAGGTGCCCACCAGACTGTCATTGTATAGTATACGTCTTCTTCATAGAATGGAAAGTTTATTAATTCAGGACTTTTTTGTTAAATGGGTTCTTTCAGGATATGAAAGTTAGTTTGATGGAGAGATGTATGTCGCAGGGTGGAGAAGTGATTTTTTATTTGTCATCACTTAGTGGTATTGCGAGATGTTACACGATGGAGAAGTGTAAAATTTTGACTTGTTGATTGTCGTCACGCAGGAAAGCTGCAAGTTATGGACACCCTGCTGCGGAAGTTAAAGAGCGGGGACCATCGCGCACTGATCTTCACACAGATGACGCGCATGCTGGACGTGCTGGAAGCATTCCTCAACTACCACGGCTATCGATACGTGCGACTCGACGGCACCACTAAAGTCGAGCAACGACAGGTACATTATTTGTTTGCTTATGCAGTTCATCTCGTTTGAGGCGAGCAATATAAATAATCTAGGGAGTGATTTATCGCTTGCACCGATTGCTAAAATCACTCACCCTCTGCAAGTGTTTGTCTCAACAAGGAGTTTCTGGAGTATCAGATTTGCTAGGAAAGTCTAGCCTCTTTATAACATGGTATTCGAGGTCCAGCATTCAGCGAGCAGCGTTAGAAGTTCCTATATCAACCATCACCAGGGAGCTATTTAAAAATGTCGATCGAATGTGAAATGGTGGTGCCACCAAAAAACACCTAACAAATTGCTCGCCTATATTAATTTGGCATATGTTGCTTATGAGTAGCAGAGGATGAAAAGTGTGGAATTAATTTCTAAAAGTTGAGGCTTTGAACACATGGAATATTTCTAAATGGCATTGAATTGTTTGATAAAAATAAACCATGAGATACATACTGAATGAAACAATGACCGACATGTGACATTTAGAGTACATGTTTCATGGTAGTTTAGCAAGTAAATGTAGCCTATCTGAGCTGTTATTGTCAGCAGTAAGTTTGTTTGCCAGAAACTAATGCAATGTAACACACAATCGACACTGTACTAGAGACTCTATGAGGGTAATGGCTGAAGTATTGCATGAGTGGTCAGTCGTCGTTAAAATCATATATCATGCCCATTTTGCCTGTCGTCTAGGTGCTGATGGAGCGCTTCAACATGGACAGGCGAATCTTCTGCTTCATCCTGTCGACACGTTCTGGTGGCATCGGTGTGAACTTGACGGGTGCGGACACGGTCATCTTCTATGACAGCGACTGGAACCCAACAATGGACGCCCAGGCACAGGACCGGTGTCACCGCATCGGACAGACACGCGACGTCCACATCTATAGGTGAGTGCAAGGCAGGGACACATCGTAATTACGTCATTTGTAATTACAGCAAGAATGCATGAATTTAACTAAAACCCTGTATAAAATAAGCATTAATGCTACATGTAATCTTTTGTAAAATATTGTATGAACCAGTTTAATTGATTGTTCTGAAATTATGTAATTGAGCTGTTTTACAATGCTGTGTAATTGAACCCAGGGTAATGTAACAGCAGAATAAGGACATTTACGCACATTTTCTTTTACCACTGGTGTTGTGTAGTGTGTATTGGCAGTTGTAATTGTGATTTGTATCGACTTGCAGTCCAATTGATCCATCGTGTTGCTGTTGTCTTGTATTGGACTAGACATACGTTGAATATATGTGCATGGAGATACGTAGTGGTGATGTTACTTCATCGTGTTGCTGTTGTCTTGTAGGTTGATCAGTGAGAACACCGTAGAAGAGAACATCCTGAAGAAGGCGAATCAGAAGCGAATGCTGGGTGACGTGGCCATCGAGGGAGGAAACTTCACCACTGCCTTCTTCAAGCAGGTGGGGAACAGTGTCACCTCAAAGTCACCACAAGCACGTTTAAAAAGATATGTCTAGAGATGAAGGTGACATTGTATTATTGTTCCTACTGACCTAACACTAACAGGGAGATGCAACAACTGAGACAGCTTTAGTTCCAATTTGTTTACCTGTAATAAAAGGTAGATGTGAACTAGATGCACAGAACTTGATAGATTTGGGTTGTGCTTGTAGAACACGATCCTCGACTTATTTGAGGAGCCATCAGGACTCGATGCTCTGGCTAAAGAGAAACGAGCCGCCAACGCCAAGAAGTCGGAAGTGCCGCACGAGGCACAGTCCCCGATGGAACCACCAAAGAGGAAGAGGGTTTGTCGGGAGAGCATTGCGCCGACGGTGACTCCCACTAGTGGTGCGAGTGGTGGCGGCGACGCTGGGTCGGCAGCCAGCCTCACAGAGGAACAGTTTGAGCAGGTGAGACTGGGGCAGGGTAAGAAAGGTTTATATCACCCTGCTTCCACAATTCATTTTGTCCGTTGTGAACATTTTGTCCGTTGTGAACATTATCGGTGTTTAAACCTATCGTGTGTGAATAGTTCAGAGATGTGATGCGCTGCAGCTTTTATGAAAGAATACATGCTTTTTTTAAATCATCGAAAAGAATTAACTTTGATCATTCGATCAGTTAACTTGTGAAAATGTGAATTGACTTATGTTATTGTATATAGTGGGGGGTGCCTATGCCAACACCCATCCACTGTTGACCCTTTTTTTGCGAAATTTTTTTTTGGCCAAACCGAAATTGATTTTATAGTTTATCCGATGATTTCATTAAAACACATTTGCAGTATGTCAGCACTGGATCCGTTCTACATTTTACGAAGTGTAATAAGCAAAAAAATCTCATTGCTGAGGTTTCGACACTATTAGTAAAAGTGCTGATAACGCAGTTACTCGTTTCTGAGGAGGGTGCTTCTAATGATATAACATTGGCACAGCTGATCCTTTTGGGATTTTACCAGTTTGAACCGAAGGACTTTGCTAAAGATGTGTGTATGTGACAGGCTCTATGTGCGGCAGAAGATGAAACAGACATCCAAGCGACAAAGGTTCTGAAAGCTGAACAGAAGGCAGAACTCGCAGAGTTCGATGAGGACATTCCGTGGGATGAGAAAGAGGCTGAGCAGCACCGTGATGGCCCCGTCTCAAAGGTCGAACAGGAGCTAGCAATGCTTGATAAGGAGGTTAGTTGTTTTTCATTAAAATAAAAGTCATAAAAAAATGTATGGACGCAATGTTATTCTTTTTAATTATTAAGAATGCTGCTTGTTTAAATTATATAGTCCATATATTTGTAATTTGCATAACATAATGTAATATGTTACATAATATATTATATATATCTTATTGCCTATATAAAATATAAATGTCTGCCTACCTATTAGGTATATTTTTGAAAGAAATGCTGCAAGTGTTTATAAAAATTGCAATGATGTAAATGATATGCTGTAAGATTGTTAGATTGTTATAACATAAGATTGAATGCTATTTTACTATGACATTTAGCTATGTTTTGGAAGGTATTGGTTGTCACTGTGTTGTTTGTGTGCAGTTGACACCAGTAGAGAGATATGCTGTGACATTCATGGAGCATGAGCTGGCTCCACTCACCACTGATGAACTACAGAAGGCAGAGGTATTTATGGTGGTTTTAACCTTTTATGGCTGTATATTATCACATGACTGCGTATCTCTTATTATATCCTATTGCATTTTATTGCTTGATTTTAAAGCAGTTTTATTTTCATGTGACCAATTTTAAATCTTCTATTCAGTAGTATATTTCTTTGTGGTTAGCCACTACTTCATTTTAGATAAGTTTTTTCTGTATACATTGGTATTTAAATTTGGGAGTTTATTATTCTTCCATACACATCATTATTATATTGATTTATGAATTTTATTTTATCAATGTTGTATTTTAGCACCTCTGAACATATATTATTTCTGGATATACGGATAAATAAAGGTTATTATTTTACTATTATTACCTACAGTTGCTCTGCAGTAAGCTATCTATTGAAGCCTAATCTCTAATTAATTTCCAGCTATTCCCTGTTGTACACGAATCTTGGAGTAATGCTAAAAGTGTTGAGCTGAACAGGTTGACTCCAGAATGATGTAAGACCTTGTGAAATGGAAGGCCAAGCTGCCTCTTGATTATCATTTCTGCTAGATAGTATCTGACTGGAGTCGGACTGAAAACAGACATATAAATCCAATGACTATATTGGTACAACAGCACTGTTCATGAATAACATCAAGAGTTTAACCTGAGATAGCAGTAGTACCCAGATGTAAGTCGGACAAGATTGATTGCAATTTCTTTCTGGCAAGATGAACTGTTTGATGAAAAGTCTTATCCTATGATCTCCATCAACATATTCAAAGCTGCCAGGGTTAGCCATCCTTTTACTAAGTTAAAGCATAAAAACTTAACTGGAAACTGAACCGGATCTGACCAAAACAGGCAAAAGTGCCTCTGGCTCGCCGTGGATCTGGCTCTATGTACTTTAACATAAGGCTGTACAGTTTCACTAGTTAAAGCTTTTATTTTGTATTAATTGGTTTATGGATCCGCCAACCTAATATTTCTGTTTTTGGATAGAAAGAACTTCTCTCTCCAGCAATTTCTCAAATAAGATTGTCATCTTCTCGAAGCTGAAGTATGATTATAAAAAAAATAAGATAATGGGACACAACTGTACACAAAAATGCAATATTTTAAAAGAATATTTATTTTTATGGAATGATTGAATGAATGTGTTGGCATATAAAAAATGGGGTAAGAATGTTGTTTAGTGGCAACAAATAAAAAGGTAGTTTAATTAACGGGACACAACGTCAGAACTCGTTCGCATGCATAAAGATTTGGACAACGTATCTGTGAATAATTTTTTAGTACAATGTCGTACGTTTCCACATAGCTGTGTCTGAATACAGAGGGAAATTTGATGCTTTTTTCTTATTTTTTAAACGACCGACCTGAAAAATCTGTAAACCAACTAGTAAAAAATAAAAGGCCTTACCCGATCTAACTATCAAAGTTAATTCATTCAGTGATTTTTTTAATCTGTGTTTGCAGGAGGAGGTAAGCCTGGCGAAGGAGGAATGGGAGCTGAGTCATCTAAAGGTGCTCAAGCAGGAGGAGGAGCGCCGAGCCGAAATAGAGGAGGACGAGATGCTCTTCACGTACTCGCGGGACGACGCCTACAGTCAGGTGAAGAAGTCTGGCCGTAATAGGAAGTGTGGTCGCCCTCGAAAGGCACGCTCCTCTGGCCCCTTAGACACCCCCACCCCGTGTATCACTAGTCCAGCGGCTCTCTCGGATGAGGGCGTTCCTAAACACGGCCAACGCACACCAGTCAATTCCAAGTCCAGTCCCACAGGTGGCATTAGTGAGGTTCTGGCGCAAAAGAGGGTTTCAAAGTCTGATAGCCATGTGTCGAATCATGTGGCACCACCTGTTGTTGTTGCTAAGAAAGTGGCGAAGGTTGGGGTGTCACCGCGTGGCAGGGGGCGACCACCTGCCGTGTCAAAGGTCATCGTAAGTCAACCACCTCCCACCACACAGTGCATCTTTGTTACTTATGCCGGTGCTGGAACCACTTCTGGTGTTGGCAGTCCCCTCGAGGTGGCCGTGCCGCAGGTGTTAACCAGCATGCCTCTGCAACAGCCAGTGTTACCCAGCCCTGCTAGGGCTCGATTGCAGACGCGCATGGCCACGCCCCCACGTCTTGTGGCATCAATTGCTGCACGACCTCGCTTGGTGACACCAGCGTCTGTAGTCCAGTTGCCTCGTCACGTAGTCGCTTCTGTTGGCACTCCCCTCCGCCACGTGGTCATATCCTCTGTTGGCACACCTCTCCGCCAGGTGGCACCAGCATCTATTGTCACACCTCCCCGCCAGGTAGCTACAGCTACTGTTGGCACGCCTCCCCGCCAGGTGGCAGTAGTTGTTCAGCCCTGGTCAAATCCAAATCTAGTGATTCGGACGCGTCGTGCATCCGGACAACTGGGCACCAAAAACGTGATCCACGTTCGTCAGCAGCAGCCTCTGCCGAAAGTGAGTGTCATGTCGCAGTTCGCCACCACCGGCACGCGGACGGTGCTGTTGTCAGTGCCGAACACAAGCATGCCCATTGTCAATAACAACAACCTGGCTGCCGCTCGCCTCGTCGCCAGCAGCGGCCCCGCTCCAGCACAGAACCGCGTGCTTAATTCTAACATTGTGTACCGCCACCACGTGCCAAGCAACACGGTTCCCATCCTTGAGAAGATGGCGCTGCAGTTGCGCCAGAGCAGCACCACCAGTACAGCCGGTGCGACGAGTTTGCTACAGACTGCGCCGGTCGGGTTCAATCTGTTCAGTCGCATTAGTGCAGCGGCCGCGGCACAACAACAGGTTCTCCTCCAACCCCAGTTAATAGCAGTTCCCACGCCCACTCAAACGCCAGTGCCACATGCAGACACTAATGGGACCATAGGAAAAGACCCCGTATGATGAATGTTGCCCCCTAGGTGATTGTAATCGCTGTTATAGGTTTTGTTAATTTCAGTTATTTATTGTTAAATATGCAAACCACTGTGGCAAAATCAAAACGACAGCAGTTGGGGGTAGTTCAGCCAAAAATGTAAATCTACAGATATGTTCTATCCAGTAGCAGTGATAATATCAGAAGTGATATGTATTTTAAGTGACTGTGTCTTCATAGTGCAATGTGCACTGGTCGTGGTGATGTGGTAATTGTGCATGCATTCAAATCAAATAAATAATTCCCTGAATACGGTTATTATTTCAACTTATATACCTGTGGTCATTGTTGTTTTGGATTTTTGACATACCCAATTCTATTATCGATTTTCACTACAGATATTTGCCCCATCTTGTACTATAGGTCTTAGTTTTATGGCTTATAAGTTGCAGTAATCTACTATACTCGTATTTCTTGCCTTGCATCAAATGTAGGTATAGATTCTGTAATACTTGGCTTGATATTAGTGCCAGCAAACCATTCCGGCCAACTTGATGCTGTGTGGGACAATGCACTTCCATCACCCTTGGACAGTTGCACTGGAAAAATCGGAAACTTGATGGAAACATTTTGCACAATCGAAGGTTGTTGATAGATGAGTTTGCCTTCGATGTTTTTGCAACGTGGTGATTGTTTTTCTTGTGGTCAAAATAACAAAACAAATGTGCAACTTTCCAAAGATGTGAAAGGAATAGTACCACTTATGGGGTATAATATCTGTTGGAGCTACATCCAGATGTTTTCCACAGGTATTGCTGGTAGTGTTGGAGTGGGTAAGTTGTGAGGTAATCTATGTGTATTTCTCAGTGTTCTATTTACGAGAGACTTGGGGCATAATAGGGGAAGATGTAAAAACGAAACGATTGTATACATGCAAAATGTCTGTTGTGGGGGAAATGTTTTTGTACAGTTGAATATGTGAATGCATTGATGTATGCCGTTGGAAGTGACGACTCGGTTACGATGTGTTGTCATCGTCGCCGACGTTCGTGTCAAACTGTGATTGTTTGTAATAAAATTGTTGAACACTGTAGCGACTGTGTGCTGTTCTCATTGCTTGGAATGCCCGTAGTGCCTGTGTGGTTGACAACAGCTCTGATTCAGGTGTCGAGAATGTTGATCCAGTGCATCAGATTTGGCTCTGCGATCCCACTGTGCAAATTTTCTAAAAACTTCTAAATTTTTCTTGGTTCATTTCAACAATTTTGAAATCAAAATTCCTAAAGGCAGTCATAGGACGGGTGCCTGGGTGTGCAGTGTGGGAGGGTGCATGAAGGGTGGACGTGATTGGGGTGTCAGGAACAGGGAAAGGGCTTATGTCCGACCACACTGCACTTGCAGGCAGCTCCAGGGAGTGAGTTACATGCACAGATCGGCATTGTCTAACCCAGGTTGTCATGGTAAATCAGATGTCTGCAAGCACTCCGTTCATTTCCCATGTTTATCTGCTTATTGGCAGATTGTGTTTAAAATTTACCCGTTTTAACAAATTTTACTGAAGTTCCCTTGTTAGTTATATACGTTGTTAAGATTTTTTATCTTAAGTTTTTACTGAAGTTCCCTTGTTAGTTATATACGTTGTTAAGATTTTTTTTATCTTAAGTTCTGTTATCTGTAAGAACCATGCTTCTGGGCCCAGGCCATGTTGTACATGCCAAATTAAATAAAAACCTGTTAAGTGTTTGAAGCATATAAGGGGGAATAGGCAAGGTTTACCATGACTGCCGTGTGTCAACCCACAAGGTTTACCAACAAATGTTGAAGATATATCATTCACGTTTTAGCAACCAGTGCCACTAGTAAATTCTTGGTGATAATGCAATTTTCACTTAACGTCCATTGTATCCATACATTTTGAACATGCATTACAAAAACAAACACGTGTACAAAGTTCCCCCGTATGTTTACTATGCAATATCACAAATAAGTATCTGCTGCTTGACCAATAATCATGTTTGTTCATAGACAAATTCGTTGCACAATTGTCCAGTCAGAAGTGATCAAAGCTACATTGTAGGTATAGGTATTCGAGAAAATGTTCATCAAGTGGGTAGATAATATATGAATCGTTATGTTCTTCTAACCACAACTATTGGAACCGAACCGACGATTAAGTAAATCATTAATCGTTAGAAGGAGAAAATTGTGATTCGTGGGTAGCTGTTACTGATAGCAATGTCCAACTTGTTCCAGTCAAATGAACTAGCTGGCCAAATGCACATTATCATAGTGCCTTCATATTTACTGTGGTCCTTTTATCTGAAATATCAGTTACATAACAAAGTACATCTAGTCTAATATATTAACCACCCAAAAAAAATGTTTAAATAATTTTTTCATATATTTTTACAGTTACCTGGTTAATAAGGTCAGTATTCATAAACATAGCGCTTGTATTATGTTTAGCAAACTGGTTACTTAAAACACATCTGGGGGGTCCAGATGTTAGAATAGATATAGTTTATGCTGTATAACATTTTACAATGAAAACAATGTGGCTCTGCCTTTAATTTACATAGATATTTAGAGATGGATGTTAGGTGAAACTGTGTACACTTGGGAAGCCGAGACATTGTGACTTGTTCAGGCTCAATGCGCAGTAGGTTCACTTGTCTCTGTGTGAATCAGGTTAAGATCCTGGAAGAAACATGGTTACCGTATTCGACCTATTAAGGGTACATGCCCTAATTAGAGTTGGCACCACTTTTAAGTTGTTCTACACCAGTTACCAAATGACACCACAAGTGTTAAACAGTTATCTTATTGTCTAGATAGAAAAATGTTGATGTACGCTTATAAGAACAGATTCCATGACATTTTTCCAAGGCCCAATTTTTTCTAGCGTACTGTACCCTTATTGGGTCGAATACAGTGCATTGGTTGCTCAACCTTGAAAATGGACAATTTTCACTGCAGACTTCTGCAATAACTTAATGCATTTTATCGGGCAGAATGAGCATTACCCAGTTAGCTGCAACATAATATATATATTTATATGAATGTTTTGTTGTCAGGCTTCGAATAGATCAACAATGATCAGACAGGTATCAGTAAAAAAAGTACACTGTCTTCTGATGCTGGATTGTAAAAAGACGGCTGATTTTAGTCACATGCTCTGTATAGTTTCATGTAGACGGATGACTTCTACATGTTAGTTGCATCCACAGCACGGCTAGGTTTTTACTCCATGGAATGGGTATTGTAGGTATATTTCTCTGTTTCTTATGGTTGGGTCTGAAAATCCAGATTTCTTATTAATGTACATGACCAATGGACCAACGGTGGATTAGAGGTACAAAATAACTTTGAAATATGGAATTGATTTGGATGTTATTGTATAAGGTACGGACAATTATAATACGCAACACACAAATTATGATTGGCTAAGTTACACGTTTGTTATATTTTATGAATGACTAGGTATATTATTAACCAAACCAAATCCAAATTACCCATTTCTGTGAGCACGTTGTGGCAGTAAGCACCCCCTGTGCCAAGTCATCAAGGATCAGTTGAACAAAAACATGGTTTGAACAGGTCAGAGAAAAATACTTGTGAAGTCGGGGGAATTTTTTCAGTGGTAGGTCAGAATTTTACTTTTTGTCAAAATTGTGAAGTGCATTCTCAGCTAGGCAATTTTCTTGAAAATATTTTTGACCCCAAAATCTTATGCGAAATGCCATTTTAAACCTTAATTTGATATTTAAAAAGGGTGGTGGATTGGATAGGGGTAGGAAAGCTGTGAGGCTGTTGTGGAAATTAATTTCTTGTCATTTTGGTCAGTGAAAAGTACATTTTGGTCAGGAAATTTTTAAGTTAGTTCACTGTATAAAACCCTGAAACATGAACAGCTGCCAGTTAGTACAGTGTGAGATGAATCTTTGTAGATAGGTTGATACTGTCGGGAACATCATTTAGGAATCTTGTTCAATTAGAAATAGTATAAAGTATAATGTGAAGTCATATTATAAAGTTCCCTCCACTTGTCCTAAGCCTTAGATTTGTAGATTTGTATCTCAGTTACCAGGGCAAAGCAGTAGTGAAACAGTACTTCAGTGACCACAATATTTTATCAGTTCACCTCGTCTCGTCTATAGCTTTGTAGGAAATGCTACATTTTTTTCGATGGTTGAAATGTATTTTAAAGAAAATGGCAATTGATTGCTGCGTATATGAATAGTAGAGCCTTGTGCACACCTATAGACTGTGGAGTTGTCTTGTCCTGCAAGAAATGTGTACTGTAGAGTGATAGCATACATGGCACATTTCTATTGCACCCAGAGCGAGTGAGTGTAAATATGGTGGTTGCTTGGATGAACTGTACCTTGAATATACAAGTTGAAGTGCTTGTCAGATGTACCTGTCACAGTGTGCTAGCCATATGTCCCTGTCACAGTGTGCTAGCCAGATGTACCTATGACAGTGTGCTAGCCAGATGTACCTGTCACAGTGTGCTAGCCAGATGTACCTGTCACAGTGTGCTAGCCAGATGTACCTGTCAAAGTGTGCTAGCCAGATGTACCTGTCACAGTGTGCTAGCCAGATGTACCTGTCACAGTTCTAGACTGAGAGTGCTGGACTGTGAGAGAGTGCTCTACGACATCACGTGATAATATTATGATGCTGTTGACGACAGTATGGGTACTGAGTTGTGAAGTGACCCCCGTTGTTTGTGTCCCCAGGTGTTCCAGTGTGACCACACAGCTGACCAGATGCTGGTAAGTGGACAGCGTCTTAACTGAGACATAGAAGGAAGTATGTTATTTACCCTTTTTGCAGTCTCGGTGACACCACATAATGTCAAATTTACCTTCATTGTTACACAGTCAAAATTCAGTTGAATGTTTTTATTGAAGAAGTAAACATCTCCATGTTAGTGTTTGCAGTTGGACAACCTATTTCGAGGAATCCAAAGTCAGGGTTCACATTAAAACTAGGGCGTCAATTTGGTGTACAGATTTTGTAATTAGTGCAGTTGGCGTTAGTTTCAGCCAATCTCAGCATACCTGCTGGACAATTTTCGCATATCGTCACAGTAGGCATAATGTTATGCCGTATGTTAACCCTGATGGCTGCAGAAGCTTATGCATGGCACTGCCTAACGTGAGACTGTGTTGTCAGATGTGGGCGCCCCCAACGCCACCCCAAGACGACCATGATCTGTACATAGACCAGTCTGTGTGCTTCCTGTACGAGCCCTCTGTGATGCCTGAGAGTCAGTTGCCTCCTGTCTACGTGAAGAAGGAACACAAGCGTATCCGAGTCGACCCGGCCATGAGTAAGTCTACTACTCATGCCATGGTTCTTGTACTAATGACTTCTTCTAAAGCGTCCTTCGTCTACTGTCATTTTTCAGTGTTTTTTGTAATATTGACATTGATAGTTAAGTTTTACTTGCAAAATTACACCGCTTTTCTTCATAATCATAATACTCGTCAGTACATGGGTGATCAACAGTGCTGCCACCTGGTGCAGTTCAACATAAGTAAAAATAAATAGTGAAAAAACTTTCAGTTAAAAAGCAGACACTAACAGATAAAATAAGACTCTCTCTTGAAAAGTCTCATAGCGCACTACAAACTAGACTCCAGAATGATGTAAGACCTTGTGAAATGGAAGGCAGCTGCCTCTTGAATATTATTTCTGCTAGATAGTATCTGACTAGAGTCAGGCAGCTTGTGAGTCGGAGAGCTGAGATCACTGCAAATGGTTTTATAGACTGAAAAATGTCATATGGTGAGAAAATAATTTGAGCATCCAATAATTGTCATAAAATATTGTCATCATTATCACGAATGTACAAAAGTCTTTTTTAGATGGCCCACCTTACTAAGTGAATACAGTTATGTATAAAATTATTGCATGTTTTAATTCTTTTAAAAATGTATGATATATATGGTAGAACTCCTCTAAGGTGACCACCCAGATAACAGAAATAAAGTGGCTTGATTAAAGGGGTGGTCTGATTAAAGGGTTGGCCATGACAGAGTCTGGTCAGATGTGCAGATCTGCGAAAAACAGACTTTGATACAATGGCAGTTTCTGATGGGTTGTATATGATGACAAAACATCCAGTCTCCTCGGATATCATCCATTCACATAACAGGGTGATGGTTGCGCCATTTGCCCCGTCTTGAGTTGACCTGACCGCCATGTTTTTCGTTGAAGCACGTAAGATCAAAGTACGCAAGGAGGAGCAGCCGCGAGTGCCGAGGTCGTTGTTCAACCGCCCGATGTCGGCGCTGCGTCGGGACGCGAGCAAACTGGTGAAGCTGAAGCACCACGCCCTGCTGAAGCCGTTCAAGCCCCAGCCACTGTCCGCTGTCAACCGACCCCTAATGGACACGTCACATGACCAGCCCGAGTGGCTCATCCACGAAGACTGGGCGCTGCTGCAGGTAAGGCGATGTTGCGGATTAGATTCCCATCGAATCCACTGTTTCCTGCTTTTTGACCACGCCTCAGGTAGAGGTACAAATTCTGTTATTGTAAAATCATGATTTCTGTTTATTTGAATAAAGCAAAGCAGGTCCGGTAGGCAGTCTAAGGGTTAATCTCAAACATTGATGTGCGACACGAGATTGGTTTCGGGGGGGGTTAGTGGCTGTTTTGTTTAGCGTCATATATCGATGTATTTTTCAAAAACATTTTTTTTCCAGTTACAAGTCCTCAGGCAGTTTTCAATTATCAGGGTTGTAGTGCCAAACATTGTGAGTATGAAATTGGCAAAGTTGGACTGATTCAAAGTTACATGTAGTGAGGTACTGGGGTCAGAGGTTAAATTACTTTGGTTCTGTGTCATCAGTATTTTGAAATCATCCCTAAACATTGTTTTGAGATCATCCCTAATCACCATTGTTTTAAGATCGTCCTTAAATATTGTTTTGAGATCATGAGCACATTCTTTTGATATCTTCCCTAAGCATCATTGTTTTGAAATCATCCATAAACACATCGTTGTTTTGAGATGATCCCTGAACACATTGTTTTGTGACGATCCCTGAACACATTATTGTTTTGAGATCAACCCTAAACATCAGCATTGTTTTGAGTTTATCCCTGAATGTGTGGTTGTTTCGCCTGACTAGGTGGTGCAGACTCTTCTGGGTCTGCCGCTGAATCTGACGACGAGTTCGCCAGCACACATCCCTAACTGGGATCTGGTGGCGGAGGTCGTCAATGCAACAAGTCACACGTACATCTCAGCAAAACAGTGCAGGTACCGCTACGAGAATGTGATTGTGCCACGCGAGGAGGGCCGCATACTGTATGACATCAACCCGCGCAAACAGAAGAAGTCAAAGGGCATCTACAAGGTGGGGCTGGTGTTGTCTTTATTCTCTCGGTTTTCACATTGCAGCAAGTTCTCACCTGCCATATGTTTTTAGTCGAAATAAAAAATTATTTGACATTTTTTATTTGTGTGATTTTTTGTTGGGCTACGATTTTTCATTTTGAAACAAATCTGTATAAGTACGATACATAGTCCACACTTGTATGCTAAACCACTAGGCCTTAAACTTCATCTTCAACTGATTTAGCCTATCGCAAATCCGGTTTATCAATGTCCAAATATGTAGTGTGTGAATAGTTTTAAGTAACGTCTGCAGTCAGTTGATGCAAAAATGTGTATTTTTTTAAAAACATTGAAAAAATTTACTTTGGTCATTCGATCTGGTGAAGTTCAAAATAGTGGATTTCCAGAATGGTAAACACTGTGTCGGTCTATGCCAATTGTGGGCATGGCCATCCTCTTGCTGATCGATCACACGAGAAAGTTATAAAATTTCACCAAGGGTGAAATTTGTGAGTTTTCAGCGTTTCCATTTTCCCTTTACTTAATGTTTGTCTTAGTTTGTCTGATGATTTCGCAAAAACTACATACATAAGTTACACATACGAGCTAGCCTGTTGCAGTGGATGGTAGGTAGGTTTGATATTTTGCAAAATTAATTTGAAAGGAGACGAGCGAAAAAAAATCGAATTGAGGAGGGCCTTTAAAAGCTTCACTTCTAGACCATTATGGTGAGAAAAATTAAAACCAACTTATATACTTTACAAATTAGAATTGCAGACACTGAAAGTGTTGGTATGCCAGTGAGTTTGTGAACATTACTTAAATCCTGCACTGTCCCGTCCCTGTTGCAGACAAAGAACAACCGCCCGATGCGCACCAGCCAGCTATTCCTCCAGGACAACCACGCATCACTCACGAAGCAACACTCAGACCGATTCGATGCATGCAAGGCGATCGCTGCTAAACGCACCCCGACCCTTCGTCCCACCCTGGCTAACCCCATGCTGAAGAACCCGAAGCATGCAGCCGTTCTGGCAGAGAGCGGCATCAACTACGAGCAGCCGCTGTCCCCGATACAAGTGGCAGCTAACCGGGCGGACAGGATTGCCAAGGAGAAACGGCAGAACGTACGCACAGCGTCATATTTTCATTTCGACAAAACCGAATCACCATCGACCAAATCTTGTTCTACATAGCCCGCACAAAACTCAATGGCGTTAACAATGTTAAAATAAATCAAATAGGTTTTCAAAACGTTATAAAAAAGAAGTTAAAATATGTAAAATATTTGATGCCCATTGTCCAAAAATGATATTATTCTTACACTTAGACACCGGTGTTGTTTACAGCAGGTTGTTGCCGAGCAACAACTGGCGCAGCAGCGGGCACAGCAGCAGGTAGCAGCGGCTGCTGCAGCTGTAGCAGCCGGCACTACACCACAGGTGGCGATCATGCAGGGTCAGCAGGTTGTAACTATGGCAACCACAATCCAGGTGATTAGTAATAATAATAACAGGTTTATTTCCTCCATCACACACATGCATAATTTTGTGCGATAAACGGAACATTTGTACGAATGAAGCATTTATATGTATATATAAAGCTACAGTCTAGTGTGAATATTATTTGACCTATTTTATAACCATATGTTGGAAACGGAGAGTAGAGTTATAAATTTATTTATCCAATGTATATTTATTAAGCTCTACATGGTATTTTTCATAAACAAGATAATTATTTTATTAATACAAGACTCATTAAAATTTAATTAGTAAATATATATATTTAATACAGGTGTGAAATGACACTGTTTGCTTTTTCCACAAATTGCGACTGGGAAATAAGTGATTGTTTCAGGCAGCGGGGGTAGGTGGCGTGGCCATCCAGAAGGCAGTGTCCGGCCCTCTGGCCACTGCCTCAGTGGCACGCAATCTCAGTGTGGCTGGCAGTATAGTGGTCAACACAGTGACCGGTGGCCTCACAGCCAACACCTTCACGACCATCAGTAGACGCGGCAGTCAGACGTTTGCACCGACAGTGAGTAGCTGATAAATTTATGTAAAGATCTTGTTTAATAGTAATATTGTTTAAAGGAAGTTGGATGAAATTCCTTCGAATTTAAGGGGTTTAGATGGTTTAATCCCACTTTAGACGGCTTTGCCAGGAAGGTTTATAACAGTATTCACCGCCTCATATAATCCAGTGTGGGGTAAAACTTGCCAACCCTGTTAAAGAGATCTATTCACTCTACTCGATGGAGGTAAAAGTGATGTCAGTGAGCTCTTTTAGTCAAGGAGCTCTTTAGGTCAAGGAGCTCTTTCCCGCAACAAGTTCTTTAATAACTCCTGTATGTTTGTGTTACAGGTGCCTAGTAACAGTAGCCTTGTCCAGCGAGCCGCCCGCACCTCCACTGGGGCTGTCGGTGCCACGGAGTTGGGCGCAGTGTTGAACCCCGAGCAGGCACGCCTGGGGTCACAGGTCATCTCAACGATGACGCCCCAATTGGTCGCTGCTCAAAAGACAGGTGAGTCTAAGATGTGTCAATATTTCAGGCGATACTGTGATGCACACGACTATGGTGGGACATAACAGTCATTTATGACCCTTGGGGGACAACAACTTAACAGTTTTATGCATTAAACTCATCTTGCTTTTGTAGCTTGTAATTGTGTTTTCTGTTCTTAATGAGAAATAGAATTTTTTGTTTCACTGGAGATATCTATCAGCATTTTCGCTCTTGATTTCTCTAGTTTTTTATTTAAGTATTCATATAAACTAGATTCCTTATACACTGATTACATATGGAGTGGCGGACGAGGTCTTTGCATGTTGTGAGCTACAGAGTTGTGCATCGTTTCCACCAGGTGGCACCATCCAGCAGGTGGGTCAGCTGACGAAGCCTCTGACGGCTGTCCAGCTGCATCAGTTTCAGCAGCTGAAACAGCAGCAAGCAAACCTGGCGAAACTGAGGCAGGCCCAGCAGGTGGGTACTTTGTGCTTTGTTCGCACCCTTTGTATGTAAATACAATCTGACTACACCCCTTGTACTGCCTTTGTCACTTCACTGTTTTTCTTTATTTGCCTCCATTCTGTTTCACAGGTTTATGAATTGAAATGAATTTGACAGTGTGGAACAACTGAAAATGGAAACAGTAGAACAAATCAGTATACCACTTGCAAGAGTATTCAACTTGTCATTAAAAGAGGGAGTTGTTCCGTTTGAATGGAAAGAAGCAAACATCATACCATTATTTAAAAAGGGTTCGAGAAATAAGTCAGAGAATTACAGACCAGTGAATTTAACGTCAGTGATTTGTAAATTATTAGAAAGGTTAATTAAAGACCATATGGTGGACTTCCTCGTTAAGCATAAATTATTAAATTCATCTCAACATGGATTCCTTAAAGCGAGGTCATGCTTAACAAATATGTTGTTTTTTGGAAGAAATCACTAAGTGGATAGACGTGGGATCGCCAGTAGATATTATCTACTTAGATTTTCAGAAAGCTTTTGACAAAGTGCCACATCAAAGATTACTACTTAAATTAAAAGCCCATGGTATCGGGGATAGCATAACTGACTGGATAGAACAATGGCTGACTGACAGAAGACAACGAGTTGTAGTAGATAGAGAAGTTTCAAATTGGAAATCGGTTTTGAGTGGGGTACCTCAAGGATCAGTATTAGGACCTGTATTATTCTTAATATATATCAATGACTTGGACGACAGTATAACAAGTAACGTAATTTGCGGATGACACAAAACTGTTTAGAAAGGTTAATACTGATGGTGATAAACAACATTTAAAAAACGATCTAGATAGATTAGTGAAATGGTCTGAGAAATGGCAGATGCTGTTCAATTTTGGGAAATGTAAATGCCTACATACAGGACATGGGAACTTGAATGTAAACTATAAAATGGGAGCTACTGTTCTGGGTACTACTGTAAAAGAAAAGGACTTAGGAGTTACAATAAGCGCTGATATGAAAGTTTCAGAGCAGTGTGGTATTGCAGCTTCAAAGGGTAATCAAATTCTTGGATTGATTAGAAGAAACGTAACATACAAGGGAAAAAAGTTAATTATACCTCTTTATAAATCAATAGTTAGACCTCATTTAGAATACTGTATACAAGCATGGAGACCATATCGTAAGAAGGATATAGATACGCTTGAACGCATACAAAGGAGAGCAACTAAAATGATTCCAGAAATGAGAGACCTTAGTTATGAAGAACGCCTGAAAGAATGTGGTTTAACAACTCTAGAGACAAGGAGGTTAAGATGAGATCAGATTGAAATTTTTAAGATGTTGAATGGGTATGAAAATATTGATAGAAATATGTTTTTCTCACTCAAGAAGAATAGCAGAACTACAGAACATGAGGTAAAATTAGTAAAGGATCAATCTAAATCATGAAGCACTCGTTCTCACAGAGGACAATAAATGAATGTAACAAATTGTCTACAGATTGTGTACCTCTAGCAGCATGAATATGTTTAAAAACAAGGTTGACACATGTCTCAGGAGGGCAGGTTATAAGTAGATGAACATTGTTGGACTCTCGACATCTGGGCCTTTGGCTTGGATGGCAAATCTTGTTAAACCTCTTGTTAAAAGTGTCGCCATCTGGTGTGAAACAGTTGGCACCACTTTTCAGTTGTTCTACGTTAGTCGCCAAATGACACCACTAGTGTTAAACAGTTACCTTATTGTCTAGAGAGAAAAAAATTTGGCGTACGCTGATAAGAACAGATTCCTTGACATTTTACCATGGCCCAATTTTTTTAAAGCGTGCTGTATGCTTGTTAGGTCGAATACAGTAAGTTTTTGTCATGTAATTTTTGTCCTTTGGTCGAGAGAGAGAGCTCCTTGACTTACTGAATTTGACCACTGTTTGCATCAGACGGAGCAGCTGAAGCAGCAGCAACTGAAGCGAGGGCAACAGGTCGCCGGTCAGCAGGTGGTGGCCGCCCTGACCACTGTCCAGAAGTCTATCACTGCGCCGCTCGTCGCCAACGTGGCGCAGGCACAGACTAGACTGCAGGTGAGATATGTGTATGACTTGAATGAACACGTTTGAGACGAGACAGGATAACTTGGTAGTTCATGTTTGTAACATTTCGGGACACACAACACTATCACAGAAATATCCATCCATGCCTTGGTGCTGCATAACATACATACATACATGCCTACTTACAGTAGATTATAGTTAGATGATTACTCTCTTTGGCAAAGGCTCTGAGAAAACTTTGCCTCTAGTAGAGCTGTTCATTCGAATATATTCTCTGTTTTGTCATAAAAATGTACCTTTCAGTAGTTTCTCGAAATTGGATCAATTTGTTTAGTATTTCGTATAACTTATGCCTGTTCACTCCATCTGGTAAGTAGTGTGACAATTAAACCGAGTCGGATGGTTTTAGGTTCCGAAGCAGACTGTGAAGACACCAACGCTGTCACGGCACACGACTGATGTCGCTGCAGTGGTGCTCAAGCGAAAACAGATGCAGCAACAGCAACCACAGAAGGCACCTGGTGGTGCCACCATGCAGACGCCGCAGATACACCAAGTGTCTCTTGGACAGCTCACTCGGGTACATTAAAATCGAGTGGTTTTCAGTGGAAGATTGGCGACAGATACATTGTTGTGGGAAATTGGTAGTGTGTCATACAGTAGATTAGCCTTGCCTTCGTCAAATCTATTGACCGTCGGTTGGTATGGTACCATTATTGAAACAATTCACAATTTGTTTGCATTGTTTCTGTAATGTATTTTTTCACAATTACCTTGTACGTAAAGCACATGAGAGCCATCTCGATTGCTTGGGTGGTGTACATGCACCTTTATGATTGTGTTGCGATTTGATTTTAAATTCATGTATCAAAAGTAGTTGGTTGACACTAGAGATAGCGCCATCATAGCGGTAAATATCAAACATCAGAGAGGGCAGCAAATAATAAAAAACATGGGTAAAAATTAACACAGTAAAATTGTTTGTGTGTTATTGCAGCTCACCACCGCTCAGCTCATCGCCGGCACGCAACAGTTGACTGGCCACACTGGCGCCACCACTCAGGCAGTGCCAACTCTAGTGAAGACGATGGCGGCGGGCCAGCAAGGTGGCAGCACTGTGCCAAACGTGACAATCCCGATGAACGCTGTCAGTCTCGGGATCAGCGTCAATGTTCCGCAGCAGAAGGCTTTAGCAGGTAGAATAATCACATTATCTTCTTTCAAGATGTGACTAGCAAATTTGGTATTAAAGTGTTAGTTTAAAAAAAACACAAAGTTCAGATTGAAACAAGTATTCCGTTAGTATAATTTTAAATAGATGTGTTGTTGTCTATTGATTTTGTGTGCCAAAGTAAGCTTTCTTGCTCTGGACCCCCTAGTCTTAACGTCCCGTAAAACGTTCTGCCTCACGAGAAGTAATATATGTGGTAAAATGCTTTGCAGTTCTCCATTGATTGTTAAGTTTCATTTCCAGCAAAGTTGCGTGCGTGCATGTGAGCTTGCGAGATTGTACAACGTGAATGTAGGCTGTGAATGGTCGACATGTCACATTCTGTCGCAAGACATGTCGTGTGACGGTGACATTGTCTGTTGTCAGGTAAAGCGACGATGACACCACAGCAGATCCGACACATCCAGCTCCTGCAGCAGAGGAAGCCGACTGCAGCCATCCAGCTAGAGCAGCAGAAAGTGTCCAGTGAGTCTCCGACAACCACTAATGCTCAAAATTAATGTCAAGTCTTGCAGCCCTTTGTTACTTGGATGGCTGAGATTAAGGCACTTTATTGTACTGTTTCTTTATGTCTGCTATCCTCTTCTCATAGCACATTCTTAAGGGCGTATAGCATGTCATATATTTATCGGTTTTAGTTTTCTAACATGTACCCTGTACAGGTAGGTTTAAGTTGCTGATTTTTTTTGTTGTCAAATACCATTGACTGGGTTTAACAGTAGTCCATAAGATGACAGCCCAGTCTACATGATCACGACCCATAAAGAAATAACATGTAAAATCACAGTGACTTGGCTTTACTTGAATTAAGGCAACAATTACATCCGTTCATGCATGTATGTTGTAGCACTGACTGGTCACGTTCAGAAGGTGGCGACACCAGGCGGCAGCGGACCACTGATCATACAGCAGCAGCAGCAGCAGCAGACTCTGCAGAAGGCAATGGTGCAGCAGATACAAGACCTGCTGAAGCAGCAACATCGCCAGCAGGGCGGCGCCACCATACAGCAGGTGATCGCCGCCACACCGCAGCAGCAGAGCAGCACGTCGACGGTGATCGGTACGCAGATCATGTCGTCCCAGGTGGCAGCAGCGGTGAAGGCGTCGGTGCCAACGGTGACCGCCAGCAGCGTTCTGTCACAGCAGGTCGCGAACACTCGGTCGGTCACGCCAATCATGGTGACCGCGGTGCCAACTAGCGGCAACAGCGTGGCGACGGTGATAACGACGCAGGCGATGATGGCCGGCACAGTCAACATAACGCTTGCTGCGCCATCTGGTGGCAGTGCAGTGGAGACGGCGACATTGTTGAAGGAGGTACAACAGCAGGAGGTGCTGGTGAGTCCGCAAAAGAGTCTCACGACGGTAGTGGGGGGCGTCGCTAAAACCCTCCATGCTGTGCCCCAGCAGCAAGCCGTCACGGTGAGACACATCCCTGGCGCGACCCTGACCCCAGGCACAGCGGCTTCCACTGCGCAGTCGCTCACTGCACAGCACACCATCATCAAACAGCAGGCTCTCGCCGGCAAACAGTCAACAGTCGTCGCCGGCCAACAGGTGGCGCTGCGACAGACCGTCGGCCTGCAGCCGTCGCAGCAGCAGCTCGCTGCGGCGATCGTGCGGCAGCACGGCATCTCCGTCCAACAGCCGCAGACAGTCACCGTACACCAGTCACCAGGTGGCGCCACGACGAGGCCGGTGAGCATCGCCGTGCAGCAGGGCATGCGGCCGGGGGTGGCGGTGCGGCAGGCCGTAGCGGCGCCGTCTGTCGCCAGCGTGCAGCAGTCAGCGGTGCGGCCCACAGGAGCCGCCACCGTGCAGCACGTTCGTCCGCCGCACACGGTCACCATACAGAAATCTCAGACGGCCGCTATGCAGCAGGTCCTACAGGAGGTGCAGCAACAGGCGCAGGCTCAAGCTCAGCAGCGCCACCAAGTGTCCAGCGCTAGCGCGGCGCCTGTCAGCAGTGGCGCCGCAGTGGTGACTCAAGCGACGCTGCCACAGTCGCCCACCGTCGTCGCCGTCAGTCAGCCGGCGGCCGAGAGCCCAGCGGACGGCACAACGACGACAGCGCAGCAGCAGCAGCAGCTCGGCAATAAGTCGTACGCCATGCGGCTCCGAAACCAGCGGTCGTGATCATGTCCACTGCATGCGTTCTGTCACCAAACTGGTGATAGAACCCGAGTGAACAACGATCGGGCGGAACTACAGAATGGACACATCGAAACCACAGCATGGCAAAAACACCATCCGATTTACCCCTTGAAAAATCGTCTAAAAATCTCCGCTTCATATTCAGGGCTAATAGCTCCAGATGACTTAAGTTTTGTAGATGATGTTGGCTGAAAATTTACTTGCGTCTTTGGGCGGGCCTCGACAGTTGGGAAGTGATAGATCGGTTGTTTGTCTATTTAAGTGCTCGTAGTTAAATAGATGAATTACTAAGTCTTATGTCGGTAAGAATGAGCATCCAGGTCAGAAATGATTAAAAAAAAATCCTGTTTTGTGATATCTCATTTAATGAACATTAAAATTGATAGCCTTTTGTAGATTATGTTCCTGCAGAAGACTAATTCAATAACCTTTTTTAGTGTATTTGTTATGCAAAATTTGCTATTAAATCCTTCCCCAAAAAATCTTGTTTTACTTTAAACATGCACCTAGCTTCTGCTTTGCTCTGAACTATCCTGTAGGATATTGCCACATTCCGCGTTGGTGGGATGGCAGTGTGTTTTATGTTGTACATAGTCTTGTAGTAATAGGTTTGGTTTGAAGTGTAAAAGATGGTAGTGATTTTTTACGTTTTGTGTACAAGTTGTTGTCGTGAGAAAAAGATCAAGATTAAAATGTCTCTTCAGTAATTTGTTGGTGTTGTTTGTTAGTGACTAAACTGTTTTATAATAAAACAGATATTGTGCAGTACGTCTTGGTGTATTATTCCATTCTTGTGTGATGATTAATCTCCTAACTTTCTCTGCATTCACGCAGTTCTGAAAGAAAAACTAGCGACAATATGATTATCGTGCTCTGGGTCGCACGTAGACAAGACCTCTCTGGCATGCACTACACCTAGCCCAGTTACCCAAGCGTTGTCCGGGGAGAGAAGGCAGCTTATGCGCATGCAGGGAATCCACTAATCGCGGCCCTTCGTTGTAAATCCCACACTGTCAATTCCATAACACTGCATCGCTTTAGATAGACGTAAGGCAGATATAATCATAAAATATTGAATGTTAGGGCACTTGACCAGTCCAAACAGCGTTGTGAGATGCCGTAGTCGCTGCAGTTGATGCGCTGTCGCTGGGTGAAAACAGCCAACGCTGGTGCATTCCGCGGCGCTATTTGGACCACAAAACTGCACTAAGATGATAATCACGTCTGCCCGCTGTGTACATAGAGTTATGTAGTATGGTGGAATTAACATTTTGGGATAGGTAAAATGATGTAATAATACAACATAATAAAGCCGTAGTAATGAGTGCCACATATTTTCTTATCGATGACCCGAAGTGATATTACTTAACGCAAAAACCCCGACCAGTATATCGAATGCTACCAACGGCGTGATTACCTATAATAAATTACGGCAATCTAGAAATGTCAACTTAATTAGGTGAACTCGAACGGCCAACAATGTCCAACGAGATTGCGCAGTTGTTCAACTACGTTTCCGCTTGAACGCGTTCGAACTGGCGTCTGCATATCTTTGATTTCTCCGCGCAAACGGTTGCTACGAAACTGTTGAATTATATCATCTGACGATGTTGCCCGAGTTTTATTGGATAAGACGTTACAAAGAGCTACTGCGATGTAGTGACAGAGGGGTGAGGAGGAGGGCGAGGGTGTGGAGGAGAGCGAGGGTGAGGAGGAGGGCGAGGGTGAGGAGGAGAGCGAGGGTGAGGAGGAGAGCGAGGGTGAGGAGGACAGCGAGGGTGAGGAGGAGAGCGAGGGTGAGGAGGAGAGCGAGGGTGTGGAGGAGAGCGAGGGTGTGGAGGAGAGCGAGGGTGAGGAGGAGAGCGAGGGTGTGGAGGAGAGCGAGGGTGTGGAGGAGAGCGAGGGTGTGGAGGAGAGCGAGGGTGAGGAGGAGAGCGAGGGTGTGGAGGAGAGCGAGGGTGTGTAGCAGAGCGAGGGTGAGGAGGAGAGCGAGGGTGTGGAGGAGAGCAAGGGTGTGGAGGAGAGCGAGGGTGAGGAGGAGAGCGAGGGTGTGGAGGAGAGCGAGGGTGAGGAGGAGAGCGAGGGTGTGGAGGACTCGATAGTTAGGAAAACTGACATCGCTAAACAAGGGGACGACTTGGTGGTTTGCTTTCCAGGGGCAATATAGAGGGTATCACAGATAGGGAGGGAAAACCATGGCACCTGGCAAGGGAGGGTCAATTCTAGTACACGTATGGACTAATAACAAAGAGATTGGATGTACAACATACATAGTTAGGAAATACATGCAGTTAGTCAGAATACTTAATGGTAAATTGTCCAAATGTAGTCTAAGTGTATAAGCTACCTGTATGTCACTTGATAAAACTGAAGCTCTGACAGAATGTACAGTATAAGCCCATTACCGAAGGAGAATGATGGGACAGTATCTTATACTTCACTGCAAATCGTGTTTTACACAAGTGTATAACAACTCTTTCGTAACTGCCAAGGACTGATTACCAAAAATAATTTCAAAATACCCTGTCAACTGACTATTTTTCCTCACTAGTAGATATCAGAGTAAGAAGTTGTGCAGTACCTGTCAAAGATTGTAGCATTTCCTTTATTCAGTAGAATAATTGAATACAATTCAGGCTTTGCTAATTAAAATCATTTTAAAGATGGCTCCTTTCCAGGTTTTTGTCATCGGCGCCATCTGGCTACCCAAGCCTCAAACAGCCTGAATGTCCGACAAGCCACCACTCAGTGCTACATACATTGCAAAAAGCGCAAGGTGACTTTATGGCATTTATATAAAACCACAATAGCGGCTCGCAGTTTACGCGCGTTATCAATAGGAAGGCGGGTCTACTATTTGATAGTGTGTAATAGCATTACATGTTCAGAATGCTTAATTGAAATGGAAATCTCCTTAGCCACGATCCAGGAATCATGAAGGCTTCGCTGGCAATCTAAGGTATTGGGCGGACCAATAAACAGGGCGTTTAACATACAAAGTGGGGGGCAATGCCCCCCAGCCCTTTCATTTGCCCCCCCCCCGAGTCAAACCAACTTGCCCCTCCCCCCCAATGCGTGCCCCCCATTCTTAACCAGCCCCTTGTATTAATGTAGGTCATAATTTGTATTCTTTTTGTTAGTGTGATTTAGTTAATTTTCATTGGTGGCAAAATCAAGAAAGTGCCAAAGTTAAAGAAGGGCAATATGTCTACAAAAGATCAATTTATTGATATGGCTCAGAGGGGAATCTAACATTTTCAAAAAAGGCTTTACATTTCCTGTTCCATAACTAGATGCCAGGTTACTATTTTCATGTTACCATTTTCATGTTCGATGCGTCTCGAATGGTGAGGTTTACTTTCGACTCGAAAGTCGAAGAATAATGGCAATATCATGGACATAGGCAGTAGTACCCGAGTTATGGTGTGTTTATGTTAATGCATGCGACAGGAAGTGAGGAATGTAATAGCATCATAGCAATAACAGTGACGTATTGCCGAATGACTTCTTCATACAGTTCATGCGAAGAACTGAAAACGTGCTTTGGCATAGCCATACCATAGCCATAGAAGTGTTTACTTATGACGTCAGTGTTCCGGTGCCAGAATAGCTAATGATTATATATATATATATATATATATATGTAAATATGTGTACCTGCATGTTACTGTTTGTTTAAATTGTGTATAATTCAACAAGACCCGCCATCACATTTTACACGATTGAGCCGCGTGCAATCCAGTTCTTTACAGTGATGTTGAAATAGCTGTTAACATAAACCGGTGTCCTGGCCGCGAAATTGCGAAACGTACCCGGTATAGCACAGGCGAGACTAAACTACGCCCATTTGCTATTACCACTGGTCGAGAGCGAGCGGGCGGGGATTAACGATTTATCAACAACCTTTCAGTCGGCTGTTTTTTTTCAAATAATAAATAAACCTGGCAAAGTGTGTGTAGTGTCCAACGAAAGCAATTGGAAACGTTTAACAAATATCACAAAATAATCACATTTTAATAATGATCCCTCTTGTAGGTAAGATGATACAAACATCACAACAGCCATAAACCTGTCAGGGTAGATTTGTTGAGGCAGTAACCGAGCCAATTCATTCTCCGCATCTTTGCGAAATCGAAATTTTAAGCATGGTAACTCAAAGAAGCATATTGTATACATACTAAACAAATAAATTTTAAAATATATGAGTAGTTGGTAGTTGTCTACATGTGAGATGGAAAGTTGGCGGTCAGCAGGGACTTCAACTTTGGAAAATTGTTACTCAAAATTTGGTGGTCCACATATTAACATAACAAATGTAATCAACATTTGCACATGTCAGTTTTGGAAGTACGTATTTTCTATATTTTGATTTGTTATGTACTTAGCCAACCATTTGATTGATAGACATGGTATGCATGTTTTGTATTACTCTCTTTTCTGCCTTAGGCCTATATCTTCAGTATATTTATGTCTAGAGTCTAGAGCATGTCGCCGCTCGCATTGTAATTCCTCTATAAAAGTGTTTCAAATAGACATGCTTTTCCTGAGTTAGTTATTACATTTAACCATCTAATTTGTCCAGGTCGATATCCTGCCAGTCATGCCTAAGAGAGACAGAAATGCAAAACGAAAACAAGAAGAGCTACAGAAATCTGCCGCAAAATGTCAACGCCTAGACACAATTTTTCGACGCAACCTCAATGACTCATTGCCAGAAATACCCACAATGCCGCCAGGGAACTATGATCCGTCCGCTGCCATCACACCTGATGACACTCCCAAAGACAAAGGTGTACCACCAGTCATAGAGATTCTGCCTTCGTCGTGCTCTCGCCCGAGTACCAATTCATCAAGCAGCCATGATCCGTTCACTGCCATCACATCTGATGACACTCCCAAAGATAAAAGTGTACCACCAGTCACAGAGATACTGCCTTCGTCGTGTTCTCGCCCGATAGCCAGTTCATCAAGCAGCCATGATCCGTCCACGGCCATCACACCTGACCACACTCCTGTTGACAAAGATCACCACCTTACCCAGACACCTGGTCAGGAAACCGACAACGCAACTTCCCGCACACCGACGTACAAAGGAATTCCGTTAAGTATTGCAGATGTTGTCAACAAATTCCCGGAGCTTCGCTCATTTTCGGCAAAGAAATGTGGCCGAACAAGGGCTCACATTCTATGCACAACATGTCAGGAGTATGAGGAGATGGCAAAGAAAAGTTCTAAAAATGGAACTATAACAATCGCAAGCGGCGTCAAGGCGGACTGTAGTGATAGGCTGGAAAGGGTCATTGACCATATGACCTCTGAACCGCACATAGCAGCAACAAACAAGAAGAAGATGGACGAAGCCTGGAATAAGACTGTTTTTGCGATGCTTCTGCGAATGGCCGTCGACGTGTACAACGACTGTCTAATCGAAACGGTCTCCGCCCGATCGTGGCCGATGCGGGCTCTGGCTTGTTTGGCGTCGGACCACCTGTTGGCCGCTATGCGACGAAATGGCGCAGATGTGGAATTTGTTCCATTCACGCCCGCGTCTAGCGACCTACACTACAGGGACCCAAACTACTATAACCAGATGCTGGATGTCATATACGAACTAGAGAAAGTGCGTCTGTCTCAAATGTTCAACCGATGCACAGTCTTCAGTGTGCAGATTGATGGCAGCTGTGACAGGCAAATGTTGGACCACAAGTTTGTAAGTGGACGGATGGCTAACAGTGATGGTACCGTAACGAGTGTGTTCAGCGTCAAGCCGGGAATGTCAAACAGTTCCCCCGGCACCACGATGTCAGGTTTGCCCAGCACGAGCTGCAGCTGGTGGATGCTGTGCTGAATAACCTACCAGCCTGCATTAAGATGTGGGAACAGATGCAAGCACCAGAAAGTACCAGCGATAGAAAGGAGAAGGCTGAAGCCAAAGGGTTTCTGAGAATTTGGAACCACCAACAGAAGTGGATACCATCACTGATGGGCGACATCCTGGATATATTTGAAACACTCCAGAAGAAGTTGCAAAGGAGTGATTTCTTCATCAGTGATCTTCTCACTGTGACTGGCGCTGCCGTCAAGAAGTTGAGATTGATGAGGGATGGACCATTCCCGGGAAGAAGAGAGGAGAAAGAGAGTTGCCCAACCGATAGCACCAGTGAGGACCGAACACAGCGAAAGTCGAACCACCAGTTCGTTTGGACGAACCGCCGTGATGCACGAGCAATCAGGCTGGAGGTCGTGCAAGCATCCCACGAATACCTCTCTGAACGCATGCACCCGGAGCAGGAGGACGTCATCAAAGACATGAAGGAGTTGGTGATGTCACGCAATCTGGGATCATTCGTTGAGCATGGCGTGCGCGTCGTCAGGCGTCTTTTTCCAGACGAGGCATCTGACTTTGCGGACGGAGCAGCCGAGCAATGGGAGAACATGATGAATGTGCCGTTCCTGCCTGATGGCTGTGATCTCGGTTGTAAGATGACTGTCAGATTGCGGCAACTTCTGCCAGTCACCGCAGGTTCAGTTCAGAAGGTGTTGGCATCTCTGGCTTGCATAAGTCCACACTCTATGCAGACCGAAAGGATCGTGAGCCACAACAACCTCGTGCTCGACAATCACCTCACCAGCATGGGTGAGGACACGAGAAACGCCCGCCTCATGGTGGCACTGAATGGTGTGGGCACCGCCTACTTTGACTCTCGACCCGCTGTCGTCAAATTCCTGGAGAAGACCAGAAGATGCGGGGCTCCATATTGGGATATCTACGGGCAACGTGAATTCGTTAAGAAATTCACCCGCGAAACGGGGCTCGTCTAGTAAAATTGAGGCGACTGTCAAACGTACTGACTTGCAAGTTGCTAGAGACGTGTCATGTTTCTCTAACTACTGCATGCGTTTGTAATAAAAAATTCTGGGATATAAGTGTAACATTAATTTTATTCCGAGATGCAGTCGTCAGTGTGCAACCATATGGATAAAAAGATACTGACACACGCACGCACGCACGCACGCACGCACGCACACATGCAAATATATATAAAGGTTTCATACATTCCTAAGGGTTATGTAAATAAGCATTAATAAAGCGTAAGGTGCCCTTTTTAACATATTATGTATTGGAAGTGCTACCTCAATAGTTGTCTTAGCTAGCCATAAACAGCGACCAAGCGACCAACCACGATCGATGAACTAACATGACAATTCGTCATGTTCATTGGCAGATAGGTGGTACGTCGAAAGCCTACCCATGTAGAACGTGATCTGGCATTTGCTGACTTATTTGTGTAGACAGGATTCGCTGAAGGCAGAATGTGGCGGGGTGTTTGCACGGGCTTTTCGCACGGGCATGCTTAATGTCTGGTTAGCGGAAAGCACGGAACTGATCATCACATTGACATCAAACTAACGATGAACCAGTCTGAGGATTGCATTCAAAATTATAATTAACAAAATTCCTATGCGTCTGCCAACCCGCTTCGTAATGCAACATCGCATTAAAAAAAGTCCGACGTTTTAAACGTAGCAATATTGTTGGCTGATTACAATCACCTCTTGCAAATAAAATCACTAAAATCGGCTAAGTTACAAATATGTAGGTACTATGTTCACTACATCCGGAAGTGATGTGTGACCCTACAACGCCATGACACACCCAGGCGTGTTCAACAGGAGCCGACGTGGTTATGCATGTAAGCGCGTACTACTGTAACCAGATCTTTGGAACACCTATCAACCCGCCAGACGTCGCCTCAGTAGAGTGTGTACAACAACGTCGAATAACTCGATGATGATGATGATGCTTCCGCCGAGAAATAGTCCCATCGAACCGCCAATATCGCCTGAAGCAAACAAACAGTATGAAAGATAGAATAGACAGATGGTCGGATTCGGATCAATGCGTCGGTTTGGCAAAATAGCATTATAGATTAACCTAAGACGAAGACAATATACAGCCGAACAAGACGCCATTATAGATTAAGATAAGACGAAGCAATACACAGCCAAACAAGCTTGAGTGCCACCTATCTGCATGGTGTTTGTTTGTTTGTTTGTTTGCTTGTTTGTTTGTTGTTTCCAGCACTTGGCAACGTTCTGTTAACTGACTAGTCTGTATGTTGTGGTTACTACAATGTTTTGGTGTCACGAGGCCTCATTCAACTAGCCAACCTTTTTCAGCATTATCGCCATGCCGACCTTTTCATGTGTTGCATTGAGGGTGGTCACTGCCAGGGTGGTCACTGCCAGGGTGCATGTCGTCCTCAGTGGTTCTTTTACGTCCCCAATTAAATGAGACAGGACTGACATTAACGTGATCATCCGAGTCACGAGTGATACACTGTCCCCAATGTTGAGAGCCAGGTTTTTACACCAAACATACCCATACACGGTCCGGGTATTGAACTCAGGAATCTGGCATGTAAAGCGGATGTGCTAACCACTAAAATTCCGTGCCTATCTATGCTCCAAATGCTGTCTTTAAAAGCAAGTAATGTCATTCCAATTGACGTCAACAATAATTCAGTAGTACCCCTCCTTCCCGTTGGCCGTATAACTGTGCATTATACTGGACATAATCGAAGAAGCGCGCGTTGTTGTTACTAAAGCACCTGTTTTATAAATATTAAACACATAGTGCCAGAACGTTATAGCAGTAAAGACATTTGACCAAACATTTTGCAACTGGCACAACATTACTAAAAGTCAAAATATCCCAGTGATATCAGAACACAACAGTTGTTTACGAGGGAAGTGTATGGTAGAAATTCTTCCTTTAGAGGTGGTAGGATTAGGAGTGGTTCATGACTGGGCGGTCGCGCATATACCAATCCAACTGCTGCCAGGCGCTGTAAAATTAGTTGGAATTTGTGTTGAACATACAAACACACGCCCGCACTCGCACACGCACATGCCAACGCACACGTACATTATATGTATGCAACTGCAAGTGGTATACTGGTCTGGTTACGTGCTTTAGTTTAATGCGTCAAAACATTGATGTTATCTAGATTTGTTTTAGCAGTTTGTTTCCATTTTGGCAATCCCGCGCCTGTTAACCAACATACATCACAATAAGCCAGCAAGTGTATGTAACTATGTGTGTATGTATGTTTTTATGTATGTTGTATGTATGTTATGTATGTTGTATGTATGTTATGTATGTTATGTATGCGCAAAATGTTCAGGGGTTCATCCGCGACCCCACGGTTGGGTCGTCATTTAAATTTTTCGAAATTCACCCCGCTTTTACCTTTCTCTAGGAACAACCGAATTACCCTTACACAGTTATTATTACTTGTTACGTACAGTTGTCCGCAACGTTATGCGAACAGTTACGTACAAGTGTTCATAACGTCATGCGTCTTTTCGACGATTGTTCGAAGTTACCTGATACAAGGGCAAGGCGTCGCTAAACGTTAGTGTAACTGCCAATATTACCTCGCAGTTGTCCAAGAAGCCATCACGATATTGACTGGCATCAGCAAGTACCAAGGCATATATGGATATTTCTGTAATAAAGTTGTGTAACCTGACATTTTACAGTCACGCACGAACTACCAAGTTAGCTTGTCGGGAGGAAGGACACGCTTGCTAATTATAATAATAAATATTTGCAATAGTGTACAGGAAATACCTGAGTACCCGGCTGAACCATGCAGAGACGAATGTCAAATATTGATACATTTTACCGCAACATTTGACAAGGCAATGTCGGGCTCAATTCTCAATATGTTTAATCAAAACAGCCCATTCTTGGGCTAACGCAGGGGATTTTCCACGCACGTACGCACGCACGAACGCACGCACGCACGCACACACACACACACACTGCTGTACATACTGAAGAGGGCTGTCAGATCGTAGGCTTCCTGCTGCTCGATCTCCTGGTACGTCAGATCTCGCATGTAGACGTTCATCTGTGCGAAGTTCTCTCTGCAGAGAAAAAGAGTACATCTACAACAAGCAGTAGATGTAGCTCTATTGTTTGCACTAACACACGCACGCCCGCAGGCCCGCGCGCACACCCGCACACACGCACACACGCACACACGCACACACACGCACGCACGCACGCACACACACACACACACACACACACACACACACACACATACACGACGTAGGCGTATACGTATGTTGGTTGATATAAATAATGTATGGTTATCAAGGCAAACGTCCAACTCTTACGCATTTTTCTAAAATATGAAGGTCACATTAAAAAAAGTTATGCGTTACTGGCGTAGGATACATTACTTGCGTTGTTGTGCGTTTTAAACAATGTTGTTGTAAAACTGGGAACGGACACATAATCGAAAAAAAATGCTAGTCACGTTAGACTGCATTATTAAGTGCTTTATATTATAAAGGCAATACGTTGGTTAAAAGAAAATATTTGGTTAAAAGTTCTTGCCGATCATGATCGTATTTTGATTTGTGAATGATATGCCGACATAATCGTCTGAAAGACGTCATCGCGCCCTGTATGAAAACGTCCTTACTGACTGACGAGGAGCGTAAGTAGACAATTAAATATAGAATGCAAACTAATAACAACAAGAGAAAACAAACAATAAATACTCCACCTATAGAATGTAAACTAAAGACAACAAGAGAAAACAAACAATAAACACTCCACCTATAGAACGTAAACTAACAACAACAAGAGCAAACAAACAATAAACGCTCCACCTATAGAATGTAAACTAAAAACAACAAGAGCAAACAAACAATAAACGCCTCACCTATAGAATGTAAATTAACAACAACAAGAGCAAACAAACAATAAATACCTCACCTATAGAATGCGCCATCGATGACGGTTCTTGCTTGGTAAGCCTCGAGACTCGTGGCGAAAGCACTCATGGCGCTTTGAAACACGTCCACCTTTTCCCCGAGGAGCGTGACGATGTTGTTCCTCTCCATGACGCCGGTCAAATCGAGGCGTAGACTCTCGTACTTGGACGGTCTGTCGAGAACCGCGAAGTCAGCGTTCAGCAGCTCGTTCAACTCGGTCAGTGTCTGGTTGGCGATGACGTCAGCGCTGACGCCAGCCATCTCCGCGAGTACTGTCGCCAGGTGGGGTCGGGCCGTTTCGTTGTGCAGCAGCTGCTTGTTGGAGACAGATCATTCATTTACTTCCGGATTCGTTGCACACGAATAGAGTGCAATGATTTTAATACGGTGTCCACTTTGACAATTGTGTACTACGTGGACAATTATGTTCTGAACAGGGATATGACCATATTTGACGACTACGACACTTACGATGTCTAGTGGATGTCTGGCAGCTTATGCACGCGTCGTGAACGGAGGGGTCACTTGGGTACGAAGACAGAGTCCGGTTTTTAGATGACAGATGACAGGGAGTTGATTTTCTCGACAATTGTAGGATTTGTCGAAAGCGATTACTGCAGGTCGGTGACAAGATTAGTGTACAGTTTTTTTTTATATTAAAACCGAAGCGTAACATTACGTATATAATTGAATTGCCTTGATCCTTGATGCGATACTCCATAAACAGCTGCTCACAGCTAAACTGGAAGGCAGTGAATTTAGAGATAGAGATCACCGGCTTCGTGAGTAGACGACAGGTTACACATTTACTCCATGTATAGGATATTTTACTCACCCTGGTGAATACACCAGCTATAGATATACCGTTAGCATTAGTTTCAGTGGTAAAATCAACAGTGTACTGTACCTCATTCACGTCGCTGTGGATCATTGCGTAAAAGTTCGCCAGGGCGGCCTCCTCCAGCATGTTCGTCCACAGTCCGATATAGCTGGGCACGAATCGGCGCCAGACGACACGCAGTCTCCTCCCGCTGCTGCGCAAGTCTCTGAATGAGTTCACGAACTTCTGGAGATCGTCTCGAAAATGCACTGACGTCAACACGGACGATATGTCCAATTTGTTTACGCTGGTGTTCCGAAGATACAGCGTTGCCGTGGTAACGGCCGAACGGACCAATGACCTAGCATTGAGTACGAGAGCTTGCGAACGAAGCGACTCGATCGTCAACAAGATGTCGGCCACTTTATTCGAGAGCGTCTCGTTCAGTGTGTTGAAGCGATCGACTGGTACTTGGACATTCTTCTGCGCGCCGAACACGACGCGGTCCTCGTATAGAAAGCGGTAGTAGTTGTACGATCGACACCATTGTTCGAAGTCAGAAAATAACTGCTCGTATGTGCTCCGATTTGACAAGACGCCGTGCTTGTATAAGTCTTCGTTGACCTTGCAAAATTTAATAAGATTTTCATACCCATTCAGTATCTTAAAAACTTCAATTTTATCTCGTAATCTCGTTGTCTATAGGGTTGTTAAACCACATTCCTTTAGGCGTTCTTCATAACTAAGGTCTCTCAGATCTGGAATCATCTTAGTTGCCCTCCTCTGTATTCGTTCTAGCGTATTTTTATCCTTCTTACTACAAGGTCTCCAAGCTTGTATACAGTATTTTAAATGGCATAAATATTGCTTTATACATAGGTATAATTAGCTCTTTTGCCTTGTATGTTATATTTCTCATAACCAACCCAATAAATTGATTACCCTTTGAAGCTGTAATACCACACTGGAGTGAAATGTTTATATTATCAATTACTGTTATTTCTAAGTCCTTTAAATTTTAAGTATTGGACGTGCTACCTCAACCGCTGTCTTAGCCAACCATAAACGGCAAGCAATATGCACTATCGGCGAGTTAGCATGACAATTCGCTATGGTTATTGGCAGATAGATGGAATGTCGACAAATGCCCTTGTGGAACTAGATCCAGCATTTGCTTCCTTAATGGTGTAGACAGGTTGAAGGTAGAAAGTGGCGGGATGTTTGCACGGATGTTTGGCACATACATGCTTATTGGTGTAGACAGGTTGAAGGTAGAAAGTGGCGGGATGTTTGCACGGAATTTTGGCACAGACATGCTTAATGAGCGGAAAGCTCGGATTGATCATCGCACTGACGTCCAACTAATGATGAACCAGTCTGAGGAACGCATTGAAAATTATAATTGACAATGTTTCCTTACCTGCAACATCGTGTCGACGCTGGCGATGAAGCGAGATGTGTAGGTCTGCAGTCTATTGTAGTACTTCGTCTCTCTCGACATCTTCAGATAATCCACCCACACGTAGGCGGAGTCATAGCGTCGTCCTGGAGACGCCACGAACGGAACGATACTGGTTCCGTTGTAGAAGGCGATGTGCACCTGTGTTATATTCGCCAGAGCCCGCGATGCAAGATGGCGTCTCTTTTGTAAGTCTCTCAAGGTGCCGACATACCACGCCTCTCGGAATCGGTCGACGTCAGTGCTGTTCGCTGCTGAAGTGTTGTACATCGCTATCATATCCCGAAAGAGCGCCGTTAACTGGTAGAAATTATTTGTCACGTGTGATAAGGTACGTTCGTTTAAAACTTCAAAGCTGCGGGCAAAGTCGTGGTTGATTTTGTATTTGAGCTTGAGAAGTCCGCGTTTCGAGTGGAACTTCAAACGTGCCCGGAACTTTCTCATCAGTCCGTTGATGTGCGTCTCGATTCGCCCCACCATTTCTGCTGTTGTCTGCACAAATGTATTACAATTACATAATTTAAGAAATTGATTTATAACATGGCTGACGATACTAAAGATCGGAAACGAGGATTGCGTCGGTCGCAACGTAGACAACATAAACAACATAGACAACAAGGGTAGCTTCAATGATGGGAATCTAAGTATAACGTTGCCTAAAACCTCACATAATAAAGGTGGGGCGCGATCGATCGACACTGTCGATCGAGAAGACCAATGTTCGAGGCACGCACGCACGCACGCACGCACGCACGCACGCACGCACGCACGCACACACATTTTTCGGAGGTTTCACACACATTGATAAAACCAATAGAGAAACACGCATGCTCGCACAAAAGCGTGCTTTCATATGCATGATTCTTTATCCTTATTATTAATGCTATATACCCATGTGAATGAGGGGAACTTAGACATACATAAATAAACATATACCTTACCACAAATACCAAACTTAATGTGGTTCCAGATTTCCAATTACACAAGTTAATTACGACGCATTCGTGATGTCATGGAGCATCTAAACATTATGCTTTCATGATTTTTGAATAGAGAATTAAAATACCTTTCCATAGTTACCCAATTCCATGTCGTATTGAATGATTTCTAACGTATTGTGCGGAAATATCTACACCCCGTCGAAAACACAGGAATTGCCAAGTGGAAAACCACTAGATTTCAAACTGTTATTACATAAGGTCATCAAATAATTTTCTCTTGAAAATTTCCTAGATGGTATGGGGGTAATACCTGGCCCACAGACTAATGACATCATCAACAACATAGTTAATGTTGGTCTACAATATTCATTGTTGTGATGCCATCGTTTGGTCACGTATGTAAACGTATTGCACTTATTGGTGCATTGTTAGCGCCTTTGAGCAAGTTTTAACAGGAGAGACGGCGCATTATAAATGTATAATTTATCATTTTATTATTAAAAGTCAACGGCTAAATCGTACGAACCTGTAATACACGAAACAGTTCGTGGAGTTGACGGCTCAATGCGTTGATGGTCTCTGTATCGGTATCAACGATATCACGACTCACTCGCTGCTCTGGAGAATGTAGCGAAAGAAATAATATTATATAAAACCTCCGTGAGATGGATGGGTGTCCCAGACGTGACGCGTTAAGAGGAAAAGAGGAACATCATATTGGAGGTGAAGGAATTCAATCAAGGGGAAGGCTTTGCGTACCTTGACGGAATAGTTACCGATGACGTGCGTCCGGATGTATATGAGTGAATACATGTAGGAAGGTAGGGGGAACATTATCAAAGAAAGTTGAAAGGGAAAGTCCTGAGAGCGTAACGCCGACTGGCCCGTGTGGTCTTGATACTGTGGTGCTGGCATAGCAACGACAGAAGCTACAAGTTTGCGAGAGCAACTGAGTCCGGAAAACGGCAGGAGCAAAGAGGGTGGATGGAATGAGGATAAATGATCTAAGGTAAGATATTGGGATACACAACGGGAAGAATAGTAAGGAACGGGATGACGCGGGCAGGTCAATCGGTGTGGATGAAACATCCCGACTACAGCATGAGGTGAAACAACGGGACCGAGAGGAAGAAGCAGGCATCAATCAAGATGAAGGGATTTGAGAAGAGCGAGGGGAGAACGGAAATTGGAGGAAAATAGCTGTCGATGTGGAACTGTGGCAGAGGATAAAAAAAGCATTGCTGTAGTACTATAATTAAATTGCATCACCCTCGTATAGATAAACTACTAGGAAGTATATTATATACAACATGATTTTGATTTAACTTTGTGTAGATCCGATGCTAGCTAGCGACACTCAGTGTGTTTATGTGAGTCTCTCAGGTTTCTGTCAATTCGTAGTATGTTTCCGTAAGCACAATTGATATCTAGTCGGAGTAGACTACCTGAATGTGTAGTTGTAACAAAACAGCAATCGGTTTCATTGTCACCTCCAACAGAAACATTCTTCCAATGCTAAACCGGGTTTATTTTGGAACTATAATAACCCTTGGCAATGTAAACGACACACTATTATACCCCCCAAACCTGTTTCGCGCGCTCTGACGTATTTGGCGTGCAGATGCCTCGTGACGTTGCCACCAGATGGCGCGTTGATGTTTCTGCCGCTTGTTGAAGCGTACGTGATGCCAGACTCGTAGTGGATCTCTTCACACGGCACCGGACATGCGCACTCGTCGCTATACAGGCGGTACTCGTCTGAAGGCATCAACCAAAAGCAGTGACATACTATATAATATTGTAGCCTCGTTTGCGCGAAATTTCACAATAATGATGATGATGAAGATAATAACTACTATTACTACTACTACCACCACCACCACCACCACCATAATTTTTTTTATCAAACTGTACCTATTAAACATCTGTTTCACATTAAAATAGGTAATAATTATAATATTACCACCAAAATATTTTTATCAGGTTATATAAAATCATGTTATGATTTGTGTGACTTATTTTTGAAGTCTCGGTTTAACTGTAGGGTCATTGTCATAATAGAGCTCTTACTTCACAAGTACTCTAGATATAGTGACAAACCACATGCCAACAGGTGCAGTGGATGTTTATATTTCAATTGGCAGTACATCTGTCTACAAATATTATATACAGAAATTTCCATGGAATAATATGTGCAATAGTCAATACGTTCCCTGACGCAAGTCGTGGAAATTGTCAATTTAGGGTACCCTTCTTAAAATAAAATTTTCGGAGGTTTCGCAAGAGATGACAGAGCAGACCCCGTGATTATTCATCTAGATGCGCCAATCTAACACAAAAGTTAGGTTTGCTTTCCACACTAACCTATGACCATGCGCTGGCCAGCCATTAAAACAGTCATGTGAACGCAGTTTTAGTAACGCGACTCTAAGGACAACGGATACATGTGAATTTTCAGTTCAATTCAGTTTAAATTCAGTTAAATGCGCTAAGGATTACATATCACACTTAAAACATGCGTAGATAGGTAGGTAAAAAAAGTTGGCTAGATAGGTATGTGCATGCATACGCGCGTGTGGAGAGGGAGAGAGAGGGAGAGAGATGGAGAGTGAGACGGACATATATACATGTATTCATGCACGCACGCACGCACGCACGCACGCACAGACGCATTTTACCGACACTAGCAGGTGTAGTTGTGTATATCAATAGCTTACCGACAGTTGGTAAGTAGCAGTGCACGTAGTTCCTGATATCACACACAGGTGGATACCCTGCATAGACAGACAAGACGATTTCAAACTAACTAGAAAACAACGGATTGAACATTAAAATATAATTTTACAACAGGCACGCACGCACGCACACACTCACGCATATGGTCGCGGATAAACACTTATGCCTTGCGTTTACCTGTCCACACACAGATGCGCACGCACGCACGCACGCACGCACGCAGGAACGCACGCACACTATTAATGTATGCAACAAAATGATAATTACGGTAAAATTATCCATCCAAAGAAAAAAAAAGCTGAATCCTTGATTCCCCAGTGACCGACACATTTCGGACAGGCCGGTAGACTTTACATGATATCGGTTTATATGACGAGAAGTTTGCGTCGATTAAGGAATAGAGGTCTATATCGGGTAAGACTGCTCTTATGCAATCTCGCCTATGACACGATATGAACATGTTTATGAACAAAACTATTTATGTATCACATATATCCGAGAGCGACAGTCTTTGAACACAAGTTAAAGAAGTATAAAAAAAACAGATCAGAACAAGTTTCAGATCTTTGAGTGTCGTCTGCAGCTCACCCGGCGTCTTTTCCGGCATATATGGGGCTCGGCAGCGACACCTGGCGACCAAAAACCGAGTGAGACATTCAACCTTGCACGCCGACAGCGAGTAGTGGTGGAAGTACTCAAGCGGCTGGCCGCTGACACAGTCGCCGTGCGGTTCTGGCAGGTTCTTTGCCTATACAACCCAACAACGTCAACATCTCAATGACGCATCGAAATCGACTCTGCATCAATAATGTGTTCGCGGGAGCATTCACACCGGGTTCGACAGAATTGAACCAGGTTGAACCAGATTTAACAAGATTGCAATTCAAAGCAGTCAGCTCCAGATGGCAAGTGGACAAGGAAGCGATTGGCTTATCGAGAGTTCTACAACGTATCTACGACAATGTAGTAACTATGACGACGACAGAGTCCGTAAATGTTCACTTTCGGTCGATCGATGTACACGCGTTCTGATGCTGGTACTAGCAAAAATAGTAGTTCTACTTTCATATTGTCACTGGATATGCAAATTAACAACCGCCATTGACGAAAAATATTTTTTTTAATATCTTTGGAAGTATTTATGACATCATTTCAAATGAGGCGTTTAACCACTTGTTAATAGGAAACTTTTGATGGTGCCATCCAAAAAGTTACTTGTATGGTAGTATTCAGACCCTCGATCTTAAGTCTTATTTTAATCAACCAATGCCATCAAAATCGGTTTATCTCAAAAACCTTTAGAATATACATAATGGCATCTCAAACGATGTGTCAATACCTATGTTCTTTGGGGCAAGTAATTGTGATTTGCACTTTTGAAGTTTGATCCGATATATATACAAAATGTACTTTACTGCAACAAGTGAAAACTGCCGGTATCCTGTGACAAGTCAAGTGTCACGATCTCTTCGCTGTCTACACTGGTGGCAGCAACTGTTGTATTCTCATTTTGATTATCTATCCTCGACAGTATATGTATTTGGTATTGGTGCTGCCAGTCAACATCGTAATGGCTTCTGGGAATCCAACTCCCGAAATTGCGACTTAATACTAGCAATTATAGTGTTGTCTAGCGAAAGACACACTATGTTGTGAACAAGTGTACGTAATTGTCCGCATTATATTGTGAACAAGTGTACGTAATTGTTCGCATTATGTTGTGAACAAGTGTACGTAATTGTTCGCATTATGTTGTGAACAAGTGTACGTAATTGTTCGCATTATGTTGTGAACAAGTGTACGTAATTGGTATAGTGTTGCGGACAATTGTACGTAATAACTACAAAGGGTAATTCGACTATTCATCGAAAGGGTAATAGCGGGGGTGAATTTCGAAAAAATAAAACTGCGATGATCCGAAAGTGGGTCGTAGATGAACCCCTGAAAGTGTGTAAGTATGTAGTAAGTAGATGAACCCCTGAAAGTGTGCAAGTATGTAGTAAGTAGATGAACCCTTGAAAGTGTGTAAGTATGTAGTAAGTAGATGAATCCCTGAAAGTGTGTAAGTATGCAGTAAGTAGATGAACCCCAGAAAGTGTGTAAGTATGTAGGAGAAGCACATAACATACACTTAATGCGCCCTTAGTAATTCATGATAGTCCCTTAGCAATTGAATTGTGCAAATCGCTAGTTGAGGTCTCCCTGCGCAGTTCTAACAGACGGTCATTTGTTTAATTATACTTTTTTAATTATAACTTTTTACAAATGATGTTACAAATGATGTTGTATTTTATTAGCACGAATTCCTATTGTAGGTTGGAAATAATAATGGTAATAATAATGGTAATAATAATGGTAATAATAATCATAAGGTTTTATTTAAAACTATAAACATTATGTCCATAGAAAATAAATATATAAATAAATCAGTATATTTAAAATATATATATACAAGGATGCAATGCAGTGAATCCGGAATTTCGACGTACCATAAATGAATTGTTGATTGCTTGATTTTTGCTTAGTTGCCTGTGGCTTCGTTTACCTGGTACATTTGCACGCCAACGAAGGCGTGCGCGCCTGCCGGGATGGCGTCGCCGAAATCTCGCACGGATGGGAACTCCTTCTGTGGGTGCACGAGAATCTTCAAGCCGCCAGCGCTATGCGGACCACGCATATACT
>BSQZ01000039.1:4049815-4232315 GCA_033239005.1 Lamellibrachia satsuma
CAGTGACTGTCGTTGAAGCGGCTCACGTCTCCCGTTGCATACATGGCGTCGAGCCACGCATACATTCCGTGCTCAGCCGCGGCGCTCATTCTGGGACACATACAAAGGAGCGAAGAACAAAACCACCGTTAAGTTTTACATTATAACGTTTCCGGTTCTCTTTGGAATATTTATCCTTAAACGTCCACTAACTGACATCGTGTGGGAAACTCGTGAAAATACTCGATTTCTACCCAGCCCGGTGATTGATTTTGAAATGTTGGTGCGTTCTGCAAAATAGCCAGTATAGTGATAAGCGAGCGGCCAGCGTATGTTCATTGCAATTAAACGAAAGCTGAAATACAGTAGTACAGAAAACACTAACTTTACTAACGTATCCTTCTTTTACTTTCTACTTGTAAAGAAGTAGATTTTTATGTATCTACTTCTACTTGTAACGAAGTAGAATTACGTGTTACTTTTATAAATGTAACGAAGTACCGACACCGGGCGTTTAATTTTCTCCGCTGCATAATTATCCCGCTTCATACAGAAACGGCATATACACTACGCGCGGAATCACCGCGCCTAAATCAGTAATCTGTCTTCTGATTCGTTAATTCAACGCGCGGAATCACCGCGCCTAAATCAGTAATCTGTCTTCTGATTCGTTAATTCAAAATTGAGCCCGGAGCAGAGACTAGCTGAGATGGACGAGTCATCGAGGAGGCTGCCATCTGACAGCTCCTCGCCTGCCAGCGAGGACGAGTTCTTCGCCAGGAAGAATCTGCGCGCGTCCATGTTCGACCAGCTGGAGCGTCATCTGTCGGATGACTCGGAGCATCTCTCTGGGCTGGCGGCGGATCCAAAGCGCCGCACCCTGTTTGTCGAACTGAACACTGCTCTGCCTGCCAGTGCAGCCTTCGAGCGTCTGTTTAGTGCATATTTAAGCCACTGCGAGCGTGCATCGGGGATGGAGAGTTAGAGCAGCAGTTGCTGTTCAAGCTGAATAAAGCGTTCGTGTAACCTGGTGTGCCTTGCAATCTTTTGCTGGCTTACTAGTGTGTGGAAGTGTGTGTTTGTCTGCACGTGTTAAACTTAAAAAGTATTAGTTTCGTTCTTATGCTTGTTGGCTCGTGAGTCGTGGTCTACTTCAAGTATATATTTTTACTTTCTACTTTTACTCAAGTAGATTTTTTTTGGGTAGTTTTACTTCTACTTGAGTAGATTTTTCAGGATCTACTTTTACTCAAGTAAAAATATTCTACTTGTTACAGACAGCGTTACGCAGCATTTCGTGGGGGGTGTCTTGGCGTAACAATTAAAAAAGGCTGTTTGCTCGTCTAGCTGTCAATATCAGACTGATAGCATTGATGGCTATGCCAATGTTTGGGTATATTTCAACATCATTTCACGGGGAAAAGAATGCGGACTCTATCTTGCATCAGTGAAGTATGTAGTGGCGCTAGAAAAAAATCTACAATTTCGGTGTGCCGGCGAAAAGCTCTACAGCACACCAGCGCGCTGAATCCCGACCCCTTGAAAACCGTCAAAAAGTCAAAAGGCCCAGATGGCAAGTGGACAAGGAAGCCATTAACTTATCTAGAGTCCAACATATTTAATCTATGTGTAACCAGCCCTCCTGAGATATGTGTCAACCTGGTCTGTAAACACATTCACGCTGCTAGCAGTTACACACAATCTATAGATAATTTGTTCCATTGATTGATTGTCCTCTATGAGAACGAGTACTACCTGATATCCAATCTACACTGATCCTGATCTAGTTCTACTATCTTTCTTGAGTGAGAAAAACATTATTTATTTCTATCAATATTTTATACCCATTTAATATCTTAGAAACTTTGATTTGATCTCCTCTTAACCGCCACATTATTTCAGTCGTTCTTCATAACTAAGGTCTTTAGTAGTTCTTGAATCATTTTAGTTGCTCTCCTCTGTATTCGTTCAAGCTTCCTATGATGTGGTCTCCAAGCTTGTATACAGTATTCTAAATGAGGTCGCTAATGACCTGTCATCTGTCAATGTCATTACAGACATAAAACCACATTTACGTTACATAGAGTAGCACCGTCATAACACATGAGTTAACAAGCACAAAGCCTCATCGCTGATGTAAATAAAACTAAGGCACTAGTGAGAAATCATGGACAACGTAGGCGTCTAGGTCTAACAGAACATAGCAATGCCAGCCAGCCAGCCAGCCAACGCAGCTACAGCCAACTCAGCTATACAGCGCCAAGTTTGGAGATTTTCAGACAGAGGATCTCCAGCTTGCAACATTAATTCGCATTGTATCTGTAACGCTTTCAACTTTTCCTCCATTTAAATTGTAGCTTTACACGCACACTATCATCTTTTCTCTTTCTTCCAAATATTTTAATTCTTTCTCTTACATCACTTTAGCACGTGTGCACACACACCGAGTCAGTTAGCCTCCAAGAGAATGTCGACTCGTACCCGAAAGAAGATATAATGGACTCAATTCGGGCCAGAACCGATAATGACGGAACTATTTGTTTACGTATGACACGGTCACCGAACAAAATAGCGTGCGCGATGACGACGGAACTATTTATTTATGTTCTGACGCGGTCGCTGCGTACAAAATCGCGCATTCGATGACAACAGAACTATTTGTTTACATCATAACGAGGTCGCTATGTACTATTTATTTACGCCATGACTCGGCAATCGCGTACACGATAACAACAAAACTTAAAGTAAATTTTAAAACGGAATGACAACCGATTGTGGCGATAGAGAACATAGTCCCCAACTTTTAATTTGCAAAAATCATTACGCATGTGAAATAATATATAATTGTCCGATTATTTGTACTATTCCACCAGCCGTCGAGGAAGATTACAGAGGGACGCGGATCGCAAATGCACCATTTGATATAATTGACTACCCAGCAGCCGAGATCAGCCGGCCTCTCGTCACCGTTGTAAAAAACAAGTAATTGTATTCATTTGTAATACAGACACTCCATCACACATTGCATTGCACTCGTTTACTGTGCTTTGCTGTTAGGTCGCATCGCTGTTAAGGTCAATTCAACCTGGCCCAGACGGTGACCTTAATAGCGAGGTTCCACTGCACTCGTTTTTATGAACATCCTCGTGGTCTCGAGGCTAACGCGATGCAGTTGAGTCACGGCGCCAGATCTGGTAAGCCGCAGAAAAAAATTGTTCGCTAAACAATTGTCCGCCGTCAAATATTTTCCGTTTATATAATATCATACACACGCACGCACGCACGCACGCACGTGTTTGCATGGAGACGCAAATACACACACATATAGATAAATACCAACGTGTTTGCATGGAGAAAATAGTTAGATAGAATATATATATATATATATATATATATATATATATATATATATATATATATATATATATATATATATATATATATATATATATATATATATATTAAAGATTTTACGACAGAAAGTGAAAATTCATCCATTATTTCCCGTGGTTGACATTCTTTGTTATAAGTCATTATTATTATGTCTATTTTTTAGTATTGTAGCTATGATATGTTTATGTTATTGATAATTTGATGATCAACTACCTGCTCACTCATGAGCAGATGCACCAAGCGGAAAATATTTGACGGCGGAAACATTTTAGCCCGACACCTGTCGTACTACGTGAATATCTAAAGTGAATGGCAATATAAGCATTTAGCAGCAGCGGCTACAGCACATCGAGGTCATTGTAACAGCAACGACTTCATAGCCCAGCCATTTGCACTAAGGGACTTTGTAAATATAAAAATGCCAACATTAATCTGTTTGGATGTGATTGACCCCACTCGAAAACAAACAAAAAACAACGACGTATCGAATAACATTCAGTGAATGGAAAGCCGACTACTACAAAAGTTCAGCCGGGGAAAACTGAACAAAGACATACCTTTCCAAATTGTGCGTAATAATCCGTGTGGACCCCATGACCCATCCACCAACATATAATTTACTTTTATATTACAGGATTTTTTATATTTACAAAGCCCCTAAGGCTAAATATATTGTGTTCCCACACGGTGTGCTGATAATCAATAGACATTGTATAACATGTTTATGTTGCCTGGCCTACCATGGTAGGTTTAAAAACCAAAAAACAGTCATACTACTGAGGGGCCGTGCCCGTTCTCCCGGGGGGGAGTTTTTTAGAGATTTTTTTTAACTGTAACATTTTCAGAAATCATCCCAGGATTCCCGGCTAATTGTGGATGCCCCTTTTTAAGACCCTCAAGATGGGACATTAGGCCTAATCAATGACACGTGACTACCAGTGATGGCCGTGGCTACCTGAAGGCGTTCTGGTTGCAGATGGTTACAGCCGGGAAGACAACGGTCTTTTTACGATGGAAGTTGACGTTGATGGTGACCGGCCGTCGACTGTAGTAAGTGACCCGATCAAAGACCTGACACATGGCACATTAGAGACACGTTGACTTTCCCATGTACTAAGTTCGTTGACTGCATTAGAAAACAATTCGAAATGTTAGATTGTTTACTAAATATATCGCACTATTAAATTAAAATGTTTGTCCTTCGTTCGCCTAATTATGTTTTCTTTTTAAAATACAACAAACATATATTATGCACTTGATCCTAAATGTTAAGCTGAAGTAGACATTTATACAGACTGTATTTGCATAATAAACTAAAAAAAGTATAACAGCAGCGCGGATGTTCTACAACCGTGTGCTTTTAGCTATTACAGTTAAAAATGGATTTGTTTTACAAGAAAGGTTCCATTGTAAATGTCTTGGGGCCCGGAAATAGCAAAGCGAGGATTCGGCACATATGATCCGAGAAAAAGAGGGTATAATGGTCCATACCTGATAGACGAATATTGCGAAGCCTATGACGAAGACGAGCAGCCAGAACACCCTGTAAACAAAGACAGAACTCCCTGTCAACAAAGACAGAACACCCTGTCAACAAAGACAGAACACCCTGTATACAAAGACAGAACTCCCTGTCAACAAAGACAGAACACCCTGTCAACAAAGACAGAACTCCCTGTCAACAAAGACAGAACACCCTGTCAACAAAGACAGAACACCCTGTATACAAAGACAGAACACGATAAACAAAGACAGAACACCCTGTAAACAAAGACAGAACACCCTGTCAACAAAGACGGAACACCCTGTAAACAAAGACAGAACACCCTGTCAACAAAGACAGAACACCCTGTCAACAAAGACGGAACACCCTGTCAACAAAGACAGAACACTCTATAAACAAAGACAGAACACCCTGTCAATAAAGACAGAACACCCTGTAAACAAAGACAGAACACCCTGTCAACAAAGACAGAACACCCTGTCAACAAAGACGGAACACCCTGTCAACAAAGACAGAACACCCTGTCAACAAAGACAGAACACCCTGTCAACAAAGATGGAACACCCTGTCAACAAAGACGGAACACCCTGTCAACAAAGACAGAACACTCTATAAACAAAGACAGAACACCCTGTCAATAAAGACAGAACACCCTGTAAACAAAGACAGAACACCCTGTCAACAAAGACGGAACACCCTGTCAACAAAGACGGAACACCCTGTCAACAAAGACAGAACACTCTATAAACAAAGACAGATCACCCTGTCAACAAAGACAGAACACCCTGTAAACAAAGACAGAACACCCTGTAAACAAAGACAGAACACCCTGTAAACAAAGACAGAATACCCTGTATACAAAGACAGAACACGATAAACAAAGACAGAACACCCTGTAAACAAAGACAGAACACCCTGTCAACAAAGACAGAACACCCTGTCAACAAAACCAGGTACAGGTAAGTTCTTATACAGCGCGGTATCCAGTCCGTGGGACCGCTAGAAGCGCTTTACATTTCACCCCGGCAAACCTGTTCCTTAAAACACCAACGCTACTTCTCTTGGAAGCATTCAACCACGCTGCAATTATCGCGCGAAGACTATTCGCTCACATGTTCACATATACTCATCTCCACATCTTGCCATGCACACATTTATGCAGTTGAATGAACTGAGACAACGTGGAATAAACGAAATTGCTTCGAAACGGCAGCAAGATGGTTCGAACCCCGATCTTCCCGAGCGAGAAGCCTGTGTTCTAATCACTGGGCTATCACGCCCCACGGTTAAACTCGATAACAAACACGCGATGTTAGGTGAATGCTTTCTTCTCCTCAATCCCCTTTCACAGACTGCGTACTACCACCGATAGCGATCACTTTCTGGGGTTATAAATACTATCTCAACCAACTGTTGTCAATGGGCGATCGTGTGGCCAGTATGATCAAATCAGTGATGGTTATCAGCTATAGTTAGTCTGGTTGCGCTGTCGTGAGGTCGACCTTGTTAAGTCTGGGGCAAGCGTGCAGAAAAACGGTAAAGTTACAATGTGTGGTGTTCGGTGGACACAGGCACGATAATCACCAACATACCGAAGACGAAACGGAGTGTAACTGTAGGGTCTACAATGACTTCGGAGGCATCCACACGTCTTATGTCCCCGGGAGGGGGCGATCAATACATCGCCAGTACATCATCCTTGGGAATTTATCTAACTGACCCCAACCCAACGCGTTTTATATACTTGTCAAAAAGATACCATTTTCAAGTTGAGCGAATTGATATATACATCCTTTTCCGTGAATGGGAGACACATTCTACAAGTTTGACAAACGTATGACCTTCACAACGTTAGTTTTTCCGCGTGCGCGTGCGCGTGTGTGTTTTATACCTCGGCCAAAGAACAGCTGTTAAAACCTGGGAGTGGTGGCTCACTTACACAAACACCGCCAGGCGAGTGACGGTGTGTGTTACTGAACACGATGTTTCCTGTTTGTAATTCCACGCGGCCCACGAACAAGCTGTTTCTTTCATTATACGATCCAGTAAATACGTAAAAGGATCAATGACGTCGTGGAGAACGTACAGTAGAAGTCAAAGTATGGACAATAGAAGGTGTACTGAAATAAAAACAGTTCCTATACAGCGCTGTATCCGGTGCCTGGGACAGTTGGAGGAGCTTTACACGTCAACCCCGGAAGACATGTTCACTCGAACAATAACTGGACTTACGTGGGAAGAATTCAGCCACGTCGCAATTACTGCTCATTCATTTAAGTAGCCACCAAAGTATCTTGCCAAGAACCCATTACCATACAAAACAACAATATCGCGTCTTCACGCGGGATACTACAGTCGCTGACACGTGCATGTGTTGACAGCCGTCCATTAGACATGTTTAATCTGGGCGCAGCAAAAGTGTCGTTGTCCTCAACAATAGCTACATCCTTGTTCAAAATAAACAAGGATGTATTTTGAACAGCGAAAACTTGCCAAAAGGGGGCACCACCTGAAAATCACTGGCAAATGATTCGTATCACATAAACCCGGGAATAAACTAGTGTCCCGTACCAACCTACCTTCTCGCCGACACAGGCGTCGGCTCCGTGATTTGACTGACACCGTTGAGCGTGGTGCTCTGACTGTAGTCATACCATACCTTTTTCCAACTCAATCCCTCCCGTTCACCCGTCTCGTGCTCCGTTCCCTTCCCACGCCCCTCGGCCTTCGTCAACGGACGCATCAGCATCGTCTCCCGTTCGCCTGGGCAGCGACTCCGCTCCGTGGCTCCCATAGTCCCGATACCCCGGTACGCACTGCCGAGCCGGCGCTTTCGCTGGCAGCTGGCGGGCTTTGGTCGGCGGTCCGCGCAACTGCTCCAGCGGCGTCGGCGGGTTAGCTGGTGCATGTCGTCCTTGTTCTTGGTGGCGGCCGCAGCGGCGGCGTAGCGATTGATGTGCCAGTTGAGTCAAAGGTCGGCCACCTTTTTTCAGTGGAGTGCCATTCACTGTACATTGAGCGACTGTGAAAGATTCATTGAAAGTTGAACTGTTTTCCTCCCTTTCGAAGGTGCCCCACTGGTTGCTAGAGCCGCATACTTGGAATATAGTCGAACATGGCAGATAATGGCTACGCGTCACCCATTTCATTGATCTCTTGTTTTGTTTGCCCGCCCAAATTTTTTCCAAAAGGATATAAATTAAGTAGTGAAAGTTTGCAACAAGTTTGACCGCACTTGCAGAGTTTTGTGGGGCGCGGTAGCGTGGCGGGTTAGAACCCCGGGCTCTCATTCGCTGGTTTGAATCCTACTGCTGCCGCTTCGAAACAGGCAATGTCTTTCACCACACTTTGCCACGTTTCACTCAGCACCATAACTGAATATCTGGCAACATACATAAGTGGAGATGTGAACGAATCGTCTTAGCGCAGAAATAGCAATGTGTCTGAATGCTTCCCGGAGAATGGCGTTGGAATGAACAGGTATGCCAGGGGGTGAAGTGTAAAACGCTCTGAGCAGTCCCAAGGACTGGACACGGCGCTATATATGAACTTACCTTTTACGGATTTTTGCATCCACCTCGACCCATCCCCTGAATGGGACTGTCGCATTGGTGTAAGTCTTCGCCAACATGGACTATCTTCTGCTGCACATAGCAGGATCGGCTTTGCATGGATCCATTATATATATATATATATATATATATATATATATATATATATATATATATATATATATATATATATATATATATATATATATATATATATTATCCAGCCACTTTTTCTTCTTTTTATTGACCCTCCCAGGGTCCTTGCAGAATGGTTTTTGAAATGGTTTTGTGTCGGGTGATGTGAAGAGAGCTTTCGCCGCTTAATTTTTTACAACATTTGATATTGCTTTCCCAATCAACTTGTTGTCTCACATATTCGTTCTTTCGCTCGTTCGTTCGTTCGTTGTGTGCGTGCGCGTGCGCGTGCGCGTGCGCGTGCGCGTGCGCGTGCGCGTGCGCGTGTGTGTTTTATACGTCGGCCAAAGAACAGCTGCTAAGACCTGGGAGTGGTGGCTCACTTACATAAACGCTCGCCACGTGAGTGACGGAGCACACTATACTGACCACGATGTTTTCTTTTTTTGCAATTCTACGCGGCCCACGAACAAAGAGTAGAAGTCAAAATGTGGACAATAGAAGGTGTGCTGAAATAAAAACAGTTCCTATATAGCGCTGTATCGCGCAGCAAAGGTGTCGTTGTCCTCAACAATAGCTACATCCTTGTTCAAAATAAACAAGGATGTATTTTGAACAGCGAAAACTTGCCAAAAGGGGGCACCATCTGAAAATCACTGGCACTTGATTCGTATCACATGAACTCGGGAATAAACTAGAGTGTCCCGTGCCCACCTACCTTCTCGCCGACACAGGCGTCGGCTCCGTGATGTGACGAACACCGTTGAGCTTGGTGCTTCGACTGTAGTCATACCATACCTTTTTCCAACTCAAATCCTCCCGTTCACCCGTCTCGTGCTCCGTCCCCTTCCCATTCCCTTCGGTCTTCGTCAACGGACGCATCAACATCGTCTCCCGCTCGCCTGGGCTGCGACTATGTTCCGTGGCTTCCATAGTCCCGATACACCGACACGCACTCGCGAGCCGGCGCTTTCCTAGTCTCGCTAGCGCTTTCCGCGCTACTGCTCTCGCATACGGCGGCATCGGCGGGTTAGCTGGTGCCTGTCGACCTTTTTTGCACGGCGGCGGCGGCGGCGGCGGCGGCGGCGGCGGCGGCGGCGGCGGAGGCGGCGGCGGCGGCGCTGTATCCGGTGCCTGGGACTGTTGAAGGCGCTTTACACGTCAACCCTGGGAGACCTGTTCACTCGAACAATAACTCGACTTACGTGGGAAGAATTCAGCCACGTCGCAATTGCTGCTCATTCGTTTAAGTAGCCACCAGTGCCCCATGTACTCACTAGCATATAAAACAACTAAATCATGTCTTCACGCGGAAGGTACTACAGTCGCTGACACGTGCGTGTGACATTTTATCTGGAGAAAACACAAGTGGACACCGTCTGCAAATCACTGGCACTTGATTCGAATCACATGAGCCGTCTCGCCGACACAGGCGTCGGCTCCATGATATGACCGACACCGTTAAAGGAGGTGCTTCGACTGTAGTCACACCATACCTCCTTCCAACTCAACCCCTCCCGTTCACCCGTCTCGTGCTCCGTCCCTCACGGCGAAGTGCGTGATCAGCGCCCGTAACACGCGCCAACCAAAACAGGATTGGCACTGACGAGACACGGTTGACATGCGGTATTTAACGTCTAGTCTGAAATACTTTCTGACCCCTAAAGCATCTGAAACCATCGGAAACACCTGTCTGACTTCAGAAACCGTCAGCAACTAAACACGTGCCATTTTATTTGATGCATTGAATGTAATTTAAAATCAATAATTCATTAATTGTTATCGCGGAAATGCAAATGCTACTTGTACTATGTGTATTATAATATTATTATACACTCGCCGTTTCCTCGATTCTCGCGTTTTTGCAAACTCACCGATTTCTCCCTTTTCCGCATTTCTACAAACTCGCCGTTTTCTCCATTTTCTTGCTTTTCTATAAACTCACCGTTTTCTTGAGGCTGGGTTGCGCCACATGCAAGTCATGACATGTATGACAATTATATATATATATATATATATATATATATATATATATATATATATATATATATATATATATATATATATATATATATATATATATATATATATATATATATATATATATATATAATTTCATACATGTCATGTATTATATATATATATATATATATATATATATATATATATATATATATATATATATATATATATATATATATATATATATATATATATATATATATATATATATATAATTGTCATACATGTCATGACTTGCATGTGGCGCAACCCAGCCTCAAGAAAACGGTGAGTTTATAGAAAAGCTAGAAAATGGAGAAAACGGCGAGTATGTAGAAACGCGGAAAAGGGAGAAATCGGTGAGTTTGCAAAAACGCGAGAATCGAGGAAACGGCGAGTGTATAGTAACGCGAGATGCCACCAGCCGCTAGAAACGCTGCAGGACGTACATCCGCGGAAATCGCGAGAAATGGCGAGCATTGCCGAGATATCATGTTATGGACTTCATACACAAGTGACGTCACAAAAAAATCATTGTTTTTGCCCCATTGCAACATTATAAGCTTCTAACGTGCGCAGATGTTCTGCGTTGCTATGGAATGACAATGTTTGTTGATGATCGTTTGGCCAGACTGACGCCAAATGCCGACTCCATACGGACATTTTCCAACGAAATGTCAAATCGCTTTGGGCTTCTTTGCCATTAATATAATTAGCTTTTATTGAAGAGTAACCAATAACATTATTTGTTAATGCATAGACTAACTATTAATACAACTGTTTGTTATCATGTATCACTATTTCTGGAATATTTGCATATGAACTTTAATGGAACAAATTATCTACAGATTGTGTAATTGCTTATAAACAGTTTGTAAGCAATTGCTTTAAAAACAAACAATTTGCACACATCTCAGGTGGGCGGGTTACACACAGTTGAACAAATGTTGAACTCTCGATAAGCCATTGGCTTCCTTGTCCACTTGCCATCTGGGCCTTTGTCTTGAATGGCAATCTTGTTAAATGACGTTGATTGGTTACGTTCGCGTCTCCCAAAGACCATCTCTACGTTCTCGCCGTGGGAGGAGGAAACGGGTAAAGCTGGCAACACAGAGACAATCAACCCAGTCCGCCACTCTTCTGAGATAATCCCCTCTCTCATGCATGTATTTAACAATCGCCTAGTCCACCTAACCCCAACACGTTCAGCCATTACCAGCATCTCCACTTGCACTTCATCAATACCTGTCGCTCAGCCTCTCTTCATCTTCTTCATTGCTCTCTACTTCTGCATCCCCTATCTCCCCTGTAGTGTTCGAGTACTGCGAGTTGAGACAAGAACGGTGTGTGTTGTGCGCGGTGTACGAAGAAGAATAAATGTGCGTGTTCAGTTAAGTCAATTGTGTCTAATTACAAAGACATAACAATGGCGACGAGGATAAAAATTCGGTAGCGGAGAAAGATGAAAATATGGAGGTACTGAACATGAAGTAACCTTGATTTATTTCGTTGAAGAAGACACGTTTAGTCACGCCAGGCGACAACGGAGAAACCGAAGCCAGAGGCGAGGGAGCAGGCGTTGCGGTTGCAGCACTACGTGTCATGGAGATTCCGGTACCAGGATTTCCTCCATTCGACACAATGGACGAACCCAAAACCCTGTGGATGAAATGGAAAAATTGGATAAGGTCATTCAATTTGTATCTTGCGGCAAAAGGTGTGGATTGTGATGGCGAGAAGGTTGCGTTGCTGCTATACATGGGAGGAGCTCCAGGAAATCTACCAAATCGTACCCGAAAATGCCCAATTAACATTCGACCAAACAGTTCAGACGTTAGATGTATATTTCGATCCTCAAATGAACCTACCATTCGAGAGACATCTTTTTCGAAAGATGGAGCAGGCACAAAACGAAAGGTAGACAAATTTGTGTCTTGCCTACGACAGAAAGCAATATCATGCGGGTTTGGCAATGTTGATGAAGCTATCAGAGACCAGGTAATAGGGAAATGCAGGAGCATGCACCTACTTAGAGAGTTCCTTGAAAAGTTGGGGAACATACTGTTGAAAGATTTACAAGATGTCGCCAGAGCATTCGAAGCAGTAGACCTTCGAATGAAGGCAATGGAAAATCCAGGAGCATCAACTGACGCACAAGTGAATGCTGTCAACAAAAACAAGCCAAAATGGAAAGGAAAAGGAAATGACTGTGTTACTGGAAGAACAACATCTCACAGGCAAACGGAACAGAAATGCTACCGTTGCAATAGACAGGGACATTTTGCGGGTGACGCACAGTGCCCTGCACGCGACCAGGTGTGTAAACAGTGTGGGAAGCCTGGTCACAATGCAGTGTGTTGTAAAACACAGGGGTCTGGAAAGCCAACATGGAAGATCAGTGACCAACAACCCAAAAGTGAAAACCTGTTAAAAGGTGACCGGAAACAGTCAGGGTGAAAACAGAGACGACTATGCTTTCACAGTTGACAGCTCTGAAAACGAGTCGGGAGTTGTTGACCTCAAGGTCGGAGGGGTGGCCATAACCTCAATACTCATCGACTCAGGGGTAATCTGTAACATTATGGACAAAGCCACATGGGAGATGCTCAAGAAGAATGGTGTAAAATGCGTGTCACGCAGAACAAACAAGAAACTGTTCCCATATGGACAAGAGAAACCCATTGATATCCTTGGAACATTTGTGGCAGATATTGAGTGTGGGGAGAGGGGAGGAGGAAGAGGGGAGGGGAGGGGAAGGGAGAGGGAAGGAGAGGAGAGGAGAGGAGAGGAGAGAGAGAGAGAGAGAGAGAGAGAGAGAGAGAAGAAACTGGATGAACTACTGGAGAAAGAGATCATCGAAGAAGTTTCGGAAGCACCAACGACGTGGTTATCACCTCTTGTAGTAGTGCACAAACCAGATGGCGACACACGCATCTGTGTAGACATGCGAAGAGCCGATGAGGCAATTGTGAGAGAGAGACATCATATTCCGACCATTGAGGAAGTTCTCCAAGACTTAAGTTGGTCGACGGTGTTCAGCAAGCTAGATGGGGAGAAGACCAAGAAGAAGCATTTAGAGAGCTGAAAAAGTTCACGACAAGCGCGGAGACGTTGGCTTACTTCAAGAATGAGACAGACCACAAACCGTTGGAATACATCTACAGCAGAACATCGAAGCCATCGGCGAGGATAGAAAGATGGGTGCTTCGTCTTCAAGGGTACCAGTACAAGGTGATCTACCGACCAGGGAAAACAAACATTGCTGATGCGCTCTCACGACTAAATCAGACGACACAAAAGACAAGAGTGGTGAAGAAATTGAGGTGGTGTGGATGATTGCTGAGGAAAGCACACCAGTTGCTCTCACAGCACGTGGCGTAGAAATTGCATCAGAAGAAGATGCAGAGCTGACCAGTGTGAGACACTACATACAACACGGGAACTAGCATGAGTGCAAGATGACATATTACACGTGTGTGAAGAATAAACTCTGTGTTCTTGGGAAGCTGGTGTTAAGTAGGATAAGGATTGTAATACCACGCAGATGATGTCCGACACCTTGCTCACGAAGGACACCAAGGGATTGTAAAGATGAAACAGCGGCTCAGAAGCAAAGTCTGGTGGCCGAGAATGGACAATGATGCTGAGAAAATATGCAGATCATGCCATGGGTGTCAAGTTGTGAGTCAACTGAGTCCGCCAGAGCCGATGCAGAGAACTGAACCACCGACAGGACCCACAAACGGTACAAAGACCAAATGAAAACAAACATGAACAAATGCAACATAGATTCGACCACCTGGGAAAGTGACTGTGAAGACCGTTTGCGATGCAGATCCATCTGCAAAACCGGCGTGGAACGTTTTGAACTAAACAGCACAGCACAAGAAGCCGAAAAACGGCAGCGGCGGAAGGACTGTGAATACAACAACGTCACAGGAACTACTACCACCGCACCGTGTGTGTGTATGTGTGTGCGCGTGCGTGCGTGCGGGTGTGCATGCGTATGTGTGCGGCAGGATCTGCAAATCGTGAATCCGCCTGTTCAGTCACTCACCGACGCACTCACCGGACGTAACTGGAGACCATAATCATCTTCACTATGACTCGGATTCATCACACTCAACAACGAGTGATTGCAAGAGAGACGGCAGGCCTACTTAAGAGTCCTATGTTAAATGCAATACCGCGGACATAGTCCATGTTGTTTCGCTCAGCATAATGACCTACACGTCTCACAATGCTCTGGCATCAGTCTGCGTAGGGGTTCTTGCGCGTGTTCTGTCCGTAGTTGAGTGCAGTGGACTTCCCGCACGACTTGTTCGTTTATCAGCACTGTGAGGAACTTCCAGAAGTTGGGGTTGTAGCATTTAATGCTGGATGCAGCCTACAGCACCACCCTCGACACTGTTGTTCGTCCTCGGCAGTTAATCCTCCGCTCAACAGAACATGTTCCATGTGGGAATAAAAAACGCACTTCTGACGTGTGGGCGGTCTATGTATGTGTCCTCATAGTAGTCCACCACTGGCTGAGCACTGGCGGGCAATAGCCCAGATAGTTCCTCGAGCGCCTCTACTACCTACCCCTGGGCCAGAGCAGCTTAAATTACAGGTGTATGCTCAAATCAAAACACAAGCCTGAGCTCAAACCAAACAACCACCAGACTACAGTTTTAATGTGTGATACACTGGGTCACGGGTAAATTAAGGAAATCAAAGAAGACGCAATTGTGAGCGAGTTATTTTATGTAACAAGCCTGAATTCAAATTGGAGCATTCCTTAACAGGCTCATCTCAAAGAACCAGGAGATTAAAGTTTTAATATGCCATACACTGGGACACGGGTAAATTAAGAAATACCATTTATGTAGATTGATTGAAAATATTCAAGAATTGAGAGACCTTAGCTATGAAGAACGTCTAAAACAACATGGTTTAACGACCCTAGAGACAAGGAGGTTAAGGGGAAATCAAATTGAAGTTCGTAAGACGTTGAATGGGTATGAAAATATTGACAGAAATATTTTTCTCACTCAAGAAAGATAATAGAACTAGAGGACATGAGGTAACATTAGTAAAGGATCCATGTAGATTGGAAGCATGCTCATTCTCACAGAGAACAACAACTGAATGGAACAACTTATCTACAGATTGTTTAACTGCCAGCAGCATGAATATGTTTAAAAATAAGGTTGACACATACCTCAGGAGGGCGGGTTTCACATAAATGAAAATGTTGGACTCTCGATAAGCCAATGGCTTCCTTGTCTACTTGCTATCTGGGGCTGGGCCTTTGAATTGGATGGCAATCTAGTTAAATAACTATTATGATGCATTTGGATTGGGGATTTTATCGGGGTGGGGTGTCCGTGGGGGATATTTGCCGTTGGATTTTGTCACGGGAATATTGTCCGGAGAGGGTATTGTCACTGGGGTTTGTCATAGGGGGATATTGTCGGGGGCATTATGTCCGGTAGATGGCGGGGTGATCGGTTCAGTTCGCACCAACGCCGTTACGTGGAAGCACTGCAGTACTTGTTTACCTCCGGAGTCGAGGAAAGATGGCCAACGGAGATGAGGAGAAAACGACCTTTGCTATGCTCCCGCATGACGTTCTCGAGCGGATCTGTTTCGACCCATCCCTGGACTATCTTGACATATGTCGTCTCGGGATGGCCTCTTCCTGCACGAGAGACGTGTGCTGTGGCAGTGAAATTTGGAAGCGACAATTCTGTAAACGGTACAGCCAGTTCAGTTGGGGTTAGACTACGGTTAATGTTCCCGTCTCTAAACCTCCATGACATTCACTGTACCTTTGCCATCAACGTGATGAATATGTTTTGTTTAAATCACATACTCGTACTTTTAAATCTGTATACCCCTATGCAAAGCATCAGTTAAGCTTCATCTAGAATAGTGCAAAGGGTGGGACCGACTCAGTTATAAATTTAGTCATTGTCATTGAACCTACCCGAAGTAACCGGTGGCGCCTCTGGTGCAGGGGGACGAGTCACTATTTATTTTCCATTGGCGACGATGTTCCCAAATTTATATTTTTAATATTCTGTAAATCAACTATGATAATTGTTATTATTTCAACAACCTGCTCGACAGAATTCGTCAGCTGTAATTTTTTTCTCCAGAAAATGACAATGTAGCCTGTTTGTATGCATGTGTGTGGGTGTCCTTAAATCTGAATCGTATTGATTACGACTAAAGACTAATTTCATTTCTGCATTTTAGTATATCATTTGCAGATGAACACTGTTAGTCTGCTCATTGAAATTTAATAATAAATGTTTTTGTATTCTTATTCATGTTAGGTAGCAATAGCAAAAAACTTAATTTGACTATTTAATATCGCATTCAAAGTTATTCAAATGTCAGATCAGTCGATTTTTGCATTCTGGTGCTTTGTATACTTTGCTGAAACAGTAATTCTTTAACTATTTGTGTTCTTGTCGTTGTTGTGGACACATCATTGTTCTAACTCTCTAAATTAATTTGTTGTACTTCCGTCGGCACTAAATCCCGCCATCTAGTGATCAAGTATTGGCTATTGAAAGTAATTCTTGCACTGGACAACTAATGCTGCTGCATGCTGTTTTCACTAGCCTAGGTTTTTCCTTTTTCCCTCCACTTTTTATCATCCACTATCTTCTTCACATCCCTTTCAACGCAGTCTTCCCATCTCAAATGCAGCCTCACAGTTCCACTGCCTCTGCTCTAATTGGTAGTCAGCCTACCTCCATCCCCTTATCATCCAGTTTAATCCTAACCATGGATTGTACACAGACTTTATTACAGCATTTATTTCTTGCAAAAATGATTGGCTAAAAGTACATAAATATACAAAATATGCCGTTGCTATGAATTTTAAAGAAACTAAAAAATGATGTATACATATGTATATATACATAAAACAGTTATTAACATATATAATGACTTAATATAGTATTGTATACATTATAAGAAACTAAAATATATATACAGGTATATATATACTTTGTTTTTTAGTGTCTTATATTGTATACAATATATATATATATATATATATATATATATATATATATATATGTACAATGTATATATATATATATATATATATATATATATATATATATATATATATATATATATATATATATGTACAATGTATATATATATATATATATATATATATATATATGTACAATGTATATATATATATGTATAATGTATATATATAAAAGGTACACATAAAACAGTTATTAAAATATATAATGACGCAATATATAACTCCCACCATTTATGTTAATTGTTTCAGTTGGCCAGGCTTACTGCAGAAGTGTGACACCAGGGGGCAGCATATATGGACTGACCTGTTCCAAAGTCGACACCGATGTTGTAGCGATGTGAGGAAGATCATGTCCTCGATGTCCTCACTACATTACCATGATGACGAGGTCTCAGATGACGCATTCGTTGAGTTTGATAACCTCACGAGACAATATTCGGATGAGTTTGTGATTGACGAACTTCATCTTATAGTTGCCAATGCTAACAGGTAAGATTTCGTCATATTGTCCACATTCATTGTAGTGTAGTTACTTATATCGTCTTTAGTCTTTTGAAACATTCCATGTCCAGTTGGACTATTAAAAATGTTTTAACTTTGTGCACTAGCAACAGAAACAAGGATGCTTGACTATTAGGTTACAGTCTAAGCCCGGAGACCATGTGATACCAGTACATTAAACAAAGACATTGAATGCGTTTTGTACGATCTAGTTATGCTCAATATTTACTTAGATTATGATGTGCTTTGTTTTCTCAGTTTGTTCTCCATCATATCCCTCATTCTGTTTTAAACAGTTTAACTTTAATGGCATCATGGTTCATATTTTTAATATTGCAACAGTTTTGCAGGTATGTAGGGGAAGGTAGTGTTTGTTGAGCCACTTGATTAGTTGAGCCACCCATGTTTCCCAGGAAACTACATCACCAACAGTTACATGGTACCACCTAGTGATTGAACATGTTATTAGAACACGGTTGACGTATAATAGGTTACGTTTGTTACAACGGTCCGAACATGTGAGCTAAAAGTATGTTTGTTGATGTTTTTAGGAATTGTGATTTATGTCTACTGGTGTGTAAACTATTAATGCACATGACCAGACTTTGTTGTTTGTGCACATACAAATGGTTTAACTATGCACAGAGAAGAAGATTATTTACATCACTTCAAGCATTAATGAAAAGTTAATTAAATGAACTTAATTGTTGAAACGGGGCTAGTTGAGCCACCCAAGACCCAAAAGACATTTAGTTGAGCAGCAGTTAAAGAATGACAATGATGTTCTTACCCCAAAATACATCAAGGAATTCATTTTTTCCCAGCAAACTGGGACATTGGGTAGCTACAAAGCAACATAACAGCAGTTAGTTTCACTGGTTGCGATTTACCTATAATTGTGACGTGTTGACTTCTTAATTAAGCATGTAGATGTTACACCCACTGGCTAGATGTGTTGTCTGAGTTGTTACAAATGTTTTCTACAAGGCCTACGTAAATTATACAAATAAAGCATTTACGCAACTTACGCTACACTGTGGCTCAACTTATCCCACACCAAGTGTTAGTTGAGCCAGCTTACCAAGCCTATTTGAATCAGCTAGATAAATATATTATCTTGGTATACAATGAACTATTAATATTCATAGTTTATGTGAGTAAAAACAATTTTGACTTATGAGTATGATTGCCTCCTCAACATTAAAAAGAATGAAAAATGGCTCATCTAACACTGTCTTCCCCTATAGTTTTGCAACAATATCTATGCAGTATTTGAAGTTGTAAGAAACAGCTTGTGCTTACCCAATGCTTGAAGCTTACTGATCTATGTTTATTTCACTAATCATCTTTTTAACTTTGGTGACATGTTCTCCCAGGCCTCTTCACTCCCGCTAGAGCAACAGGTGCCAATTAATTTGGGGAACTACACCGTTTTACTTAACTTATTTGAATCCATTTTTTAAATGTGTCTTTACCACATTTTGCATTTTTCTCTCTTATGTAATTAAAAAGTACAATGTCTGTATATTTTTGTTTTAAACTGACGACTTTTTGAACATAACAGCTATATTTTAGGAAGTTTATCACAAATATAATATGTTGTTATTATTATCTAGCCTTACAGACAAGTACTATGCAGTGAAGGTCGCTCAGTACGTAGTTCAGAGGCATCTGACGTTACATTGGCAGCAGTTCCTGGCATTGCCACCAGGGAAACAGTCTCTCGAGCGGGGTATGTTGGCGCACACTTCAAAGCAGTTTGTTTAACTGAAAACATAGGCAGTTGACTCAGACGTTTCATTTGATAGAGTTTTTAACATGTCAATTTTGTGGCTAAAATATCTGGTTATTGCACTCCTCATATTATCATTGTGATGTCATAGGGGCAGTGCTGCTGAGCCAATGGTGTCAAGGCAGTCGGGAGGTCAAAGGGCATGAGGTCAAGGAGAAGCTAGATGACCTTGCCATGTCGGTGAGGTCAGAGTTGGAACTGAGACAACCTCGTCACCCTGCTATTGGTCACTCGCCGGACAGGACAGATTTTACCGGTGAGCAAAAAGGTTATTCTCCACAGTGATGATAATTTCTCACAAGTGTGTCCATCAACAAATTTTAAAAATCCCTTCTCAGTTAATTTACCCAATCTTTAATCAGGTTTGTTGATATTGAAATCTTAAGACTCCTTTCTCAATTCATTTAGGCCATCTTCAATCAGGTTTGTTGATATTCAAATCTTAAGACTCCTTTCTCAATTCATTTAGGCCATCTTCAATCAGGTTTGTTGATATTCAAATCTTAAGACTCCTTTCTCAATTCATTTAGGCCATCTTCAATCAGGTTTGTTGATATTCAAATCTTAAGACTCCTTTCTCAATTCATTTAGGCCATCTTCAATCGGGTTTGTTGATATTCAAATCTTAAGACTCCTTTCTCAATTCATTTTGGCCATCTTCAATCGGGTTTGTTGATATTCAAATCTTAAGACTCCTTTCTCAATTCATTTAGCCCATCTTCAATCGGGTTTGTTGATATTCAAATCTTAAGACTCCTTTCTCAATTCATTTAGGCCATCTTCAATCGGGTTTGTTGATATTCAAATCTTAAGACTCCTTTCTCAATTCATTTTGGCCATCTTCAATCAGGTTTGTTGATATTCAAATCTTAAGACTCCTTTCTCAATTCATTTAGGCCATCTTCAATCAGGTTTGTTGATATTCCAATCTTAAGACTCCTTTCTCAATTCATTTTGGCCATCTTCAATCAGGTTTGTTGATATTCAAATCTTAAGACTCCTTTCTCAATTCATTTAGGCCATCTTCAATCAGGTTTGTTGATATTCCAATCTTAAGACTCCTTTCTCAATTCATTTAGCCCATCTTCAATCAGGTTTGTTGATATTCAAATCTTAAGACTTCTTTCTCAATTCATTTAGGCCATCTTCAATCGGGTTTGTTGATATTCCAATCTTAAGACTCCTTTCTCAATTCATTTAGGCCATCTTCAATCGGGTTTGTTGATATTCAAATCTTAAGACTCCTTTCTCAATTCATTTAGGCCATCTTCAATCAGGTTTGTTGATATTCAAATCTTAAGACTCCTTTCTCAATTCATTTAGGCCATCTTCAATCAGGTTTGTTGATATTCCAATCTTAAGACTCCTTTCTCAATTCATTTAGGCCATCTTCAATCAGGTTTGTTGATATTCAAATCTTAAGACTCCTTTCTCAATTCATTTTGGCCATCTTCAATCAGGTTTGTTGATATTCAAATCTTAAGACTCCTTTCTCAATTCATTTAGGCCATCTTCAATCAGGTTTGTTGATATTCCAATCTTAAGACTCCTTTCTCAATTCATTTTGGCCATCTTCAATCAGGTTTGTTGATATTCAAATCTTAAGACTCCTTTCTCAATTCATTTAGGCCATCTTCAATCAGGTTTGTTGATATTCCAATCTTAAGACTCCTTTCTCAATTCATTTAGGCCATCTTCAATCAGGTTTGTTGATATTCAAATCTTAAGACTCCTTTCTCAATTCATTTAGCCCATCTTCAATCAGGTTTGTTGATATTCAAATCTTAAGACTCCTTTCTCAATTCATTTAGGCCATCTTCAATCAGGTTTGTTGATATTCAAATCTTAAGACTCCTTTCTCAATTCATTTAGCCCATCTTCAATCAGGTTTGTTGATATTCCAATCTTAAGACTCCTTTCTCAATTCATTTAGGCCATCTTCAATCGGGTTTGTTGATATTCCAATCTTAAGACTCCTTTCTCAATTCATTTAGGCCATCTTCAATCGGGTTTGTTGATATTCCAATCTTAAGACTCCTTTCTCAATTCATTTAGGCCATCTTCAATCGGGTTTGTTGATATTCCAATCTTAAGACTCCTTTCTCAATTCATTTAGGCCATCTTCAATCAGGTTTGTTGATATTCCAATCTTAAGACTCCTTTCTCAATTCATTTAGGCCATCTTCAATCAGGTTTGTTGATATTCAAATCTTAAGACTCCTTTCTCAATTCATTTAGGCCATCTTCAATCAGGTTTGTTGATATTCAAATCTTAAGACTCCTTTCTCAATTCATTTAGGCCATCTTCAATCGGGTTTGTTGATATTCCAATCTTAAGACTCCTTTCTCAATTCATTTAGGCCATCTTCAATCGGGTTTGTTGATATTCCAATCTTAAGACTCCTTTCTCAATTCATTTAGGCCATCTTCAATCGGGTTTGTTGATATTCCAATCTTAAGACTCCTTTCTCAATTCATTTAGGCCATCTTCAATCAGGTTTGTTGATATTCAAATCTTAAGACTCCTTTCTCAATTCATTTAGGCCATCTTCAATCGGGTTTGTTGATATTCAAATCTTAAGACTCCTTTCTCAATTCATTTAGGCCATCTTCAATCGGGTTTGTTGATATTCCAATCTTAAGACTCCTTTCTCAATTCATTTAGGCCATCTTCAATCGGGTTTGTTGATATTCCAATCTTAAGACTCCTTTCTCAATTCATTTAGGCCATCTTCAATCAGGTTTGTTGATATTCCAATCTTAAGACTCCTTTCTCAATTCATTTAGGCCATCTTCAATCAGGTTTGTTGATATTCAAATCTTAAGACTCCTTTCTCAATTCATTTAGGCCATCTTCAATCAGGTTTGTTGATATTCCAATCTTAAGACTCCTTTCTCAATTCATTTAGGCCATCTTCAATCAGGTTTGTTGATATTCAAATCTTAAGACTCCTTTCTCAATTCATTTAGGCCATCTTCAATCAGGTTTGTTGATATTCCAATCTTAAGACTCCTTTCTCAATTCATTTAGGCCATCTTCAATCAGGTTTGTTGATATTCATATCTGTTGTGTATTTAGCCTCGAGGTGACATATTTTTGTGCACAAACTACTTTGTCATTTTACCCTACTTTTTAGTTCAATCATACCAAAGCTAATGTAATAGTTTGTCCGATGATTTCATCAAAACTCAATAACAAATGTGCACAAACGAGCTAGCATGTCATAGTCGACCTTAAAGAGGTTAATATTTTTGCAGAATAATTCTGAAATGAGACGAGCAGGGTAAAATACAAGAGAACCCCTCCAAGTGCCCCCCCCCCATAGAAACGGCCACCCCTTGAAAACAGCCACTCTGGCACAGTCTGTTTTTGCCAGATCTGTACATCTTTATATTTAACCAGCCTCTGTAATCAGGCCAGAAAATTAATCAGGCAACTTTATCTTCATCACTTCTTTTGAGGGGGGTCATATCTCATGAAATGTTGGCACATCGTGTTTTGTAAGATGTAAACAAATTATTTTTGTGGTTACATAAACTAGACATGTTGGGGTCTTGGAAAAGATATATGCTGATCACTAAGTCTGAATAAATTCCCTATGGTATGTCAATAACCGTTAAGGTTTTTCTTACTTCTGCCTCATAACTCCAAGCAATACGTTTACCTTCAATTTGTGTTTAATGAATACCATTAATATATAACCATAATCTATGACCATCAGAAAAATGTAACATTTTGGACTTGAACATTGACGGTTCGATTATAGTGACATTCGTATGGGTATGTATATGCAGTTCTTGGAGGTAGGTAAGGTTTGGAAATAAGTCAGAAAAAAAACATAGTGAATTAGTGCAAAATGGACTCATTATTAAATTGTACAACCCACAATGGATGTCACCCCATGGAAAAGTGTACAGGGCCTGGAAATGCTCAGTCAGCTCTACACATACAAAAACAAGTCTCTAAGCACCTTTTCTATGAATAGGACCCTCGAACACTGTGCCAAGTTGCCAATGGTTCATGAGATTCTACCACATTATGCTGATTATGCTCATATCTTGTATCCTAGTCCTAGTTTCGCTCTGATGTTTCAGAGTTGACCGAGTCACTGTGGTCAAGCAGAGAATGCCGCCAAGCCCTGGAAATGCTCAACTATGTCCTCTTTGAAAAATATGGTTTCCATGGCAACAATGATGACTACTATGATGCTGAGAATTCATATATAGATCTGGTATTTTGGAAGTGTCATTGTTTACATGTAGTGTCATTGTTTACATGTTGTGTCATTGTTTACTTGTTGTGTCATTGTTTATTTGTTGTCATTGTTTACATGTTTTATCATTGTTTACTTGTTGTGTCATTGTTTACATGTTGTATCATTGTTTACTTGTTGTGTCATTGTTTACCTTTTGTGTCATTGTTTACTTGTTGTGTCATTGTTTACATGTTGTGTTATTGTTTACTTGTTGTGTCATTGTTTACATGTTGTGTCATTGTTTACTTGTTGTGCCATTGTTTACATGTTGTGTTATTGTTTACTTGTTGTGTCATTGTTTACATGTTGTATCATTGTTTACTTGTTGTGTCATTGTTTACCTTTTGTGTCATTGTTTACTTGCTCATCACCGTTTACTTGTGACAATGTTTAGTTGTCGCTATTTTCCTGTCCATATTTAGTAATATGGTTCAGTTCCCATGATCTTGAACGACATTTGAAGGTCATGCCCTAGTGAGTTGCTAAGGCCATTTACAGTAGCCTCTAAAATGGCTAATTCATGCCACCAAAGACACAGTGCTTTAACATGGCCGTTTCATAGCAGCAAAGATAAAGCCACTGTGTAGTACGGGCGACTATCAGGAACAGTTTTACCATTGAGATAGTATCGTGATAGCTGTATGACTATTGCAATATTATTGTGATAGTTTCATGACTATCGCAATAATATCATGGAATAATGAATAGCCAAGAAAACAGTCGCAAACTGTAACTGATGAGTGGCGCTATCGTGTAGCCTTGGAGGTGGTTGATTAGAAATGCTGAATCCATGAATGACGCTGCTCTAATCGACGATTGTCAATGCTGCGTAAATAAATAAAATGATCCAGTATAGTTGAAAACACATGTTTATTTATGTTACTACAGTGAGTCAGTGACACAAGTAGGGTGCTGAATTGTTTTGCCAACTAGCATTACTATCAATAGTTCAGTGTACTATCGACGATAACTATCGATGTGCATATAATATTGCATCGTCATATCAAGATAGTTTGATGTGTTCTTGTACCTGTAATGAAGGCACCGTGTAGGACAGATTGTTAACAGTTCTGTTATTTGCCACCAGATGGAGTAAGTATAGACTAGTTGTGTCACTTCCCACCAGGTGCTGGAGCGGCGGACTGGCATCCCCATATCCCTGTGTGTCATCTACATGAGTGTGGCATGGCGCCTTGGTGTACTCTGTCTTCCCGTCAGCTTCCCCCAACACTTCCTTGTCAAGTGGAAGGAGCACTCAGAGTGAGTCAGCTGTTGTTTTTTCATGTATAATATGCCCGAGGTATAATACGCACTCTAACTTTTTGCATAAACCTGGCAGAATTTCTACATTACCATGTATAATACGCACTCCAACTTTTTTGGTGCAAGTAGCACCGCGTTGCATCCGCGTCTTCTGCAGTGAGCATCAGTGGTTCATATCATTGGTCATCGCAGCTCTGTTTGGACTGCAAAAACACAGTATTATAAAAGAATATTTGTCATATATCTGCTTCCCAGAGAAGTCGAGATGGTATTGAAATGCAGGTCTGCCACCAGGGGGTGAAGTGTAAAGGAACGGGTCTGCCAGGGGGTGAAGTGTAAAGGAACAGGTCTGCCAGTGGGTGAAGTGTAAAGGAACAGGTCTGCCAGGGGGTGAAGTGTAAAGGAACAGGTCTGCCCCAGGGGGTGAAATGTAAAGGAACAGGTCTGCTAGGGGGTGAAGTGTAAAGGAACGGGTCTGCCAGGGGGTGAAGTGTAAAGTGCTTTGAGCAGTTCCAAGGACTGGGTATTGGATATAGTGCTATCTAACAACGTACCTTTTACAATATTTTAATATTAGAATGTGTTTTTTTTACATGGAATGATTGAATGAATGCATTGGCATGGAAATAGTGTTGCATGTCGTTTAACGACATAAACAATTTATATCAATCTACTTCCTGATTACTGCATATTTGGTTTAAGAAAATGTGTAGCCTTGTTAGCCATGTATAACTGGACTTTTAAGTAAAAAATTAAGGGGAAAATGTGTATTAAACCTTGAAAATTACAGTACTTGGCAGTTGGCAGTGTGTTTTGATAATGTTAAAGGGCTACTTAAACAGTCTTTGTAATATGTCTCAATAATTGTAAAAAATCTATAAAATATAGTCTATAGTATGTCTCAATGACCACAAAGAGTACTTAATAGAAAACTTGCAGTTGATCTTGATAATAACAAAATGCTGCTTAAAATAGGAAACTAATTGTTTCCTTCGTATAGACAACATGACGATCTCTTGATGTTATAATCTTAACTTTATGACATTCTGTTTGATCGACAGATCCATTATACTTTTGTTTATGATTTATGTTCAGTTAAAAAATGAATGCATCCATCAGCTATAGAAAAAATTCACAACACATACAACACCTGTTGGCTAAGAATAAAGCTACATTTGTGGGTCGTGTTTGTAACATCATTGCGATATGTTTGTAACATCATTGCGATAATTGTTTGTGACATCATTGCGATAATTGTTTGTGACATCATTGCGATAATTATGTTTGTGACGTCATTGTGATAATTGTTTGTGACATCATTGTGGTATGTTTGTGATGTCATTGCAATAATTATGTTTGTGATGTCACTGCAATAATTGTGTTTGTGATGTCATTGCGATAATTATGTTTGTGATGTCATTGCAATAATTATGTTTGTGATGTCACTGCAATAATTGTGTTTGTGATGTCATTGCGATAATTATGTTTGTGATATCATTGTGAAAATTATGTTTGTGATGTCACTGCAATGCCTGAAACTGGTAGATTTTGAAATTGGTCATAAAAATATTTAATATTTTTTATTACAATTTCCTAAAGGGGTTGTTTATGTAGTCAGTTTTATTATCTGCAGTCATACAGTAGACATTATCTATAACACATACAACGCCTGTTGGTTAAGAATAAAACTACAGTTGTGGGACATAAAAAATGTAGTGCTAATGCACAAGCTTTACAAATATCAACAGTTGTATTTGTTTCAAGCAATCACTAACTTGGTTAGCAGTTGAAGTTTATGTAAAGTGTGTTGTGTGGCAGGTTAACTGGAGGCCAGGAATACACCTACATAGATGTGTATGAACGAGGCAAATTCGTCTCAGAGGCTGAGCTAATTGTGAACAGTGGAAGTCATGAAATGTTGGCAGCGACGACAGTTATCAAGGTACGGCTTGGTAATAGTGTCAGAGTGTGGGATAAATTGTGTCAGATACCCACTGAATATAATAATAAATATGATGAACTTCAATAACCAAAATATAATAATAGACAATGCAGCTCTTTATTTGCAAAACGAATGATGTAGTCATGTAACAGTTTATTACTGTGAGAGTGTATTACTGATACAAATGGCGTTCGTCAAAATGGCTTCAAAGGGCTTGCATTAGAATAGATCTTCATTTCATGTAGTTGTCTTCTCCATTGGTGTCTGTCCTGCATAGCTGTAAGTTCAGTAATTGTTATTCCAACTAATCTTCTCTGTCCATACTTTGGCCGCCTCTCTCATCACTTCTTTATTTCTCTCTCATCACTTCTTTATTTCTCTCTCATCACTTCTTTATTTCTCTCTCATCACTTCTTTATTTCTCTCTCATCACTTCTTTATTTCTCTCTCATCACTTCTTTATTTCTCTCTCATCACTTCTTTATTTCTCTCTCATCACTTCTTTATTTCTCTCTCATCACTTCTTTATTTCTCTCTCGTCACTTCTTTATTTCTCTCTCGTCACTTCTTTATTTCTCTCTCGTCACTTCTTTATTTCTCTCTCGTCACTTCTTTATTTCTCTCTCGTCACTTCTTTATTTCTCTCTCGTCACTTCTTTATTTCTCTCTCACCACTTCTTTATTTCTCTCTCATCACTTCTTTATTTCTCTCTCATCACTTCTTTATTTCTCTCTCACCACTTCTTTATTTCTCTCTCATCACTTCTTTATTTCTCTCTCATCACTTCTTTATTTCTCTCTCATCACTTCTTTATTTCTCTCTCATCACTTCTTTATTTCTCTCTCATCACTTCTTTATTTCTCTCTCGTCACTTCTTTATTTCTCTCTCGTCACTTCTTTATTTCTCTCTCATCACTTCTTTATTTCTCTCTCATCACTTCTTTATTTCTCTCTCATCACTTCTTTATTTCTCTCTCATCACTTCTTTATTTCTCTCTCATCACTTCTTTATTTCTCTCTCATCACTTCTTTATTTCTCTCTCACCACTTCTTTATTTCTCTCTCATCACTTCTTTATTTATCTCTCACCACTTCTTTATTTCTCTCTCATCATTTCTTTATTTCTCTCTCATCACTTCTTTATCTCTCTCATCACTTCTTTATCTCTCTCATCACTTCTTTATTTCTCTCTCACCACTTCTTTATTTCTCTCTCATCACTTCTTTATTTCTCTCTCACCACTTCTTTATTTCTCTCTCATCACTTCTTTATTTCTCTCTCACCACTTCTTTATTTCTCTCTCATCACTTCTTTATTTCTCTCTCACCACTTCTTTATTTCTCTCTCATCACTTCTTTATTTCTCTCTCACCACTTCTTTATTTCTGGAACAGTGGCTTGCAAATTGAGCTCGCCTCTGTCTGATTGTCTCTTTGATATGAGATTAACATGTGTAGAAATGTTTAATCAGCAGTAAAGGTTAGGCTACATGTAGATGAAACATTATTGGTCTCTGGATGTGTTCATGTCCTTGATAGAATGTGTCACAACTGTTCTTTATGGGCAGGTCCTTGATAGAAAATGTCACAACTGTTCTTTGAGGACAGGTCCTTCATAGAACGTTTCACAACTGTTCTTTGTGTCTGTTTTTAAACATATTCACACTACTAGCATTAACACAATCATTTGGCAGTTTGTTCCATTCATGTATCACCCTCTGTGAGAAAGAATACTTTCTCATGTCCAACCTACACTGCTCCTTAACTAATGCTGCTTTGTCTTCTCTGGTTCTACTGCCTTCTTTAAGTTTGAAGAACATATTCCTATCAACATCCTCATAACCGTTCACTATTTTAAACACTTCTATTTGGTCTCCTCTTAGTCTCCTGGTCTCTAGTGTTGTCAAACCACATTGTAATAAGCGACTTTCATAACTAAGGTCTCTCAATTCTGGAATCATTTTAGTTGCTCTTCATTGTATTCTTTCTAGCTTGTCTATGTCCTTTTTGCGATTCGGCCTCCATGCTTGAATACAATATTCGAAATATGATCTAACTATTGCTTTGTACAGGGGTACAATTAGCTGTTTCTCCTTATACATGATAATTCTTCTAATTAGCCCTAGAATTTGATTTCCTTTCGAAGCAGCAATCCCACATTGCTCTGAAACTTTCATGTCAGCACTAAATGTTACTCCTAAGTCCTTTTCTTGTGTGGTTCTACTTGATAGAACACGTCACATATGTCCTTTGTGGGCAGGTCCTTGATAGAGTGTGTCACAACTGTTCTTTGAGGACAGGTCCTTGATAGAACATGTCACATCTGTTTTTTGTGGATTGGTCCATGATAGAACATGTCACACATCTATCCTTTGAGGACAGGTCCTTGATAGAACATGTCACATCTGTCCTTTGAGGACAGGTCCTTGATAGAACATGTCACATCTGTTCTTTGTGGATTGGTGCATGACAGAACATGTCACATCTATCCTTTGAGGACAGGTCCTTGATAGAACATGTCACATCTGTCCTTTGAGGACAGGTCCTTGATAGAACGTTTCACATCTGTTCTTTGTATCCAGGTTCTTCAGAGAATGTGTCACAACCTTGTCAACGTGGCCAGACAGCAGCAGCACCACGGTGACTTCGTGAGTGAACTACGACCCCCGCTTGAACTCCTCACCCTCCTCAACTCAACCAATGACCTCATGAGGGTGTTCCTTGCTCGCATCTACCTTCACCTCAACATCAACCTTCGACAGGTGAGGACTGGGCCAATGTGCTACCATCACACTGGATTTTTTTAGTCTAGACTTTTAGACTATTTTAATATGCATTATTTTGTTCACCATTGTAATTTTAATTAATGATTGTTTAGCTTTTGTGTGTTTATATTTATGTGTATATTTATTAATCACTCGTAATAATTGTAGATATTGAACATTATTAGATGCAAACTTATGATATTGTGAGAATGATTTAGTCAATGCATGCACCATTACACAATGCCCCAGGAAAATGTTTTGGATGGGGCACTATATTAAAAGTGTGTTGCTATTTAATTTGGGTAATTTAAAAACCAACATTATAGTTACCCCAGAATCAAAAACATTGTTACAGTAGATTAATCTCAAAATTTTTTATGCAGGTGCCTGAACTACTGCCAGATGTGTCCTCTGAAGATGTAGGTTTAACAGCACAACCCAGTGACAACATGTCCATTGCTACAGAGTTAAGGGAGAGTGCCCATGAACAGCTCCTACGGAAGTCCAACGAACCACCTCCTCAGGTAATCTCTTTCACCCCTCGCTGATTACTTATGATATATATATATATATATATATATATATATATATATATATATGCTCCAAACATTTCAATTTTGTTTGTTGAAATGTGGTGACATTGGAATATGGATTATTGTTTTTGTTGCTAATTGGGTGTTTTTCTGTTGTGTTCTGTTTGTTATATATTCTCTGTGTAATTACCTGATAATAAGCATAATTGTGTGCGTTTTATGTATGTATTATTTTGTTGTAAAGTACGTTGATCTGTCAACAGGAGTATGCATTATATAAGAACTATATTATTATATTACCATGTCATGTTTACTATTTACTTAAAAAAATACATTTGCAGCTACAATTAAGAATATCACGCCAGTGGTTTACTATGAAAATATTGTTGAAGACACAGCATCTGATTTCATGGGTTGCGCCATATTGTTAGATAACCCAATGTCATGGGTGCTATAGTCTGGCAATATTTGCTCGCCAAACGAAAATATATTTGTGTACACCTATTCCTATGCTTGCCTGTAGGATATGGCCATGCTGTTTGCATCGAAACTCAACTTATGTAACATATTTTGGCCTTTGTTTACTAAACCAGTAAACATGATGACACCAAAACCATGACATTTGTTTCGCTTTAACATTGTTTTATCACTGGCTTGTGTTTGTTGCAGATTGTGGCAAAAAAGCGCTGTGACAACCCAAAAGTAATGTTCTCTGTTGGTCTCATTATGAAGCACAAGAGGTAATGTGAATTTTGTCACAAACAGTAGAGGTCAGACCACAGTTAGGCTTCTGGAAATGTTTCACGAATATAGTTCCTAATAATATGCAATTTAGCCGAATTCAGTGAATTTATTTGCCAAGAAGTAACTGTATCTGGCCAGCAAGGTGGGAACATTCAAAATGTTGCACTTTTGGCAGTGAGATGTTGCATTGTGGAGCGGATTCAAAGACGCGTAGGTATTTGGTGGTGACTTTCCTGACACACCAGCAGGCGTAATATATTTGACAAAAACTGCCAATTCTGAGGTTAGGGAACATGACTAAAAGAGCAGGAGGTATGTGATTTTGACAAAACTTGTTCAGAATATCAGTGACATGATGGTGGTGACTATATGTTTTCTGAATTTTTGATCCAGGTTTCTTATAATCAGATAGAACGTTAACATGACCACCGCTGCCAATATTGCCCTGTGGCTGCTCTCTGTAGCATATGTTCCGTACTCACTTATTAAAACCATGTAGCATAAAAACATTTTGCCACAAGCATTTATATAAAAAATTTGGGGTAAATTTTCTATGTAGTTTGTCATTTGCAGTCTTTCGCAGAGATCACTTGATTCATAAAATGAAACCAGGTGGCAATTCTCCTGAAAGCAAATATACCTGGAAGCAAATATACAACAGTCACATGACTGACCTCTGAGGCCAGACCTTGGTTCATTCCTATAATTTCTGTCTGTCTGTTGTTTGACAGTAGGGAAATACTCCTACAGTGATGAGCCAATCACAGCAGATATCATATTAGGCTTTACCTGCATCAATGGTGCTGCAACTAGCAAAAAAAAAAACATGACGAGTTAGGTGCAGTAGAAGTTTTTGCAGGCCTGCCACATATGTTGGATGGAATCCATATTTTTGACTCGAAATTCTCTATGGAGTTGTATGAGTCTGCAAAACATTTTTTATTGGTTATTCGGTCTATAACATTCCTATTCTGACCAAGTGTTGCCATCTATTTTGTTACGAAATATCTCTACAAATTAAATCCGCTATGTCTCTCGCCAGAAACCAGCCTTGCATCAAAGGTATTTGTGCTTTGACTGCTATGAGTTTTGATTTTATATTTGTACAGTGAACATACGAAAATATCTACTTTATCAGAATTTTTCATTTGAAATAAATCCTTATAAACGAAAGGGATATGGCCGAATGTATAGCTCCCAGAATACCAAAAATCTGTTTAGCGTATACAAGAAAACTATACGATGTGGCAGAGCTGGATTCTGGTATTCTGTATTGTCACTGTAATGTTGTGTATGGCAGATATTTCTACACGTGCGTCATCTATGGATGGGACTCAACATGCCAGGCGAGCAACAGCTGGATCTACCAGATGGGAGTGAACCACCTGCGAGACAAGCAGTATCAGCCGTTCTACAATGTCCTTGTCGAGGACGGCTCCATCAGATATGCCGCACAAGGTGTGTAGTCTCCCTAGCATGCCACACAAGGTGTGTAGTCTCCCTAATGTGCTGCACAGAGTGTGCATGTAGTCTCCCTAACATGCCGCACAAGGTGTGTAGTCTCCCTAACATGCCACACAAGGTGTGTAGTCTCCCTAACATGCCGCACAAGGTGTGTAGTCTCCCTAACATACCGCACAAGGTGTGTAATATGCCTAACATGCCGCACAAGGTGTGTAGTCTCCCTAACATGCCGCACAAGGTGTGTAGTCTCCCTAACATGCCGCACAAGGTGTGTAATCTGCCTAACATGCCGCACAAGGTGTATAATCTGCCTAACATGCCACACAAGGTGTGTAGTCTCCCTGATGCACTGGCTGTTGGCATTTATTACCATAAATTGGCACATGTGCATAAGCATGCACACACGCGCAAACACAAGCACACAAACTGAACTACATTATATATATATTGATAAATGCATGAGTTCTCTGTATGTCAATGCTTCTTCAGAGAGCTTGGAGATCGCAGCAGAGCCCAAGGTCATCACCCATCCAAAGGTCGGCAAGTACTTTGAAGAATTCTGCACAACACACTATCGAGCCAATGCAGAAAAGATGCCTGAATATCCAGACGACTTAGAGGTCACCTTGGATTATGTGACGGACAGATACGGATGACTTAGTTAGTAAGATGAACTAAGGAGTGATCTCAAAAATGTTAAGCTGACTAGAAACTGTTTGACCCTTTTGTTTTGGTGTGCTGCTGAACTTTTGTTTTGGTGTGCTGCTGAACTTGGGTTTCCCGAGGATTTTAACACAACAGAAGTTTTTATCGTGTTATAAAACATTGATTTTATGATGTTTCATGAAATCGATGTAATTTAACCACAGACCCTCCTCTTCGTGTGGCAGCCCTTTAAAATGTCCTCATCTTTCATGCTATAACCATCACCATTCATATTCAGCCATCATAATGTAAAACTGCCTTTTTGCATTCAAAGTCAGCGCCCTTATGATGTCAAACAAAATAGCTGTTAACCCACTTCCAGCCATGAGGCACATTTCTTTTAGTATCAAACATTGATATTTTGAGATCATCCCAAAAGTTGATTTTGAGATCATCCCTAAAGCTCATTTTGAGATCATCTTGAAAGTTGATTTTGAGGTCATGCCTAAAGTTAATTTTGAGATTATCCCTAAAGTTGATTTTGAGATCATCCCGAAAGTTGATTTTGAGATCATCCCTACGAATAAAGATGACTTTGTGATGTTTATTATGAAACTGGATAAATAGAGATATCAGATCTTATGGAAAAAGGATATGTTTCTATTCCAGTTAAAAATTCAGAATATGTTTTCTGAAAGAAATTTGTATTAATGCAAAGTGCCAAATATGAAGTCAGTTCATAGATGGCATCCAGAAATGTGGATATCACCACAAATACTTTATGCAATTATTTTCAATCCACTTTAAAAATTATTGCAAATTACGTGGAAATAATTTCTTGATGTGATCACGTTCAATGGGAAAACGTGACATGCCAATTGGTGGTATTTCACCCCATTTGGAGAGCTTTCTAATTTTCATGACGAGTGATGTTTTGATTAACAGTGTGCTAAAAAAATCATGTGGATTTCAAAATAAATCATAAGGAATTAAAAAAGGATGATTTCATGAAGAATCCAGGAACTTGGAAGATTGTACAAGTTTTACTGCATATGTATGTACATGTTTGTTTGTTTGTTTTGATATACCTATTTTGTTCATAAGTTCTCTGTTCTTTTATATAAATGTGTATAAGTAAGTTTTGTATACTAGAGCTGTTTGCTGATGCTCAGACATAATGCAGCATTTTATTACATTTGTATGCACTATACATTACAGAGAAAACAACAAAAATATGTGTCACTACACTTTTCATGTACATATCTATGTAATCTATATAATAAAATTTTTGCTCAGGAAAAATCTTGTTAGTCTATAAGTGGCATTTTATCATGTCAGTGTAAATGTAAACAGTCCTGAAAAAGACAATAAATTTCCAAACTGTTGCAGACGTTTTATTTTATGAATATCCACACATTGAAATAAAATATGTATATGGGATTGTAATGTTTTATCAACTGTAATATTTTTACGCCGATGCACATAATACTGAAAGAAACGCAACCAAGACCAAGTAGTGGCAGACATTTTATTTTATCTATCTCCACGTATTTACATAAAATCTGTGCAGATATTGGTGCGTAAAACAACGTACACGTCGAATGAAACCTCTCTGTTAACTCCATGAAAGATGGTCGCAATAGAAACGTGCCAATTCAAAATACAGTACCAGTTGTGATTACTATGGAGGTTCCACTGTGCGCTTTAGCAAGATTTCTTGCCCTGAATTCCTCATTTACACGTCCAACACCAAATGGTCTCCTCAACTGGTCGTTGTTTCAAATTCTTACTTGACAAAAAAAAGAAATAGACACCAACCAGTCACAGACGCGAGCTACAGATTTGAACTGACAAAATATACTACTCGATAATGCACTTCTTATTTGGACTTTAATGTTTTACTGCATTACAGGCACAAATTAAAGCGGACTATTTACACGACACATCATGCGACATTGGGCTATCAACAAGCACAACAATGATTGAACAGTTTGATTACGTGTTTATCCATCATCATACACAGTTATTTAATTAGATTTGGAAACAAACATTCAAGCCGCTGCACATCAATCTGAAAAGATGCCGAGTTTTATCTGTGATAGCAATAAAACGTCCATTGTCGGTGTAGCCACAGCGCCTTGTCTAACGCAGCAATAAGCTACATGTTAATAATATTGACTGCCACAGTTAAAACGAACATTGCTTACACATACGCTCTTGCTTGTATGATCTACATAGTTGCAAGACCCCAAACACACTGTCCGTCCCTTCCGTTGCTAATATAAAACCACAGACAAGGTCTTAGCTGTTCCATATTCACAAACTATAAAACCTTGACCAACGCAATTTTTTTATATCTGTCGAGCTCAACACTCCAGAGAGAAATCTGTACTTTTGATGTTTCTCATTCAAAGACTAAAACCTTGACCAAAATTATTTATACGAATGGACGACCAGTCTGGGGTTTGGTCAACCAAGCTTTGCGAGGACCAACATCATCGCTGACCACTAGACGAAGACCTGCTAACAAGCATACCTGAAGCTGCACCAGAATGCAGGAGCAATATTGACCAATGGCTACACTTACGCATTTACGACAAGCAGTTGAGAATTGGCTCATACACACCATGTGCACTGGTGTCACGCAGAATTCTTTCCCCACAGCGAAATAATTTCCCCCTGATCTCTATGCCAATATAAATCACACAAGTTCAACTAATTAAAATAATAATGATCCGCAAACTTAAATATATCCCCCATTCAACTTCGGGGGTTGTACTGAATAACCATAAAAGAATTTGCCTATCACGGGAACAAATATTACTGCCTGCTTTCCGTTGCCTAGTGCTTCCTAACTAAAACACCAATGATTTACGAACTTAAATACACTGCTGTTTCTATAAACTATGCTTTCTGGTGAACATAAAATGTAAGGGAATTGCCAATGATGGTGGGTGTTAATTTAGAGGTAGAACAAATTGTACATGACACCAGTGTCGGCCGGCGGACATCTAATACGACTGGATGTTGATGCTCTTCCTCATTCCCATACACTCTGTCTCGTCGATGAACAGCGAGTTTGACTTGACGTCGATGTCTTCCTCGAGGTCGAGCTTCTGACGGATGAGTGCCTTGAGCGAGATCACTGACTGCTGATGACGGACCTGCAGCTTCCGAACTGAGTCCTCGATCTCGTTGACTTCCTCCACCAGACGATACTGGACGGGGTCGCGACACAGCTCGATGTTTGGCCTACTTGAGCGGTTGTCGAGGCGAGTCTGTGAGACCTGCAGTGGCGCCTCCTTGGCTTGGATCGCCTTCTCCAGATTGTCAATGTTGTCCTCCATCTCCTGAATCTGCTTCAGCACCTGAGACGCAAGAAAGTATTCCTCAAACTGACTTCAACCTACAAACACTATCTACAAAAGTGCTTTCTTTGTAGCTGTCCCCAAATCTTTTCCAATTTCCTCCCTATCATTTCTCTGATTCGAATAATTTCCCGTGACATCCTCAATTCCATCCTTTCTTTGTCCTTAATTTTCTCCCCATTTTATTCCTGATCCCTCATATCATATCCCTGCACCCTAACTCCGTATCCCTGATCCCTCCCTCCATATCCCTGATCCCTTCCTCCAGATCCCTGATCCCTTCCTCCATATCCCTGATCACTCCCTCCATATCCCTGATCCCTCACACCATATCCCTGATCCCTCACACCATATCCCTGATTCCTCACACCATATTCCTGATCCCTCACACCATATCCCTGATCCCTCCCTCCATATATCTGATCCCTCACACCATATCCCTGATCCCTCACACCATATTCCTGATCCCTTACACCATATCCCTGATCCCTCACACCATATCCCTGATCCCTCCCTCCATATATCTGATCCCTCACACCATATCCCTGATCCTTGCCCACCTTGTTGAGATGATCCTCCAACTTCTCCTTGGTGTCACGCGTCTCTGCGATGCGGAGTGTCATGGCGAGGTTGACAGCGTCACGCTGGTGCGCCATGTCGTTGGCAGTAGCCTGCAGGATGCCGTCGATGACAGAGCGCAGAGCCTGTGAGTTCTGGCACTGCTTCTCCGCATTCAGGATGTTGTGGTTCGAGAAGTCCTCCCATTGGTCTGGGGTGGAGGAGCTGCAACCAACGCACACACATACAGTACAATCTACTTTACTTTGTCTTTTCCCTCGTATCATGCCAAAATTTTTAAGGCGTGCCCAGTGGCCCACGGAGATGATTCGTACATTATATTTTTTCTAAATTTCACTGATTCCCGTGGCAGTTGGGAATTACGAAGGAACCTATGTGAACGTTTCATGTACAGATTACGTAACTCGGAACAAAAGAAGTTTGTAATTATGTAAAATTTTTAGCAGCGGTATGCATGTTTTCTACTGTTGTTCAGAATTATGTAATCTATGTCAAACGTCCACATAAGTTCCTTTGTATGGTACAAACACTTTGTGAAACCGACAGTTGTACATGATTTTTGCGGCTTTAAGTGCCCAACCAAAACTTTACTGGGTGGTGCAAGGATTCATAAGTAGTGCAAGGAGTCATAAGTAGTGCAAGGAGTCATAAGTAGTGCAAGGAGTCATAAGTAGTGCAAGGAGTCATAGGCTCTTGCAATGGCTGCCTTTTCTCCTGTGCAGTGCCAAGCAACTCGGCTAGAAGACAATAAAAACACTTCTATTGCATTAAAATCCTCGGAAAACCCACGCTCAGCAGTGCACCAAAGCAAAAGGTTTAGAAAGTTTCTAGTCAGTTTAACAATTCCAGTTGCAAACATGCAGTTAGATTGGTACGCCAAGGAGCTATGGAGGATATAAGCAAGTTCATAGAGGTGGGTTTTTAGTTGACTGTGAAATGTTACTATATTTCCAGCTGACTTAACATTAATAGGGAGTGAGTTCCACAGAGTTGGTGTGGCAACTGAAAAAGCTCTAGTACAGATGTTTATCTTAACACTGGGAACGGAAAGTGGATTAGAACAAGATGTTCGAAGCTGTCTGGTCTGTTTTGCAGGTCTGCGCAGTGAATGTAATTATACTGACTGCTTGGATGAAAGTGCTCAGTAGGTAATTGTGCAGATCTTAAAAATAATGCCATATCTGACAGGGAGTCAATGCAATGATTTAAGAATTGGCACTAAATGAGAGAAACATCATCGTTTTTACAATACTGCTTTTAAGGAATTCCAAAAAACTTCAATGCGCGCAGAATTGTTTGACTAGGTTAGTTACTTGGTCTTGTCGTTTCTCTCATTCATTGCCACTTCTGAAATCTCTGCATTAACTTCCTGTCCGATATTGTATTGTTTTTAAACATCTGTATTATTATCTATTGGGCACTTTCATCTAAGTTACCAGCATATTTACATTCACTGCTCATTCCTGCTAGAAAGCAGTTTTAATTTTATGAAAACCCCACAAAATATTCATAATATTACTATAAAAAATAGATAAACTTTATCTATTTTTGTTATAAATAAATGCAATAACATCAACTAAATTCTTAGGAGGTGTTTCATGGACAGATCTGTTATCTTTGCATAATTTTTATAAAACTTAGCACCTAAACCAGTAAATTTTTATTTTATTATTTTAACCAGATGCTCTGGCACATACTCGGCCTGGATCTTGACGGCTTCTGTTTTGAAGGTGATGTCTGACGAGTTGTTACGGAGATCAGCATTGTGGTTGTCGATCTTGATAGCAGATGACTTGTCCTTTAGATCACACTCAAGGTCATACTTCGCTTTACGGTTCAGTCTGCAATAAAACAGCAAAATAAATGATTATGAACTTGTTCCAACTGACAGTTCCGCAGCAGCTTCGGTTAACTGCAATGGGATCCTTACAAAATCTTAACTTGAAAAACGTTTACCCTCACACAAGCGGAGCACAAATTGATTTCATTACCAATGGTGAACACAGTTTCATCCTCGCGATAAAGATGAAAAAGAGATTAGCCTGCAGCCTACGTGTCAACATCTGCGCATGGGAAATGCCCTACTCCACTCAACTGTCGTAAGTTGTTGCATTTTAATGCCATTTTGAAGTGTCGTTCTTGTTTGCAGTGAAGGCATGTGAGAGAAAATGTGAAATCACTTGAGGAAAAAAAAATTAAATGTGCCTAGTGGCCTTGTGTGCCTCGAGTGGCCTCGTGTGCCTAGAGTGGCCTTGTGTGCCTAGAGTGGCCTTGTGTGCCTAGAGTGGCCTTGTGTGCCTAGAGTGGTCTTGTATGCCTCGAGTGGCCTTGTGAGCCTAGAGTGGCCTTGTGTGCCTCGAGTGGCCTTGTGTGCCTAGAGTGGCCTTGTATGCCTCGAGTGGTCTCGTGTGCCTAGAGTGGCCTTGTGTGCCTAGAGTGGCCTTGTGTGCCTAGAGTGGCCTTGTATGCCTCGAGTGGCCTTGTGTGCCTAGAGTGGCCTTGTGTGCCTAGAGTGGTCTCATGTGCAACAAATAGATAGATTTTACGGTGAATTTTTATTTCTTCAAAAAAGCGGAAAAGTTGTAATGTTAACACCTAAGCTGTAGATATGGGCGAAACTCTTTTATCCTCACATGCATTTTTTGCACCCGTCCTGTCTTAATTACACACATATCTCATCAATTTAATTAAACACACCCGTTATTAAATGAACAGAGGCTCAATGAAATGAATGAACACACACAAAAAATGTATTGAAAGTTATGGCAAAGTTGTTCCTCGATTAATTTAGCCAATTACAAATCAGGTTCATTGATGTTTAAATCTGTATGTATAGTTTGTGATTAGTTTAAATAGTATGTACAGTATATCAAAAGAATTAACTTTAACCATTAGATTGGATAACTTGCAAAAGGGATTATATCCTCCACGAAATTGGTAAAAAGTTTGCTGTCACCTTTTTTACAGAGTAAAAATTTATTTAATGATTTATCTGATGATTGCAACAAAATTAAAGCACAAATTTGCACAAACAAGTTAGCATGTCGATACTAGATAAGTTCAATGTTGCGTGTGAAATGTGTCTAAAATGAGACGAGCCAAAACGTTAATTGCACAGGCAGCCTGAAATAAACAGATGCTCAATTAAATGTATTTACAAATTCCACAATGCAACATATCTGACCGATTTCAAGTTTTTGTAAATATTACCCTCGGCACAACATCCTGATTTATAAATGGTACAATCAATGAAAAGGTGCCACTCACAAGACAATCATGTTACTGTTGCCACTCACAAGACAATCATGTTACTGTTGCCACTCACAAGACAATCATGTTACTGTTGCCACTCACAAGACAATCATGTTACTGTTACCACAAAATAACAGCCAACAAGATAACCAAAAATGTTTGAAAATGGAGCCTCACCGAAGTTGCTCAACTGCTTGTTCACGAGATCGTTCAAGTAGAGCAAGCGCCCCCTGGATTGTCTCGACTTCTTTCAGCAGCTCTTTCTCGGGGTCATCGTGCACAAGGTCGATGCTTCTCCTTTTCTGTCTGTTAACAAAATTTCCATGGGAGATTATCTGCATTGATACTCCGCATTGATTGATTACCTGCAAGAATAAACAATTAAAAACGTTTACGTTCAGGTGCGGATTTAGGACGGGCTCACCCAGCTTGGACCCCCTTTATAAGATTGGGATCATGCTGACAAATGTCCAGTGTAGAACTACAGAAAATCCTGTTGCAATCTGGATTCGTACAACATAGAGAAAGAGCAGAGAAATCAACTAGATCAAATAACTGAAATTGTAAACAGGAAGGGGTTGTCCACTTTTCTGCTCAAAGTTGAACACTGAAAGTGAGATGCCCATAATATAAAATCCTGGATCTGCCTCTGATATTGTCTGTAATGTTTAATGAATCATGTACAAGAATCATAGGAAATTTTAATTAAACAATGAAATCAAGTTTCCACTGTTTCATCATGAAATAAACAAATAAATAATGCTAGGGACATTTGTTGGTCCCCTTCAGGGGTTAAAATACAATCCCATCCAACTCTCTAATCAATGTTGGTAGTTATTTCAGGAATACCAATAAACTGTCAGAAAGCACAGATTTGGTCCTTTACCCAATGTTTTTTTTAAGAATACTGACAATATAAACTGCTGCATTGTTGCCTTCAGCATGTGTAGACAAAATGTAGATCTACAGTGTTACAATGATATAAAAAATGTGTATTGCAAATATCAAAGCCACCATGTGCAATTTAACCCCCTTCCTTCCTTTTTGGGAAGTGACATTACATCATAGTAACAATGTCTTATAACAAGAGGGGTACACAAAGGCATGGGAAGGCATTCCATAAGGGTTAACTCATACCCATGTATTTCCCATTGACATATCATACAATTGGGTGCAAATATTTATTATCTAATTGGTGTTTATCTGTAGCATATGCAATCAGGACCTGAAACCACCTTTTTTGTATTCATGGAAGTTCTCCCCATTGCAAAATCATTAATGCAGTCATGATTTATAGACTTAGTCAAACTGACTTGTGTTTATTGACAACAAGTACCCTTGGGATCACTACTATAATCAATTATGCAGCAGAGCCATAGATCAATGGTATTGATCAATGTTGCCATGGGAAACCAACCACTGTCTATCATCCATTCCTGATGCGCTCATCATGATGAAAGCAAGAGAGACGTATACAAGGAATAAAATTCAACCACGCATACCACAAAACAAGCAAATCCAATTCTGGTCTGACGTTCTTACTTTGATCATGATGGGAAGGCTTCCATAACCTAAACACTGATTTCATACACATTCAAACAGCATGGTGATTACATAAGGGATAAAGAAGCAGAGGTTGGCAAAGAAATAGAATCGTTGATGGTCTAGCAGCTTCGCGTGGAAAGAACACAACGGAATTATTAAGAGCATCTGTGATCACGGAAATGGAGGGTTATGGTCGACTACGCCAGTGATGCATTGATGCCTGATGATGAAGAAGATTTCACAAATAAATTGTCAGACATGAAGGCATTGTAGGCGGAGATGAAATACCAAAGGTAGACTCTGTTTTGCACATGATTTGTTGGTAAGGTAAAGTCATCCCCCAGGCATTACGCCTTAGGAAGCCATGAAGGCTTATATGGCCAGTGCTTAAACCTGGTTTCTGTAGTGCGAAGCAACTTAAAGTGCAGTTATACTGACTCTCCTGGATCGCAGGTACCTTCCAAACAGTGTTTGTACTCATTTGCAGCTGAGTAGACTGAGGCAAAGTAGGGTAAACGAAATTGCCTAAGCTTCGAAAACGAACCGTGCCCAGTGTGGGTCTTGAACTCACAACCCTCGAATTTAGGGTCCAACACCTTAACCACTAGGCCACGGCTGTTGAGCCTTCCTTGTTTGCCGACTTCGCATTCCCCAAATAATTGTTGCTTGTCCCGTTTGATAATATGCAAGAAATCAATAATATAAAGTAGTTGTGACTCTGTCTGTCCATCTACATGTACCCTCATATCTCCATCACTTTCACGTTTATGGGGCTGAATTCCCCCAGGGGTGGGGATATTATAAAGGAACTTGGCATTTGATGTAGTTTATATCACTCAGAACAATAATAAGCACAATTATCAGCAACGCTATGCATATTTTCTACGATTGTTATGAGTTACATGATCTACATCAAACACCCATATGCAAACGCTACGTGAAACCGGCAGTTGTAGATGATTTTGGGGCCATGAAGTTTTCATTGCCGTGGCATTGGCCTACCAAAATTTGACTGGGTTGTGCAAGGAGTCATACACTCTTACAGTGGTTGGCTATTTATGACAGGTAATGCCGGGTAACAGTACTGACTCATACATGTGCTGACCTGTTCAGTAGACATTGCTGTGCAATATAGAGTGGTTCCTTGCATCCTTCAATCGCCTTCTCAACTCGGGATCGGAAAGTGACAAGTGCATCTATTTCCTTCTTGATATCATCAAGTTTGTCGTCTACCTCACTGTTCCAGTACTTGACGTCTGTTAGTCGCTGGTCTATAGCAAATGCAAGTAAGATTATATTATATGTGTAACAAATTACAATTTCTTAACCAGTATTGAGATAAAATAAAAACAGTGTATTTCTTTTGCTGTCTGGTTTGTGTTTGTGAATTTCTTATGGGATTTGAAACATAAAAGTGTTTAATCTAGAATTTCTTTTCTAACAGGGAGAATGTTAAAAAAACTATTCATTATTATAATTTTATTATTATCCTGCGTTGCTGTATTTAATTTGCACAGCATTATCGCAGAATACAAATTGGAAATATAAGTGATAATAAAGATGTTTGTTACAACATTTGGTCAATTTCATTACTTGAAAAATATATATTTTTAAACACATCAATTGATGTCAATAAGCCCATCATGAAACCTATTTTGGGTAGTGTTGAACATCGATGTCTTAAGAACATCTTTTCATTTCACAGTCTGACAATAACTGCTTGTCCAACGTTGATTATACGTTAGTTACTCACCAAACTTTTTGTTCACATCTGTCTGTGTTCTCACTGTGGTCCGGCCAGTCTCATCCACAAGACGTTCTGATTCGGCAATCAGTCGTTCGGCAGCGATCCTTTCTGCCTCGGCATTTGCATACTTCGACTGGTTCGATACGCGCCATTCGGGGTGCGTGAACTTGGGTGGGGGTTGAATTACCTTAGCCATTCTTACCTGAAACAATAGGTAAATAGATAGATGTAAATAAATTGATCTGAATGGTGTAGATGTAGGTATCTGTGATGGTAACATTCGATACTGGAGGCAGGTTTGGGCATGCAATGAAGTGGCCAAAACAGAATAAACACTGCAAGTTGGCAGGAATATTCACATCAGCTCGTCAGGTAAATAAAGAATTGAATATAGTCTTATTCAGGCTACAGTGTGAATATGTTTATTCCTAGGCTTCACAAAAGTAGGAACATAAAGAAGATAATGAACAAGTTAACATGTGAGTAATGTAATAACATGATTATTATTGTTATTATAATAACTAGCAAAAATGCCTATCCTGGGGACGGGAGGTAGTTCTTGTTTCCAAAAGTCAGGATATACAACATTTTCACAGAAATATCCATCTATGTCTTGGTACTCGGTGGTGCCAGTCAATATCTTGATGGCTTCTTGGAATGTAACTCTCAAAATTGAGTAATGATTTGCCTTGTATTATTACACAACTTCAAACAATCGTAGAAAAGATGCTTGACATTGTGGACGATTGTATGTAATTGTTGGCACAGCACTGCTGACAACTGTAGGTATTACGTAATAACTACAAAGCGTAATTTGATAGTTCATAGAAAGTTCATAGTTCAATTGTTTAAAAAGTCCACATGAAAACAACCAGATTTTCCAATTCCAAACTGAATGTGAAGAATAGACAGTATGCATGAAATAACTCCTACAGTTTATTAGAAACAAACCGCCCTCTAACTGGACACATTTTATTTATCTAGATATGTTTAATACATAAAGTAAATAAATGTCTACCAAGTTAATGCAGGAAATTGGCGAGGTCTTGTATGAGCCTTGTGTGTGCCACAACTGGGCATGACAAGGATAAGTAAATAAGTAAATAAATAAACTAGTGCAGCTCAATCAAGGATTAGTATCAGTGACAATGTTCTTTCATTACCATGTGAAGCTCCTCTAGACAAGGACCATTACCTATAGGGTACAACTAAAAACTGTATTAAACAGATAAAAATGTATAAAATCAGGTAAAGTGCATATGTATACTTCAGTATGGGAGGCTCATCAGAAGAGATCTCTGTCTCCAGCGTGGGGGTCTGCAACACCTCTGTGGGAAGACTGCTCCAGTTCATGCAAATCAGGTTATTCATGGGCCAGTATATTACCCGGAATGTCTTTGAGAAAATGGAATGGCGACTAAACGGCTAATAACATTCAGTGTGTGCTCCACATGATGTTACTGGCGTGTGTAGATAGATAAAGTTATAACATATTAAAATTAATCATATGCAACTAGCTTAGTTTCCACAGATCATCAAGGGTGTGTTGCCCTGGGTTGCGATCTGAATAAATACAGTCAAGCCCATGTCATGGAACATGCTGGCTATAATTTGGTCAAACATCAGTTAATTAGACACAACATTCAACATTTAACACGAAGCCTGGATGAGATGAATGGTTCAATTAGTTCAATTGGTAATATATAAATTAGGCATATAATTTAATATTATTATTATTATAATGACATAAAATTATGAGAGTTACACTGCGACAACTAATAATATACTAATAATGACTGTCTGGCTTTCCTTCAGTCGTCACACAGACATATTCTTTTAAAAAAAATCTATGTGTAATGTTAGTGTGCTAGACTGCTGTTTGACGAGTCCTACGTAATGTGCAAATTCCCAAGTTGGTTCAAACCCAAAATCGATGCCGATGGTAACACGAATTTATAATGTGCACCGTCCGTTGCAGTTATAGTTCGGTACAGGACGGTTGATGTATGAATCGCCATAACATGCGATTTATCCTCTGAATTACCACGTTAAATAATAACGAATATTCGAATGCATGCAGCATGTATACACATATACTTACTGGTTTGTTATTATTAGCAAACTAACGTCCAAGGCCAATCATAGCCAGCAAAAATGCATCATTTCTGTCCGAAACACCGATGCCAGACTTTTCTGTTTCCTCCGTCTCGCTTGACAACCGTTACTACAATAAATAAACTGTGTTGATTGGTTGAGAAATTGAGTGTACGGAAGTGACGTCCATGGGCACGTGGTCAGGTGACATGAATTAATTATGCCAACGGTCAAGGCATTGCTGTTGGAGCCTGGTGCACGAGTGGGTGTTTCGTGTCATGCACTGTGCATGCTACGCTCATGCATACTTCAGGTGCAGCTAACTTATAATCATAGGGCAACAAAACGACTATCCTGAACAATGGATAAACCAACAGGCAATTTTGAAAGCCCTTTTTACAGGCGGTTTGCCACCCGAATGACACCGTTTCCCGTAGTCCACGCCTCGGACTCGGCGGTGCTTAAGCCTAGCAGGCCGACGCCGGCAAGAATGAAATCTTTGAAAGGCATTGTCGCAGGTCAGTACTTCCTACCCGACGCGCCCGTGTCACAGCTATTGTGTGCGTTGCGTGCAGAATTGATCTTGACACTGTTGTAGTAATGTCACGAATGTTTGTCGTGTCTACCTAGTCTGTTTACATTTCCTCAAGCAGGCATTACGTGGCACGTGCTACATCCACTCGAAGTGAGCGTCCACAATGGGGGTAAATAATCGTTTTGGACCCAGCGATGGGTTGATGCAACAAATCGGATCTGTTTCGTCATGGGTAAAATACCCCCGTATTGCCCAACTGTGTAAAGTTCCGCTCTGTAGCGACGCGCGTTTTCCAGTCGTATGTGCATGTTAAATATATACCACCACGCCCACGACTGTATCAATACCGGCAGTATTCAGTAATACAGTATGCGTGCAGGCTTCTCTGTTGATTTATGTGTTGTGTTTGTACAAAGTCATCTCTCTGTAATTACCCACATTAAGCTCAGGTTGAATATCGACACGCCTCAGAGCAGATGGTAAATAGGTGTTACATAATTTGAGACAGGCGAAGGAGGGTGTTGAAGATTACCCACGAGAGCAAGGGGGCAACCAATCAGCGACTGTGTTTCAGTCATGAGATCGGACAAGCCCACAGGTGCTGCGATCTGATTGGCTGACGCTGCTGCATGTTGTTTCTAAAAATATATTAATTTAGGAAGGGAGTGCTCACAGTGCTCCTGATAATGGGAAAAATATATCGTCTTGTCTTGAAAGTGGACCACAATAATAATTTAGTTAATATCAACATAGTCATAGACATAGACCATGGTCGTCCTGAAACTTAGCAAAGCCTTGAGCAGTGACATATTCTGACTAGTACTAGTAGTGACTACCAAGAATGGCAAAGCCAAGCCCAAGGCAAGGCCAAGGGCAGACAAGTGCAATTTCACACTGTCATGAAAAGGACATTTTTACCTTCAATTCATTATTGGCTGAATTTTATTGTTTAACTTTGCACATAAATATTGATGATACCTGACAACTTAAATGTTTACAAATTGTTATGGGTAGGTTAGTTTCATTGCAAGTGTGTAGTCATAAAATTATTGTAATTTACTATTGCAAATAGTTGTGTTTGTCGTTCTAGTTGATACTGGAGACACTGTATAAACATTATATAAATAAAAACAGTATACACATGTCTTGTTGTATTTTCCACTTTAATTGAAATGTTATTATTTAATTGGCAGCTTTTACCAGTGACATTATGATTGTTATAACATTTCTATATTTGTGAGTTAATTGTGACTAAAATGGTAATAATATTTTTGGTCCGGATAATAACTACACATTTAGTTATTGTAATGAAAATAAAGATTAGTTATTGAACCCAATCCTGTCTGTGGTGCCGTGTCACCGTTACCTGTAGGATGACCCTTGTGCACCAACCAACCCACCTCTTGTCAAACACAAATTATGGATGAATCAAATTGGTCTATGTCCCATGATGTGTAAATAAGCACAGATGACTAGAATGTCACATATAGAACACCTGTCAACTACAAGTCCACTGTTCACTGCCTTTAGGAATAGCAGCATTCTCTCTCACTCAAGGCTGAGTCCAATTACGTAACTGTAATAATGTAATGAATTACAGACAACATTCTGTGATTGTGATTGATTCTGGTTTTAACACTATATGCCATACATTGGATATACTTAACAAATAACAACAAACATTAATCAGTTAAAATGATGAGCCAGGACTTAGGGATCAGACAAACATTATCATGCCCTCACAATTTATATTTTGCATTTTAGGATACTTTCCACGTACAATTTGTTTACAACCTTTCTGTGTTATCAAAGACACGATACACTGTTTAATATCAACAAATCGTGCACATTCGTGACCAAAACCAGGATCTGCCACTGCGTGAATGGGCAGCTTTTATACAGTAATAGCTGCATGGCATTGCTGTATTCAGTGTAGTGTGTGACAACATCATCGGTGTTCTGAGAGGCACACCCGTTGCCAGCGAAATGAGTCAAGTCTGGCATGATAAGATCACTTGATAAGATTACTTCCTTGATTTAGAGGAGAACATTGGCTTGTAAAGACTTTATACCAGACACATGGCAACAGGCAGAGAGAGAATTTTGAATAGTAATGAGGAAGTCTGTCGAAGGAGTGTCGATGGCGATCATCTACGATGAATCACATTTATTAGGATATGTATACATGTATATATCTAATTAATATAATTATATTTATTTTAAAAATATAATGTTAATAATATATGTGTGTGCAGTATTTTTTATGGTTCAGCTCATTCGAGCAATGCATAATTTCATACATGGGCAAACCATGTTTTTTTCTGTCCTTTAAAAACAATTCATATGTAATATCACAAATCAATGTGTTGAAGAGAGTTATTTATTAATTACTATAAAGTTTGGAAAATGAATATTATAGTTTTTTTATTCACTAAATGTTACATTAATTATATTAATCTCATACAAACATAGCATGATTTCATACGTACAATTTGCCTGTATGAAACACAGTCTATATTGTATGATCCTCACGAAAAGCACAACGCTGGTGGAACAAAATAAGAGAGTATTTTTGTGACGTCAGCATTTAAGCAATAAAATTGCATCATTCCCTCAAAACAACGTTTGTGTGTGCATGCATGCCAGACATGCCCGTTACCCAATGAATACCTCCAGGCATCACCCTACTGTACATGCAGTGCTCTGATAATTGCAGTGCTCCAGTAAAGATCATAAAAGACAACAAAGCTCAGACTGCAAACTGTGGCTGTTTTTATCTGGAGTATTATCCATTCAAACCAAAAGCTTGTTATTTTGTATACCATTGTTAGTCCTTGTTCACTAGCCATGTGGAGATTGTGGCTTTTGGTAAACAGCTTAAAAGTCTTCACCATTTTCTCTTTGATGAATATTTTTGAATACGCACATTGAACACAATAATATATGGCTGTGCAGTTTTATGAACTAAAATGAAATATTCTAGCTTGGCATTTTAGTTTGGAGGATGTGACTGCAATTGTCACACATAAATCCTCAACGTTTGAACACAAAGCCTTAGGTTTTGATGCCAAATAATGGCTAACATTATCAAGCTTATTTTTTCTCAAAACAAAATTGTAGGCTCTGATGAGAACTTTCCTATCAGTCTATAGCAGGGGAATTACCAACTTGTGTTGTTCTTACCAATCTGTTACGCAATTTTTTCACACGGTTGTCAGTTAAAAAACAGGCCTGACCCTACAATTTGTAGTGTCATCCAAACATTTGACATTCATTGACATGACTACATGTTGCATCATGTCAAATAATGTGCATGACTTTGCTTGACATGCTCTGACGGCCTTGGTTGACTTTGGAGTATCATATTGCAAGTCTCCCACACATCAAGTCATTCATCTTTCTCTTGTCTGGACGATTAAATCTACGTCTGGGTTAATCTGACACATCCAACACAGTCAACATTGCATGCTGCATAAATGTAGAGAAGTACAAGTGATATTGTGAAATTATTGTGAAATCGTGGATTAGCGTAGGAACTATATTCTAGCATGTTGACTGCCCAAAGATGTTTTAAGGAACCACAATTGCATAAATGATATGACAATTATCTGTTTATGAATATTGACCTTGCCAGTCACCATGCAGTGAAGACATGATATTCAAGTTGAAACAGTCAGATTAAACAGGTAACAATTAAATTATATAAAACAATACTGGTTCACGAAGACTTCTTTTCAGTGACCCACTACATCTGTTCGTTGTTTTGTGTACCAAGGTATTTTTTGTAAAATGTTTTGTTTTATATAAATACCATGGTAAACAAAACATTCAACAATAAATACCAAACAAATTTCTCTCTCAATATACACCATGATAGAAAAAGCAACATTTTGTAATAAATACATTGTACCATGGTAGTCAAAACATTTCACAATAAATACTATTTATGAAATGTTTTGTCTACCATGTTATTTATTGTAAAATGTAGTCTCGTGGTTACTGAGGCTGGCAGTTAGCGCAAGTAAAGAAGATGAAATTTAGATACATGGTGAAATCAGCCAAATGTTAGAGCACTTTTGATCTGTCCCCCAGTGGAAGGTAGATCAATAGATCAACATGAAGACTGGATGTGGATGATGTTATAGAGCTTGATTGATCCTTCCCCGGGCAGGGCAGATCAATAGATCAACGTTGATCAGGAGAATGTAATGTTCTGACTGTAAGATCATTGCACATTGACTAGGTGCATCCTAATAGTATTTAACAAGATTCTCATCCAAAGCAAAACACTGAGAATGCTGAAGGCGAGTGGACAAAGAAGCCATTGTCTTATCGAGAGTCCATACATTTTTGTTTTGTCTATCTTACCCTTATTAGATACCTGTTGACCAGTTTTATTGTTTAGACATTCAAACTGCTAGAATTTACACTTGTAATCAGTAGAACATTTGTTCCATTCATTCATCGTCCTCTGTGAGAATCAATATTTTTCCATGTATGTCCAGTGTACATTCTGTTGCTGGTGTTGTTGTGTGCCCTCCGACTATACAACTTTCCCTTCAAGGTTTGACAAAAATAGTTCTATCAATATAATTATATTCATAACGAATCAATATTTAAAAACTTCTATATTTTCCTCTCCTCTTAATTTGTTCATCTCCAGTGTTTAACCATATGCTTCATTCTTGTAGGCTTTTTTATATTATCTAAATGGTGCACTGTTGAATCAGCGTATCACTGAATGATATAGTGTATCATGGCCTGTACACTTGAATAGTGTATAATTTCGTTCATTGACCCAAAGGCCACGGTACATCTTAATCTTTTGTCTTCGAAGTTGATTTGGTGAAATAAAAAAATCAGATTGACCAATCAAAAGTGTTGGTTGTTTGATAAAAAGTGATTATTTACCGTCTGCAAAACATATTAGGTGTTAGCTAAAAGATTTGTTTGCCTAGCTAGAAGTGGAATCTATAAAAATTAATTAATACTCTGTTAGATGTATTTGTCTAGTTTTTAACGCTCATCGGTTGTTGCGTTTGTTCACCAGGTGGCATCACAGGTGGCATTGAGATCTGCATTACGTTCCCGACGGAGTACGTCAAGACGCAGCTTCAGTTGGACGAGAAGACCGGTACGACGAAACGCTACAAGGGGATCATCGATTGTGTGAAACAGACAGTGAAACAACATGGCGTACTGGGACTGTACAGGGGGCTTAGTGTACTGCTTTATGGCTCCATACCCAAGTCTGCTGTTCGGTGAGTGCATAACACTTCACATGTTTTGGAACTCACATGACCCAAAATCTGTGTCAACATTTTCAGTTCTACTCTTCCATTGTTGTTTTTTTATAATCAGTCCAAAATTTAGTGATGGTGCAGTAATTTTAATTCTTATTATTGTTGTATATGTGTCATATGTTATCTAATTAAACCATAATTATTGAAACATTCTGAATGTTTTCCTGAATACGTATATAAATCTGCAATGCTACAGTGAATCGTGATCGCTAAAAATTGTGTTTTATTTTATTCGGTTGCTGTGGTAATATAAGTCCGAGCCACAGCACAATTAATAATGATAATAATAATAATGCTCTAAATAGTGGGTCAGCCATTTAATTTTACGTACTCATGTAGCTTGGTATGTAAATGTTAAATGCACATTTGATATCATGTTATGGTTTAGTGAAAAACTGCACATTATTAACAGCAGTATTTTTATAACCTTCACTCCAGCATTCACCATACGTGACCCCACACTTTCAGAAATGGTGCACCCAAATAATTTCTCATTTTTCCTTATCAGAATGCACAAAAACTTACATACCCATGATCGTGGACACCAAAAAAACATGCAGACTTTTTTTTTTAATAAATCGTTATAGGTCCACCCAGTCTTTTTGATCATACAAGTAAATTAACAATGATTAGAGCTGTATCAACCAGGGTGTTGACCTTGAATTTCACATAGCTCTGACCTTCCATGAGCTTGGCAGTGCCAGACTGGAGTAAAACTCCCAGGAGTGAGTTATTTGGGTCAAAGGGGTGTAGAAACTCAGCAGAGATGAGTAGCTCTGAGAAGACAGAGCCACCCAGTGCCCAGGGTTCTGGGTCATTGGCTTGTGAAATCTGATAATGTCAGAAGGCCATGTGCATTACAAGCAGTAACAGTGTCTACTGTGGTGTTGACAGGTTGAATGATGTCACATTTCATAAACAGGTTCCTGACGTAGTTTAAGTTCAACCACAACACATGTCAGGGCTGTTTTGAATTGTAACTTGTTATGGTCCCAGACTTCCATTGAAGCCTGTCCACCACACGAGGAAGTATAGTTCTTAATTTATTTACTCCATTTAGTCCAGTCTTGGATTAACATAAGTTTTTCCATGACAGGTTACACATTTACCCCCTGTGTGGGATCATTTCCCAGGCATTGACACCAGGTAGAAAGGACCCATGTCTTTTAATGTCATATCTGAAAGGCACAGACAAAGTGAGGAGAACGAAATTGCCCACGTTTCGATACAGTAATAACAAGTTAGATATACAGTACCCTGATCTTGTTGTTACCCTGAATGGTACTAAAATATATTATTTCACAGTGGTCACCATGTCACATTTATGTGGTGATTTTCAGTAAGCCACAACAAGTGAAATAAGGCTACTTTGTGTTATTGTGTGGGACCTGCTATAGCTACAGGGTAGACACTCCCGTGTTACTGTGTGGGACCTGCTATAGCTACAGGGTAGACACTCCGTGTTATTGTGTGGGACCTGCTATAGCTACAGGGTAGACACTCCGTGTTACTGTGTGGGACCTGTTATAGCTACATGGTAGACACTCCGTGTTATTGTGTGGGACCTGCTATAGCTTCAGGGTAGACACTCCGTGTTATTGTGTGGGACCTGCTATAGCTACAGGGTAGACACTCCGTGTTATTGTGTGGGACCTGCTATAGCTACAGGGTAGACACTCCGTGTTATTGTGTGGGACCTGCTATAGCTACAGGGTAGACACTCCCGTGTTATTGTGTGGGACCTGCTATAGCTACAGGGTAGACACTCCGTGTTATTGTGTGGGACCTGCTATAGCTACAGAGTAGACACTCCGTGTTATTGTGTGGGACCTGCTATAGCTACATGGTAGACACTCCGTGTTATTGTGTGGGACCTGCTATAGCTACATGGTAGACACTCCGTGTTATTGTGTGGGACCTGCTATAGCTACAGGGTAGACACTCCGTGTTACTGTGTGGGACCTGCTATAGCTACAGGGTAGAAAGCCAGGAACCTATGTACAGCGTTTTGGTGTCTTATCCATAATACATGGTGTGTTGACTCATACAATATATATCCCCCAAAAATTTTTAAAATAATTTGACACTATAAATCTGTTAATTATGAATTATAATACAATAAGAGAAACTAAATCAGGGTGTGACCAGGCAGGAAAGTGTTGAAAGGTTTTTATTTATTTAACATAATATTTATTAGTATGGTGGCTCCTATGAGTAATTCAACTATTGCTGTTCACAATCATAATCTTGCGTGATTGATCATTTTCGATTATGTCCATTTTGCATTTCATTCCCTGACGTTCTATGATTTATAGGCCTTAGATCATGACAAGACATTGAGTACAAATATGTCAGGAAGAGAAAAGACTTCTGATTGGCTATTCTGCGTCCTTCTCCCTGTTGCTGGCCAATGAAAGCCTTTGTATTATTAACTCTGTTGATTAGCGTCAGCGAAGTCAGGCATGGAAAGCAAGGATTGAAGTCACTTTCTTGAATCCTGTCGCTAGTTCGTGAGTGGCAGGGAACAAACGAAATAATAAAAAAAAGAAAAAATTGGACCCGAGTCTGCCATACATGTTGATCTACGTACATACTTCGACATGGGGAAACCACAAATAAAAAACTGTTTTGTTTCTTTTCCATTGATATATTACTACAAAAATAGAAACAGTGACCGTGATATTTATAAAATATATTGATTAACTTATATGATCGGTTAGATAAACCAATGATCGATCATTACAATTTTACCAATTCACAGCACCATCTGTGATAGTGATCAGGTTTGGTCTTGGTAGGAAACTGCCTGGCCTACTCAATTAATTTACGTCAGTTGGTGATGAATAAATCATTCACATGTACTTTTTGTCTGAAGTAAATAAACAATTATTGACTGAAATCAAATGCCCACTGTTACGGTGTTATGTTGCATCTTTTTGGGGTCAAATACACACTTCCAAATTCCATTTCCTACTGAGTGTGTGCGGCAGTTACAAGAGATTTATGTTTTGTCAAGATAAACAAACCAGTTTTTCATCTCTAGGAACTTGGGTGTGACAGATAGTGTTAGGAGAACCTTATCAAATGACAGTTTTTTGTTTGGAGACATGAGACAGACATGATTCAGTTGGCTGCACTTAAGATGGTGAAAAGGTGTTGCACTGATGTAGTTACACATTTCACGGTCTGCTACATATCAGGCTGCTGGTCAGAGATGAACTAGGGTCAGACCACATTTGATTTCCCCATAGGCCGCCATTATAACAGATCTTTAGATTCCTGGAACATTTTTCATACGATTTTCTTTAAAATTTCACAGCACATTTATCCTGTATTTATCCTGTTGTGTTAATAGAGGATAAATGACATACCTCATTTTTCAGAAAAAAGCACCCAAAGCTGAAACCCTTAAATTTCAGCCTAGTCCAGTGACTGATTTTTAAATGTTGGTATGTTCAGCAGAATTGGCAGTGTAGCGATTCGCGAGCGGTCAGCGTCTGTCTATTGGCATCAAATGAAAGATAATAATTTACTTTTCTAATGTATCTGATGTGAGAGTGCTCGGAAAAATGCGCAATCCCCACTTTCCCGTGGACTCTTCACAAGGATAAAGGCGGACAGATCCTAAATGTGGCCAAGGCACAATTACTCCAGCTAGGAGGTGACCCAAGACATAATAATTATTAACTTCAAGCATCTGATGTTGCTTTTGTAAGAAAATGAAGTAATTACTCCAATCCTCAGGGCAGAGTAGCTCAAGGGGGGGTCTAGAGCACCCATTTTATTGGCCACCAAATGGGTCAGCACCCCTTGTAATGCTGCTGATGGTGTGCTATGGAAAAAAAATTATTACAGTTACATATGAAATATTAATTGGTTAAAAACCAGATGTGCCATTTCATGTCATGTAAAGAAATTCCATTATATATTGCTTTTTACCTTCAGCACTTTAAGTTGCCTAGATCCAATAAAATGGACCTCTCCTTTGACACAAAGCTGCATCCCAATGTGTTTGTTTTGATACTGTCCGCATCTTCTATTTCTATACAATTTACTTGATTTTAGCCCAACTTGCTTCCACAAAGACCATTGATAAGTCAGTAAAGTAGTTGCAAATATTGTTTGGTTTTGCCAAACCTTTTGTACCGCAATGACTTAATAATATTTATATTGTATTTTAACCGCCTGACTGACATTTATATTAAATAATAACTAGAGGTAATTTTTTGGTGATTTTAAGCCAGTATACCAGAGTTGTAGATATGGAAAATGCAAACACTATTTGATTATATGCATTTCAGTTCAGTATATAATTATAAACAATTAATAATAATAAAGATTAGTGACTGGATCTGGTTCAGTCAAAACTCACAATTACTCATTAAGCTCACATTTGAAAAAAAAATATGGTATATACCAACATGTCAAAAACGTATTGCACTACCTTGGTATGTGTCATGCAGAAAAATATTGCAATATACTGGTATACCAATAATGTCACGCAACACTAGCAAATTCCATTCACCACATTGACAAGTCACTGCTGAAAATCCTACTAAGTTGCACAGATTAGCTGCGTGTTGTATGAACAGATCTGATTAATTTCTCAGTTATTTCCATGAAGTTGAGTTTCCTCACTGTCTGAAAAGTTTCCTGTGGTAAGAGATGGCACCCTGGGAAGATTTCAGTTCTTGGGTCTATGCTGTAAGATTATTGATATTGTTGTTATGTCGTTCCTTGCTGGTCTTAGGTGGAATTATAAGTATACCTGTATTCAAATATGCATATTTAAAATATGTAATCCCACCAGTAATTAAAATAATATTTCTGAGATTCAAAGAGTACTGTGTGAAATTTTCATTTCCAATAATTTCTGTAATATTTCCTTGGAAGATATGTTATCACTGCCATGAGCATAGCAAAAGCTGTTAATAACTTGCCTTGCATAGAATCCTTCAAAGTATTTAATGGCTAATTCCGTGTCAAATCAACCAGTGGTCAAAAAGTTGATATCTCGGAATTTGCTTAATTTAACCAATGAATAAGTGGCTATACCTGAGCACTCCTGTACAAAAACTAAGGATTTGAATGCATATTGTGTCTGTAATGCTCTATAATGTAAACGGGGGAAAGCACCCCAAAACGCACCCATTATTTTTATCTGTTGTCGGGTGCATCTAATTTACAATGTTTACAAGCTACAGATCTGAAATTTGCTGAATAGAATTGCTGTAGACATATTGGTGCAGGTTATCTATGCAAAATTCAAGAATGGTAGGACAATTGGTATACTGGGTGCACGAAAATGGAAAACAACATTAAAAAAATTTCTGAGAAGGATTTCAGCAGTCTGTATTTCTTGTGTTACAGTACAATGTCCACATTGCCACCATCTAATGCCTGGCATACTGGCAATAACCTGTTAGTTCAGTAGGTTTCTAGTTGACATACTTTCAGAATAATTCAGCCTTAAAGTTTTTCTATATTTTATGAATTTCAGCACCCAAAATGAGAATGTGGGACGAGTCCTATTACCACAATTTTTTAAACTGTGCATATTGCTCTATTATAGGTAAACAACATATTGCTCTATTATAGGTAAACAACATATTGCTCTATTATAGGTAAACAACATATTGCTCTATTATAGGTAAACAACATATTGCTCTATTATAGGTAAACAACATATTGCTCTATTATAGGTAAACAACATATTGCTCTATTATAGGTAAACAACATATTGCTCTATTATAGCTAAACAACATATTGCTCTATTATAGGTAAACAACATATTGCTCTGTTATAGGTAAACAACATATTGCTCTGTTATAGGTAAACAACATATTGCTCTATTATAGCTAAACAACATATTGCTCTATTATAGGTAAACAACATATTGCTCTATTATAGCTAAACAACATATTGCTCTATTATAGGTAAACAACATATTGCTCTATTATAGGTAAACAACATATTGCTCTGTTATAGGTAAACAACATATTGCTCTATTATAGGTAAACAACATATTGCTCTGTTATAGGTAAACAACATATTGCTCTATTATAGGTAAACAACATATTGCTCTATTATAGGTAAACAACATATTGAAATTTCACGACATTTTATCCATCATTTTTATCTGATTTTATTTATAAGTAACATTTTTTCATCGTCCATTTTAATAATGCTCTGTTTACAACATCAGTATTATATGTTGTTGTTTTGTTCTAATTTAAATATTCTCATCCGTTTTTCTTATGCCACATAAATTTATTAACTATATATATATATATATATATATATATATATATAATAATAATGTTCTTGAACTTGTATTTTTTTTTTCATGGACTCTTTTATACATTACTTACAATTGTTTAACTAATTAATTATGTAAAGCACTTTGAACCATTGAGATGGGAAGACTATATGAAGAGGGATTTGTTGGGAGAGGGAGGGGAGTGGGGAGCGAGAGATGGGGAATGGAGACAGGTGGTGCTGGAGCAGTGGTGGAAGAATGGGGAAAAACGACGACGGGTATCGGTGACAGCCTCACCCCGGACTATAGGGATAAAGAGGATAGAAACTTTGAGGTTTTAAAGGATATTGTACAATATATAATTGAGAATTATATGTTATATATTATTATTATATAAAATTGTCATCTCTCCGTGCAGGTTTGGTGCATTTGAAGAGTTCAAGAAGCGGGCCGTTAGTGCTGATGGCTCACTGGCTCCACACAAGAAATTACTATGTGGTTTAGGTGGGTCAGTTATTCATCTGGCTGCTTCGTTGTTTCTCAATCCCGTCATTGCATAACTTCACTTCATTTAAGCATGTGGCTTGCCTCATTAACATTACATAAATTACACAATTATTCTTATCTGACAAATGTTGAAGTTATGCAATCAACGTAATTAATACTTGACCATTGATTTAATTACAACAGACCATTGTTACTCCAACTGTTTGATGACCATTTGAGTCTGGCTAATTGCTTTCCACTCTATCATTAATGATTTGCAGACATGCAGTCATTCAGTCAAACATATTTATTTCTGACAACACTCGACATCATCATACAGGCAGTGCACTGTGGCATGATATAAATCATGAATATGTGTACAAGGGTTTGCCAAAATGTGGTTGTTGTAACTAATCGTGTATCAGAAAGAGAGCTGAAGAATAAACGTATGTTTACTCCTGTCTCCCCCTATAAAGTAGATTACTAATTACCAGACCTGGGGCGATTCCAACTCCGGAATCGGAATCAAAGGACGATGTGCTGGAATCGGAGTTTGAATCGTTCGGAGTTAATTTAGTGGAATCGGAGTCGGGATTGTTTGGAGTTAATTTAGTGGAATCGGAGTTGGAATCAGTTGGAGTGGAATCGGAGTCGGAATCATTTGGAGTGGAGTTGTAATCAGAATCACATCGAGTGGAATCGGAATCGTCATGAATGTCACTACTAGTGTTTGCACAGAAAAGCCACAGGTCCTTCCACATGGGACATGGCTAATTGCAATTTTCTTTTATTGGTATCTCCCTACTCACTGGCCAGTCACTGCTAGTTTTTGCTCAGAAAAGCCACAGATCCTTTTGAAGGACTAAATCCTTTGGTTTTATTGGCAGTTTGTCAGAAGAGTCTTCATATGCCTGGTTCAGATCTGGCCTGGTCATACCTGGATCATGGCTAATTGCAATTTACTTTTACCGATTTCTCATTGCTAGTGTTTGCACAGAATCATACAAACCCTTCTAAAGGATTAAATCAAAAGTTGTGCTGGAGTCAGCATCGGAATCAAAAGTTGTACTGGAGTCGGAATCAGAATCAGAATCGAACTGAGACAACCAGAGTTGGAATTGGAATCGAAACGGTCTGCTGGAGTCGGAACCGGAGTCAGAATCGTTGAAGCGGAATCGAACCCATGTTTGCTAATTACAACATTTATGCAGATGAAAATTTTTTAGAATATTTATCGGTAGTAGTTGTTTGGAATAGAATCAGCATTATAGTTAGGGTTAGCAGTATTATTTTTTCTGGGCTACAGATGATATTTTTTGTCCTATTGTTACAAGCATTTTCGCTAAGTCTTTAGTAACTGTGCGGAATATCTGACATCAGATATATGACGCGGTTATTTGCCTTCTTAAAACTGCACATTCCTCCCTGGAAATGTTCTTACGGAGTAGGTGAAATAAGAAAGTGTCTTCCCATGATGCATTGCAGGTGCTGGTGTCTCGGAAGCTATACTCATTGTTACGCCAATGGAAACAGTTAAAGTCAAGTTCATCAACGACCAGGCTTCAGCCAATCCCCGCTTCCGTGGCTTTTTCCATGGGGTTAGGGCAATTATAAAACAGGAGGGTAAGTTGTGACAGGGTGTTTACGTCAGCAGTGTGGGGTTTAATTTGCCCCAACAAGATACACAAAATATTCACTGGTTTTATAGCTGAATTTATCTTCTTTCACATGGGCCTGGTCATATTTCTTGGATGAGTGATTGTTTGATATGCTACTGCATGTGTCAGCGTCATGAACATTTTAAAGAAATTGCTTGTGTTTGGCCATGACTCATTAAATAGTATCTACTTAAAGTATTTAGCATCCCATGATGGTAATGTTTCCAGAGGCAGTTAACATCATCATGGAAGCCATAAATAATTGGCCTCATAATAGGTGAGTGGTTAACACAGAGACTTATAATATTTGGGACTTAATTTGCCCTCCCAATGTAGCCTCTCGTAGTTACATTTATCTAAGTTATCTCCTTCAAATGAGAGCTGTCAATTGGCTTATCTATATTGCTGTGGTGGTGGCCATTTTGGATTTATACAAAGTAGGTCAACTCTTCATAGTTCACACTTATTATGAGTCCTATGACACCAGTCATCAAGTAAAAAAAAAGATAACTATATATCTCGCTGGGATGATAAATTTATCACAGATTACATTAACACAGTATGATATTTGCAGTGTACAGAGTGATATGTGATTTTAGCCAAATTATTAAACTAACATTTGCTAGCTTCGACCAATATGGCTTTAAATTTATTTTTCCATGAAATCCTTTACTAAACGCATGGCTCTTTGTCCACCCAGGGATCAAGGGTGTATATCAGGGTTTGACCGCAACAATCATGAAGCAGGGGTCAAATCAGGCGATGCGCTTCTACGTCGTTGAGACACTCAAAGACATGTATCGTGCGGGCGATCATGACAAAATTGTTCCAAAACCACTCACTGGCATATTTGGCGCCACTGCAGGTGCCGTGTCCGTGTTCGGCAATACACCATTAGATGTTATCAAAACCAGGATGCAGGTATGTGAAACGTTGCTAATGCTGCATTCTGGGAGTGTCATAAAAAATTTCTAATTAATAATTTTTACTAATTAATAATAATAAGTTTATTTTATAACTGTTTTGTTGTTATGTTTCTAACGTTTGAGTTTTTAAAAAGGAGGTATTTCAGGCTGAAATGGCAGTCTTCTTTGGATTGGATATTATTCACTTAAATGTCTATATACCAATTTAAAATCTGTGTAGCAGAAACCTGTTTATTGTAGTCCACAACCTGTATAATGATCAATGACATGTATTTGCTACCTGTATGGTGGTCAATATAGCAAACATGAACCTGTCAGTAATAATGCAGTAGACAGAAACTATATACACAATGATATATATATATATATATATGTATATATATATATGTATATATATATATATGTATATATATATATATATGTATATATATATATATATATATATATATATATGTATATATATAGCAGACTCAAAACTGTACATAGCAAACATAAACTTGTACAAAGCAGACACAAACATGTATGTAACAACAGACACAAAGTAGTGGCACTGGTATTGTTGTAGGACCTTGAAGTGACAGTACAATTATGCCAGTGATGTTGTTGTAGAGCCTTGAAGCGACACTATAATTATGCCAATGATGTTGTAAAGCCTTGAAGTGACACTACAATTATGCCAGTGATGTTGTTGTAGAGCCTTGAAGTGACACTATAATTATGCCAGTGATGTTGTTGTAGAGCCTTGAAGTGACACTATAATTATGCCAGTGATGTTGTAGAGCCTTGAAGTGACACTACAATTATGCCAGTGATGTTGTAGAGCCTTGAAGTGACACTACAATTATGCCAGTGATGTTGTAGAGCCTTGAAGTGACACTACAATTATGCCAGTGATGTTGTTGTAGAGCCTTGAAGTGACACTATAATTATGCCAGTGATGTTGTTGTAGAGCCTTGAAGTGACACTACAATTATGCCAGTGATGTTGTAGAGCCTTGAAGTGACACTACAATTATGCCAGTGATGTTGTAGAGCCTTGAAGTGACACTACAATTATGCCAGTGATGTTGTTGTAGAGCCTTGAAGTGACACTATAATTATGCCAGTGATGTTGTTGTAGAGCCTTGAAGTGACACTACAATTATGCCAGTGATGTTGTAGAGCCTTGAAGTGACACTACAATTATGCCAGTGATGTTGTAGAGCCTTGAAGTGACACTACAATTATGCCAGTGATGTTGTTGTAGAGCCTTGAAGTGACACTATAATTATGCCAGTGATGTTGTTGTAGAGCCTTGAAGCAAAGAAGTACAAGAACACATTGGACTGCGCAATGAAGATACTCAAACACGAAGGCATAAGAGCGTAAGTGACAACCTTACTAGAATATATCCTCTCACCAACCACGTCTTTTCACCTGGAGATATCCCCCCAGATGTAACTATTATAATAGGAAAGGGGAATTTTTTGTTATTCTATTGCATTAATTCTTTCTGCTTTCTTCACATGTCCCATCTTTTATGTTTACTTAACAAGACTCCTGTCCTTACGTGTTATTGAACGTGTCCTGGCACTGAGGTAGGGCAGATGCTATTTTGAGTAAATTAGGTTTGTGTGACACCATATAATTTTTTCCATTGACTGTGAATCAAATCTTTCCTTTTTGTGTAACCACTACTGTATTGCCCATGCATTTCTCCTCGACATGTCTTACGGGCATTGTGAAATTATATTCCGTAATCTTCTGGAATTGTACCATTTGAGGCACTGTATTGATTCTGGTGGTTGCCCATAATTGATGGTCGAGGAGTTGATGCCTTGCTGGCGTAACAGTCCAATTGATGAGACGCAATCAACTTATCAATGAGTCCCCAGAGCAGACTAGCACATCAAGGAGTTGATCAGTTTGAGAGCCAGTATGTATATATATATATATATATGTGTGTCGTAGAGTGCGTGACATGTTTTGTAATTGTCCAGTTTACATATTATGAATGGATCGTAAACATGGGTCAGTCAAAAATGATTCAAAACAGCAGATGCTGCAGCTACTGTTGCTAGCTTTATAGAGTAATTCTAACTTCTCTTAAAATGGAAAAAATTACAATTTAATGTAATGTTATTTTTAATCTATACCCTGTGGTAATATTTAAATTAACATCAGCGTTAGGCGTTTTATTTTTTCTTAGTTGGTTTATGGATCCGATGACCCAATATTTTCATTTTTGAAAAAACTAGTTTTTAATTTTGTCGTGTTTTAACATACTTTAACTTTGATATGGAGGTCAAAGTTTAATAGATTGCAAGAGATGGCAAGTTCCAGTACACAATGCAGTCACCAGGTGACATCATGGTTATGCATATTTTAAATATGGCACTCACTAGTTGGCAGTGTGTGTTGTTCCACAATTATGGTTGACTTGTTTGGTAATGGTTGTAACATGGTTTTATTCGCGCCTGATGAATATGTGAAATTCATCCTTTTCTCCATTGATTTAGTGATTATGTGACTGATTTGAAGGATAATAACTATGAGCTAGGAATTATTTTTATTTTGTGAGAACAGCGCATGTTATTAAGTATTAAGGGGAGATACGGCAGCTAGAATGGTTTTTGAAAAACTTACTAAAATGTGTTTCCTCCATATTCCAATAGCTTTGTTTGTTTAATATAAATAAAGTTAACTTTTATGACACTGATATACATCTAAATTTGTTTTTTATTTACGGATAAAGCTTGCACCTGGCATGTAATTAATGTCGTCATTCAATCTGATGGCCATGTACAAGAAATGAAATTTTTTTATATTCTCCAAACGTTGTAAAAACAAATGTGTGCAATATCTTGGGAGTAGTGAATAAAAATGTGTTGACAAATGTTACATTTAGAATAACAGCTACAAAAATTCAGAAGAAAAATATTCATAGTGTTGGACATTTTTTAGATGAGTTCTAGAGTTAACTATTTAAGTGTTGTAATTTTTAGAGGGGCAATAATTCCTTCAAACAGTGGCCAGTGTGGTCTGGCATAAACATTCAACATGTTTTACTCGGAAAAACCCACCCTTCAGTTTGGGCAGACAAAATTGCACTAACTATGCAAATAAAAATCCTAACCAGCTGCCATATGTCTCCTTAAAAACAATGATGTTGTTTTCAGATTCTACAAGGGAACATTACCTCGTTTGAGTCGTGTTTGCCTTGATGTCGGCATTACGTTTATGATCTACGACTCATTCATGGAAGTATTCAATAAATACTGGAAGTGATGCCAAAGAGAAGCAACTGAACAAACTGAGCTGAAGCGAGACATTAAAAATGAACTGAATGACGCTGCGTAGAATATTGACCATGGTATGACCGAGTATAGATTGTAGTTGTGCTAGAGGACCAGCGTTGGTTGACTGCAGCGTGATTGAATCAATTGCGACGTGCAATTGGACTAGCTTAGACTTGTTTCCACTTAGTTAATCATTGTTATCGGTGAAATTCGACATCGACTTTGATGTCACCGTTATTTGATGTGGATTCTGTACGATGTGGCGTAGCAGCTAGATGCGTCCATGGCCATCCAACACCTGTGCAGGAGGTTGGAGCGACACACTGTTGATGTAACTTGTGGCCCTGCAACTGGAGGTTGATGGTGAGAACATTATTCTACCGAGTTCAAGTTGTAAGCAGTGGCTTTATGCATCGGTTTAGCCGTCCCACTCAGTTCATGTTGGCATAATGCCATACCGGGGTAATATTTTATCAGTATGTTAGTGTTCTTCACCTAGGGTTTTTACATGGTGTGTGACAATACTGGTATTATGTAAGCATATGTTAAAATATGATAATTTTTTGATGTAGTAGGTTTCAGTCATGAGGACGGAATTCATCAGTTTCCACGATATTCACATGTGTCACCACCTACTGGAAGAGGGGCTAAACTATGTCTGTGTGGCACTCGTTTGACAATGCCATGTTAAAAACTGCTAACGTGAAGAGTACTGTGCACCACAAATGATACAAGCAACTATGCAGTTGTATGAGCTATTAATATTTAAGTTTGATGATGGTTTATGATGTTGGTCACTAAACCATCCTCGTAAACCAGTGGTGGTTTTTTGCAATTGCCCCCACGAACAGACTGAACTACTTTTCACCCAGTTACATCATAAACTGTTGGATTCTATGCTAGACTACTTGCATGCATCCGGAGTTGTGATTATTAATGCTAGTTATAATTTTATGAAATATTTCCTGGGGGCGTTGGCGTTCCACTAGAGATATCGATATGGCGTGAAACCTTTGGCAGACACGAGGGTGTACTAAGCAAATATTATTTCATGACGAGATGACCATATTGTTAATTGTTTTCAAGTATTGTTACTTGTTTTCTGATAAGCATACCGCTCAGTAGAACTGACAAAGTTGAACTAGGGTTGTGTGATATAGATGATGACCTTAGATGAAATGAGAAAATATTTACGCTCGCACACTATTTGCGGGGAGATTACGTTAAGTTGATATTTTATTTTATTTGTGTATGGACAAGTTGATTGGGGGTGGTGGAAAAATTACTGGCAAAGAACATGATTTTCTGGTCTGCCAATGATCTGGGACCAATGACGATATTCTTTGCTGCATATTTGTTTCTAGGCATTATTTTGCAGGTTTCTTTTACTCAAGGTATTGTTCTACCGTGATGGAGGTATTCCTAAAGCAGTGATTTATGATATTAATATAAACCGATTTGTTAGAGGCAGTCTTCATATATTTATGGTTGTTGACCTTGTATAAATCCAATTTCTGAATTTCAACAGAATTCATATAAAATGAAGGTCACATTCTGACCGTTTCTATGCTGGTTGTTATTTTACTTATACATTTGTAGACGAATGTACAACAATGTCCGTTGGTTGAACGGCAATTGGGAATTTTGTATAATTAAAATATAAAAAATGTATGGTCTTAAAGCCCATATAACAACATCATACTTAACGTTTATTCCTGTAGTATATTTACTATACCAGAATGTGTGAAACAGGAGTTTAACAGAGCTACACATCCAGTGAAAAATGTTACATCTCACCTTCATGAAAAATTTTATATTTTACCTTCAAAGGTGAATATGTATATTTTATTGGTCAGTCTTTATTTGCAGTAGAGCGGTCTCTTTATGTCGTAAAACTAGCATGTTTAGTTCCATCACCAAATCATGTATTTTCGAAAACATTAAGAGGTGAAATATCACCCATAGTAACACACTTTGCATGGATGTTTTTAACCAACCAAGATACTAATAAATTTAGTATTCCAATATCCCATAAAGCTGTCATTAACCAATGAAAATCGCTGTTTATTCCCAGTAACCCTGCACTAATGACGTGAACAAAACAAATATTAAGTTGGTGGTTTCAGACATTCCACCAGGTGCCACCACTGGTGCAGTTCACTTGTGAGGCTATTGTAGCACATAACAGTCCTACAACATTAACGTGTGGTGTTGCCAGGAACAGGAAATAGTCCCAAAGACATAACAAAACAGAGTAGAGTATTCATCACAAAAAACATAATATATATTACAGTTAAGCTGACACGAGAAAACAAAGTGGTAAGAATATAGCCCAGACAGCTTCGACCATCTAGTTCTGGTCTACTATTTGCCTGGACACAGACCACTGTCCAGTCATCCTATGCGCTAGAACACAACGCAGGCCTGGACACAGACCATCATCCAGTCATCCTATGCGCTAGAACACAAAGCTGAAGAACACAGATCCAAGACGTAAATTTCTAAAGGAGTCAGACCACAGTTGAGAATTGCATTGGTGGCCATGTTAACATTTTGTCTGATTATAAGAAAACGTGACCATCAAAAATTCTGAAAATTGTACACAGCAATTGCCATCATCTCATTGATATACTGACCAAATTTTATCAAAATCACATACCTCCAGCTCTTTTTAATCGCCCCGACGTGCGATGCCTATCAATTTTGACAAAAATAGCCATGTATTCATGCGCCCACGTGGCCCATAGCAGAAAAATTCCCATAAATCCCTCCGCCAGTTAAACTCTTTAAAAAATGCACTGTTTCACAGCCAATAGCTTCTACAAACAAACCTGTGAATATTCCTGCTCAAAGGCACTCATGTCACATAATATTAATTTATTAAGTTACCATTTTACAATTTCATGCGCCCTACATTCGTGTGAAACAATAAACAGGAAGGTCAACGGTGGTCTTACCCCTAAAGAACCTGAGGAAACTCCAAAAGGAAGAAATCCGGCAGGAAGTGGAGATAGAAGTCACCAAGAAGCTGAAGGAACAACACAGAACTGACTGCAGAAGAAGCACTGTCTGTCTTCAAGAACACTCTAGTCGAAGCATTCAAAGAAGTATGCAGTACAAGGAAGACAGGATGAGGGCAGACGAAACAGACAGCCTGGTGGAACGACACACTGAAAGAGGCCATGAGAGAGAAGAAGACGTACAAGGTGTGGGTGAAAACAAAGCTGGAGGACTACATCAAATACAGAATTGCAAGACGACATAGCAAGAGAGTGGTGAAGGCTGCTAAAGAATCATCTTGGAAGGCCTATGGTGAGGAACAGAGCGAACTGTGCAAACACACCCAGAGCATTTATAAGAGTATCATAGCCATGAGATTGAGAAACTAGATTTACAACCCAACAACAATGATACACAACAAAAATGGAAACCCCCTATACGACGAAAACAGCATCAAGCACAGATGGCAAGAGTACTTTAAAGGACTCCTAAATCCAGCCAGCCCAAGAAACACCCAGTATCAGTTCACTCCAAGACACCCAGACCACGAAGAGCCTACAATCCTGAAATAAAGAAGGCAGTGAAGACAAGTCCAAGAAACAAAGCAGCCGGGTTGGATGAAATAACAACTTAGGCCATATTAGTATACCGAGAAACCGGGATCACAAGGCTTATCACAATATTCCAGAAGGCCTGGAGGGAGAGAAAAGTCCCTGATGAAGACTGGCAGTGAGCGGTAATTGTACCGATCTAGGCAAAGAAAGGCAGCAAGAACAGCTGTGGCACATACAGAGGAATTATCGCTTCTCAGCCACACAGGGAAATTATACGCAAAAATCCTCGAGCAGCGAACTAGGTATAAGGTGAAACCATTGCTGAGTGACGTACAGACGGGTTTCAGAAAAGGAAGAGGGTGCACAGATGCCATCTTTGCTCCATGACAACTAAGTGAGAAGGCAATCGAGTACAACCTAGAACTGAACCTTGCCTTTGTAGACCAAGAGAAGGCATTCGATAGGGTTAACAGAGACAAACTTTGGACAGTACTGGAAATGTACACCGTGAAAGGACAACTCCTGGACAACATCAGAGCCATCTACGCCAACAGCATGAGCTCAGTCCGCACCCCAAACGGACTCACAGATTGGTTCCAAATCACATGTAGAGTGAGACAAGAGTGTGTCCTATCATCATTGCTGTTCACTGTATACATAACAAAGGAGGCATACCCAGAACCAGAAGCCATAAATGAAATGTTGTTTGGCGATGACCAAAGCTTTGCAAATGAAGATGAAGAGAAGTTGTAAAAGCATACAAATAGCCTGAACCTGTGAAGAATACCGAGGCAGTAGAGGGGAGCAGAGCACCCAGCAAACTCAACATCAACGGCACTCAACTCCAGCAAGTGACTGAGTTCAAGTACCTCGCAGCATATTTATAGAAGATGGACGATTTAATAGAGAAGGTGAAACAAGAGTCCAGAAAGCAAACAATGTCAGCTACCAGCTTACACCGCTCCTGAAACACCCCAACATCCCCATCGAAACCAAAGCTAAGCCATCAACTCCATCATCATCCCCACCCTGACATACCAGTGCCAGACATGGACCCTGACCAAAAACCTTGAAAGAAAGATCACCACCTGCGAGATGAGATGTCTAAGAAGAGCCGTCAAGGCATACAACACCAGGATGGCGGGCTTCAAAGTGAGAGGGAGACCAAGAAAAACTTGGATAGCAGGTGTTAAAGAGACACTGAAGACATATGACATCCCCCTCTCCAGGCATTCCGGCTTGTTGCTGATCGTCAGCTTCATCTCCCCGCGACACCCTCCAGTACAAGCAGATGGATAAAGTAAAGTAATGGCACACTAATTGACAATTTCTTGTAATTTAACAAAACATATATTAGAGAGTACAGCAGGAATATTAATAAAAAAATTCTCTGATCATCAACCGTATTTCATAATTATGGATACTACTCTGAAAAAAGAACATCCTACAAAATTCACAGAAATTAATATTCAAAACAAAAAGGCAATGTTAAAAGTCAAAGAGGATTTAATCTCTTCTGAAATATATGAGAAACTAGACATAAGTCTAACGGCTGACACAAACCATAACTACAACATTATCCTCGATTAAATCAATAAAACTAAAAATAAATATATGACGAGTGAATTAGTGAAATTTAATAAATATAAACATAAAAAGTCTACATGGATAATTCAAGGTTTGCTAGCCTCAATGCGACACAGAAATAAACTTTACAAACAATTAAAATGAACAAATCGTGATTCTTCAGAATATGAAATGTTACTGATTAATCTAAAAACATATGTTATATTGAAAAGGAGCTTTCGTATAGCAAAGCAATCATATTTTGAAACACGTTTTAATCAATTAAAATTTTACATAAAAAATACTTTGAAAACTATAAATTAAATCCTGTCTAAAAGTAAAACCAACAAATCATTTCCTACATATTTTAAAGAATCAAATTCTATTATGACAAATAAATTGGAAATTGCAAAAAAATTTAATGCATTTTTTACTAATATAGGGAATCATCTGGCAAACAATATTAAATACAAAGGCTTCCATGATCATTCATATTATATAAATACAAAAGGTAAACTCTGTTTTCACATTAAAAAAAATTTAAGAATATACTGTAAGGAGAATAAATAATCAAAGTAAAAAAAATAGTTGCGGATTTGATGGTTTTTCCACAAAAACTAAAATTAATTGAACCTCCAATAACTAAATCTTTAACATTATTAATAAATTCCCTGATAAATAAAGAATTGCTAACTAATTCCAATTTATAAAAAAGGTGAGCCAACAATATTTTATAATTATATACCCGTATCTCTTCTACCAGCTATCTCAAATGTACTAGAAAAAACTTATTTTTTATCAATTGTCATCTTATTTAAGACTCCAAACTTTTCTTTGACCATCAGTATAGTTTTTGACCCAGGCATTCAAAGGAATATGCTGCACTGGAATTAATAGATAGGATTATAGCACAAATGGATCAGGATGAAATACCCATAAACATTTATTCAGACCTTTCAAAGCCTTTGATAGCATTGATCATTAAATTGTAATTAACAAATTAAAATATTATGATATAGATAAGAATATATTTGCTGGCCTGCGGTACATGAAATGAGGACTGGCTGCCAGACATCCTCTGCAGCTGATGGCCAGACGGCAGGAGCGGCATCCATCAGGAAAGATGACGACGATTTCTTCATGTGGAGGAGGCAGCAGTCGACTGGACTTGTATAGCTGGAGCAGTACCTGTCCAGCCAGTCATCAGCGTCAGTCGCAGCGTGGCCACTGCTGAAGAACATGTTTATCAGCACGGACACTGCTCTGCCAGCTAGTGCTGCGTGTGAGCGCCTCTTCAGTGCTGCTGGCACATCTTCACGCCATCGAGGGCACGCATTGGTGAAGGACATTTCGAGGGCCAGTTTTTGCTGAAGCTCAACAAGTCGTTTGGGGCAGCCGTGAGGGGCAGCCGTGGCCTAGTGGTTAAGGTGTTGGACTCTAAATTCGAGGGTTGTGAGTTCAAGACCCACACTGGGCACAGTTCGTTTTCGAAGCTTAGGCAATTTCGTTTACCCTACTTTGCCTCAGTCTACTCAGCTGTAAATGAGTACAAACACTGTTTGGAAGGTACCTGCGATGGACTAGTGTCCCGTCCAGGAGAGTCAGTATCACTGCACTTTAAGTTGCTTCGCACTACAGAAACCAGGTTTAAGCACTGGCCATATAAGCCTTCATGGCTTCCTAAGGCGTAATGCCTGGGGGATGACTTTACCTTTACCTTTACCAACAAGTCGTTTGTTGTGTGAACTTTGACTGTGCTAGTTTGACTACCCCATTACTACTATGTACTTTACTTAACATTATTAACTTGCTTTTTATGCCACTATCTAGTAGGTGGCAGCACATGTATGTAGCACTAGTTACCAAAATATTATTGGTGTCTTGTTTGAACAGGTGGCAGCTCTTGTATATAAACAGAACTTTGTTTTCTTTTTATTTCTTAAATGGTAGTACTTGTATATAGAAGGTACAATCTTTAGTTTTCTATAAAACATTAATCATATATACGTTGGCGTAGTTAACAGTAGTTATTTTCACTGTCTTAATTTTTTCCCCACTGATGCTGTAATGTACATGTTGGAAACTTGCCCGACAATAAATCTTTCCATCCTACTTTAATTCCACTTTTACTTCAAGTACTTTTGGAAAATAGTTTTACTTTTTACTCAAGTTTTTTTAGAAGGAACGTTTACTTTTACTCAAGTAGTTCTGAAGTGAATTACTTTTACTTCTACTCAAATAAAAAAATAAAGTAATTCAGTCACCACTGGTGACATGATGTGGTGGCATGCACTGATGTGGTGGCATGGTATTGCACTGATGTGGTGGCAAGGTACCACATTGACGTGGTTGAATGATACCACCATGTGGTGGTAACGTACCACATTGATGTAGTGGCATGGTACCATGTTGATGTGGTGGAATAGTACCACCCTGATGTGGCAGCAATGTACCACGCTGATGTGGTGGCATGGTACTGCACTGATGTGGTGGCAAGGTACCACACTAATGTGGTGGTATGGTACCACACAGATGAGTTGGTATGGTACTGCACAGATGTGGTGGCAAGGTACTGCACTGATGTGGTGGTATGGTATCACACAGATGTGGTGGTATGGTACTGCACTGATGTGGTGGCAAGGTACCACATTGATATGGTGGTATGGTACCGCACTGATGTGGTGGTATGGTACCACACAGATATGGTGGTATGGTGCCACACTGATGTGGTGGCAAGGTACCACACTAATGTGGTGGTATGGTACCACATAAATGAGTTGGTATGGTACTGCACTGATGTGGTGGCAAGGTACTGCACTGATGTGGTGGTATGGTATCACACAGATGTGGTGGTATGGTGCCACACTGATGTGGTGGTAAGGTACCGCACTGATATGGTGGTATGGTACCACACAGATGTGGTGGCATGGTACCGCATTGATGTCTTGATGTACATAACAATGTTACATACTTACTCTTCTTCATTCAAAGTAGAGCAAAGGGCCGAAACGACACATCTCCAATGCACTCTACTATTGGATGCTTTCTTTATCTCTGTCCATTTGGTTCCTGGCTTTACTTTCTCCACCACAGACCTCCTCCAGTTATTTTTTAGTTTGCCTGGATTTTCCTTGGGAGCTTCAGTCTGGCACCTGTCTCGTGACATTGGTGGTCGGCGTTACGTATGGCTTGTTATTGTCATTATGTGGATACACAGAAAGTCACTTGAGTGACAAAATTCACTAGTTCTTTATTTCTTCCGTTTCTACACCGTAGTGCTGGACTTTTTATGGTTTGGCGCCTTTTTAGAGGTAGAAGAGGTGGGCACACGGAAGCGCTATGTAACCTTTTCAGAGCATTATGAAGGCAGACACAGGTGTATAAAGATCCCAAAACATATGATAGTCATTAGGATATCCTGGCCAAGACTGATAAGTGGCAAGTAACTGACAAAGTTGCCACAGAGAGGCATGGTTGTAGAGCGCGCAAGAAGACATGATGTTTTAACAGGTCAGTTGGTTATAACCTCACTTCTGTTCCGGCCAGGAATACACTTCCGGAATGAATTTCTCGTACTCGAGCTTATACTGATGCGCTCGCACGAACGCCACCTTGTCCTCCGGCTCGGGATAGGTGCACGCGAGATTGTTTCTGTATGCATACTCAACGACCCTTGACGCTAACATGGTCGACACTTCATGGATGCTGGACAGCGGTGGGAAGATACGACCAACGTCCAGGTCTTCTTGCTGGACAAGCTCTGCGACGACCTGGTGGGTTATACAACAGAATTATGGCTTTTGTGAAACGAGTGTTGTACCATGTCATGTTGGATGTTGTAAGTATCCAGACAACACATAGTTAACAAGAGAGCTTTATTGACGTGCGACCTTGAGTCATGGCAAAGTACACACACACACACACACACACACACACACACACACACACACACACACACACACACACACACACACACACACACACACACACACACACACACACACACACACACACACACACACACACACACACACACACACACACACACACACACACACACACACACACACACACACACACACACACACACACACACACACACACACACACACACACACACACACACACACACACACACACACACACACACACACACACACACACACACACACACACACACACACACACACACACACACACACACACACACACACACACACACACACACACACACACACACACACACACACACACACACACACACACACACACACACACACACACACACACACACACACACACACACACACACACACACACACACACACACACACACACACACACACACACACACACACACACACACACACACACACACACACACACACACACACACACACACACACACACACACACACACACACACACACACACACACACACACACACACACACACACACACACACACACACACACCACACACACACACACACACACACACACACACACACACACACACACACACACACACACACACACACACACACACACACACACACACACACACACACACACACACACACACACACACACACACACACACACACACACACACACACACACACACACACACACACACACACACACACACACACACACACACACACACACACACACACACACACACACACACACACACACACACACACACACCACACACACACACACACACACACACACACACACACACACACACACACACACACACACACACACACACACACACACACACACACACACACACACACACACACACACACACACACACACACACACACACACACACACACACACACACACACACACACACACACACACACACACACACACACACACACACACACACACACACACACACACACACACACACACACACACACACACACACACACACACACACACACACACACACACACACACACACACACACACACACACACACACACACACACACACACACACACACACACACACACACACACACACACACACACACACACACACACACACACACACACACACACACACACACACACACACACACACACACACACACACACACACACACACACACACACACACACACACACACACACACACACACACACACACACACACACACACACACACACACACACACACACACACACACACACACACACACACACACACACACACACACACACACACACACACACACACACACACACACACACACAGTGATACCGCAACTTTATATGTGTCTCAGGCTCAGGGCAGCGTTTGGCATCAGCCTAAAAGACATTCATAATATCAAACCTCTTTTGTTTCCTCAAAAACAAGTGTCCAATAGTACGTTCATCATACACTCAAAAGTTAGCTAACTAACATAGTGTTTACTGGCAGACATAATCACCAAGATGACTTGGTTTGTTGACAATACGTCCTGATCGCCGGGGAGTATGCATCACTGGTGGCACCACTGCTGGTGGCACACTCACAGGCATTTCAGACTGTGCTGGTGTCTCTGTTACTTCCAGGTTGTCTGCTGCTGATTCAACCACAATCAGCGGCTCGATGTTCTGTGGATCGTCACACGGTGGCTCGGTGTTCAGTGGCTCATTGATTGGCGGGTCATTAATCTGTGGCTCGACGATCACTGGCTGATCTTGATCGCTTTCACTGCGTTTTCTGCTTTCCAATTTGACTGTGGGTAATGCGGGGACAATGTGATGTGCTCTAATGCCCACACTGTCGCAAACACAACAAACTCTGCCGATGCGAACTGTGGTGCATTGTCACTGACTAACACATCTGGTACTCCAAATTGAGAAAACACTTCCTTCATCTCTCGAATTACTGCATGATGTTGTTGCCTTAACGTGAGCAACGTCAATGAAATTACTATAGTAATCGCACGTTACTAGTAGACGGCGACCATTCTCTTAACACAGGTTGACACTGACCTTCCACCAAGGTTGGGTGGTGAATTCGTGCTGCATAATGGGCTCCTTGCTCAACGAATTATGGTGTGCCAGACAAATCTCATTCTTCGACACATACTCCCTCAGTTCTGTTGCCATACGTGGCCAGTAAAGCGTGTCACGCATACGTCGAATGCATCCATTGATGCCGATGTGTGTTGAATGTGCCACACTAAGCCGATGTGTGCTGAATGTGCCACACTAAGCAGCTCCAATGAGTCTTGAACTATTAGTTCTTCTCATGAATCGAAGGATGGCCTCACACATTTGGGCACTCCTGATCTGTCGTTTGGCCATCCATGCTGAATGACTTTCTGCAGTTGCTGCAATACTGGGTCATTAGCAGATGCAAACTGCAGTTGCTGCCGTCATTCACCGGTCACCGGAAGTGATGATCTATGATTAACAGTCTCACATTCTTGTGCAACTTCACTTCACATGTAGGCTCGACTCAGTGTGTCCGCCAAGAACATCGTTTCTCCACGCTTGTAGTAGACATTTAAGTCATACTTCTGCAGCGCATGCATCATACACTGCAATCGTTTTGGGGCCAAGTTGAGCGGTTTGCGCATGATGAGAAAGATCAGATTCAGGCATGTGTGCAATTTGATACGCATCTCAGGGTCCGCATCAGCCTAAAAGGCATTCATTATGTCCAAAGTACAACTGAAAGAGATGATTGTGAGGCATGGTTGTGTAACCTTAGAACACCAAACTTGCAATCGAGAGAACCTGGGTTCGAAACCTCTTCCTACTGTTTTGAAACGTTTTCATTCAGTCCACATGGCCACATTTCATTCAACTATATAAATGAGTATTTGGCTGTAGAAATGGTCCTTGCACAGTAATTGCAGCATGGCTGAATGCTTCCCAGTGAAGCCATGATGTTAGATTGAACAGGTCTGCCAGGAGTGAAGTGTATATTTATGAAAACGATTAAATAACTCGGAGCAATTGTAGAAAACATGAAGAACTTTGCAAACAACTGTACGTCACCATGAACTGTACGTCACCATGAACTGTACGTCACCATGAACTGCAAAGATTTTGTGAATTGAAAACCTTTGTACGACTGTTTGTGTGGTACGAACGTTTCGGAAAACTGGCAAACGTCACCTGACCTACCTGTGCAGCGACGAGGAAGATTTCTTTGCTGATATGATGCATGCTGGCCACAATTGATCCGAGAGCAATGCCAGGGAAGATGTAGGAGTTGTTACCCTGACCGGTATGGTATGTCTTGCAATTGAATGAGACCGGGGGAAAGGGGCTGCCACTGGCAAACACACAGCGCCCCTACAACACAGAAGGTGTCACTGGCAAACAGACTGCGCCAGTATAACATAGAGGGTGTCACTGGCAAATGCACAGTGCCCCTACAACATAGAAGACATCACTGGCAAGCAGACAGTGCCCCTACAACATAGAAGACATCACTGACAAACAAACAGCTCCCCTACAACATAGAGGACATCACTGGCAAACAGACAGTGCCCCTATAACATAGAGGGTGTCACTGGCAAATGCAGTGCCCCTACAACAAAGAGGACATCACTGGCAAACAGACAGTGCCCCTATAACATAGAGGGTGTCACTGGCAAACAGACAGTGCCCCTATAACATAGAGGGTGTCACTGGCAAATGCAGTGCCCCTACAACAAAGAGGACATCACTGGCAAACAGACAGTGCCCCTACAACATAGAGGACATCACTGGCAAACAGACAGCTCCCCTACAACATAGAGGACATCACTGACAAACAGACTGCACCCCTATAACATAGAGGGTGTCACTGGCAAATGCACAGTGCCCCAACAACATAGAGGACATCACTGGCAAACAGACAGCGCTCCTACAACATAGAGGACATCACTGGCAAACAGACAGCATCCCTACAACAAAGAAGACATCACTGGCAAACAGACAGTGCCCCTACAACATAGAAGAAATCACTGGCAAACAGACAGAGCCCCTACAACATAGAGGACATCACTGACAAACAGACAGCGCCCCTACAACATAGAAGACATCACTGGCAAACAGACAGTGCCCCTACAACATAGAAGACATCACTGACAAACAGACAGCGCCCCTACAACATAGAAGACATCACTGGCAAACAGACAGAGCCCCTACAACATAGAAGACATCACTGGCAAACAGACAGCGCCCCTACAACATAGAAGACATCACTGGCAAACAGACAGTGCCCCTACAACATAGAAGACATCACTGGCAAACAGACAGAGCCCCTACAACATAGAGGACATCACTGGCAAACAGACAGTGCCCCTACAACATAGAAGACATCACTGGCAAACAGACAGCGCCCGTACAACTTAGAAGGCATCAATGGCAAACAGACAGCGCCCCTACAACATAGAAGACATCACTGGCAAACAGACAGCGCCCCTACAACATAGAAGACATCACAGGCAAACAGACAGCGCCCCTACAACATAGAAGACATCACTGGCAAACAGACAGTGCCCCTAAGAAGAAATCACTGGCAAACAGACAGCGCCCCTACAACATAGAAGACATCACTGACAAACACACAGTGCCCCTACAACATAGAAGACATCACTGACAAACAGACAGCGCCCCTACAACATAGAAGACATCACTGACAAACAGACAGCGCCCCTACAACATAGAAGACATCACTGGCAAACAGACAGCACCCCTACAACATAGAAGACATCACTGGCAAACAGACAGAGCCCCTACAACATAGAGGACATCACTGGCAAACAGACAGAGCCCCTACAACATAGAGGACATCACTGGCAAACAGACAGCGCTCCTACAACATAGAGGACATCACTGGCAAACAGACAGCACCCCTACAACATAGAAGACATCACTGACAAACAGACAGCGCCCCTACAACATAGAAGACATCACTAGCAAACAGACAGCGCCCCTACAACATAGAAGACATCACTGGCAAACAGACAGCGCCCCTACAACATAGAAGACATCACTGGCAAACAGACAGCGCCCCTACAACATAGAAGACATCACTGGCAAATAGACAGCGCCCCTACAACATAGAAGACATCACTGGCAAACAGACAGCGCCCCTACAACATAGAAGACATCACTGGCAAACAGACGGCGCCCCTACAACATAGAAGACATCACTGGCAAACAGACAGTGCCCCTACAACATAGAAGACATCACTGGCAAACAGAAAGCGTCCCTACAACATAGAAGACATCACTGGCAAACAGACAGTGCCCCTATAACATAGAAGACATCACTGGCAAACAGACAGTGCCCCTACAACATAGAGGACATCACTGGCAAACAGACAGCGTCCCTACAACATAGAGGACATCACTGGCAAACAGACAGCGCCCCTACAACATAGAAGACATCACTGACAAACAGACAGTTCCCCTACAACATAGAAGACATCACTGGCAAACAGAAAGCGCCCGTACAACATAGAGGACATCACTGGCAAACAGACAGTGCCCCTACAACATAGAGGACATCACTGGCAAACAGACAGCGCCCCTACAACATAGAAGACATCACTGGCAAACAGACAGCGCCCCTACAACATAGAAGACATCACTGGCAAACAGACAGCGCCCCTACAACATAGAAGACATCACTGGCAAACAGACAGTGCCCCTACAACATAGAAGACATCACTGGCAAACAGAAAGCGCCCCTACAACATAGAAGACATCACTGGCAAACAGACAGTGCCCCTATAACATAGAGGACATCACTGGCAAACAGACAGTGCCCCTACAACATAGAGGACATCACTGGCAAACAGACAGCGTCCCTACAACATAGAGGACATCACTGGCAAACAGACAGCGTCCCTACAACATAGAAGACATCACTGGCAAACAGACAGTGCCCCTACAACATAGAATACATCACTGGCAAACAGACAGTGCCCCTACAACATAGAGGACATCACTGGCAAACAGACAGCGTCCCTACAACATAGAGGACATCACTGGCAAACAGACAGCGTCCCTACAACATAGAGGACATCACTGGCAAACAGACAGCGTCCCTACAACATAGAGGACATCACTGGCAAACAGACAGCGTCCCTACAACATAGAGGACATCACTGGCAAACAGACAGCGTCCCTACAACATAGAAGACATCACTGGCAAACAGACAGTGCCCCTACAACATAGAGGACATCACTGGCAAACAGACAGCGTCCCTACAACATAGAGGACATCACTGGCAAACAGACAGAGCCCCTACAACATAGAGGACATCACTGGCAAACAGACAGCGCCCGTACAACATAGAGGACATCACTGGCAAACAGACAGCGCCCCTACAACATAGAGGACATCACTGGCAAACAGACAGCGCCCCTACAACATAGAGGACATCACTGGCAAACAGACAGTGCCCCTACAACATAGAGGACATCACTGGCAAACAGACAGCGCCCCTACAACATAGAAGACATCACTGACAAACAGACAGTGCCCCTAAGAAGAAATCACTGGCAAACAGACAGCGCCCTTGCAACATAGAAGACATCACTGACAAACACACAGTGCCCCTACAACATAGAAGACATCACTGACAAACAGACAGCGCCCCTACAACATAGAAGACATCACTGACAAACAGACAGCGCCCCTACAACATAGAAGACATCACTGACAAACAGATAGCGCCCCTACAACATAGAAGACATCACTGGCAAACAGACAGCACCCCTACAACATAGAAGACATCACTGGCAAACAGACAGAGCCCCTACAACATAGAGGACATCACTGGCAAACAGACAGAGCCCCTACAACATAGAGGACATCACTGGCAAACAGACAGCGCCCCTACAACATAGAGGACATCACTGGCAAACAGACAGCGCCCCTACAACATAGAAGACATCACTGACAAACAGACAGCGCCCCTACAACATAGAAGACATCACTGGCAAACAGACAGTGCCCCTACAACATAGAAGACATCACTGGCAAACAGACAGCGCCCCTACAACATAGAAGACATCACTGGCAAACAGACAGTGCCCCTATAACATAGAAGACATCACTGGCAAACAGACAGCGCCCCTACAACATAGAAGACATCACTGGCAAACAGACAGCGCCCCCACAACATAGAAGACATCACTGACAAACAGACAGCGCCCCTACAACATAGAGGACATCACTGGCAAACAGACAGAGCCCCTACAACATAGAAGACATCACTGGCAAACAGACAGCACCCCTACAACATAGAAGACATCACTGGCAAACAGACAGCGCCCCTATAACATAGAAGACATCACTGGCAAACAGACAGTGCCCCTACAACATAGAAGACATCACTGGCAAACAGACAGTGCCCCTAGAACATAGAAGACATCACTGGCAAACAGACAGCGCCCCTACAACATAGAAGACATCACTGGCAAACAGACAGAGCCCCTACAACATAGACAACATCGCTGACAAACAAACAGCTCCCCTACAACATAGAGGACATCACTGGCAAACAGACAGTGCCCCTACAACATAGAGGACATCACTGGCAAACAGACAGCGCCCCTACAACATAGAGGACATCACCGGGAAACAGACAGCGCCCCTACAACATAGAGGACATCACTGGCAAACAGACAGAGCCCCTACAACATAGAAGAAATCACTGGCAAACAGACAGTGCCCCTACAACATAGAAGAAATCACTGGCAAACAGATAGTGCCCCTACAACATAGAAGAAATCACTGGCAAACAGACAGTGCCCCTACAACATAGAGGACATCACTGGCAAACAGACAGAGCCCCTACAACATAGAAGAAATCACTGGCAAACAGACAGAGCCCCTACAACATAGAAGAAACCACTGGCAAACAGACAGTGCCCCTACAACATAGAAGAAATCACTGGCAAACAGATAGTGCCCCTACAACATAGAAGAAATCACTGGCAAACAGATAGTGCCCCTACAACATAGAAGAAATCACTGGCAAACAGACAGTGCCCCTACAACATAGAGGACATCACTGGCAAACAGACAGAGCCCCTACAACATAGAAGAAATCACTGGCAAACAGACAGTGCCCCTACAACATAGAAGAAATCACTGGCAAACAGACAGTGCCCTACAACATAGAAGAAATCACTGGCAAACAGATAGTGCCCCTACAACATAGAAGAAATCACTGGCAAACAGACAGTGCCCCTACAACATAGACGACATCACTGGCAAACAGACAGAGCCCCTACAACATAGAAGAAATCACTGGCAAACAGACAGTGCCCCTACAACATAGAAGAAATCACTGGCAAACAGACAGTGCCCCTACAACATAGAAGAAATCACTGGCAAACAGATAGTGCCCCTACAACATAGAAGAAATCACTGGCAAACAGACAGTGCTCCTACAACATAGAGGACATCACTGGCAAACAGACAGAGCCCCTACAACATAGAAGAAATCACTGGCAAACAGACAGCGCCCCTACAACATAGAAGACATCACTGGCAAACAGACAGAGCCCCTACAACATAGAGGACATCACTGGCAAACAGACAGCGCCCCTACAACATAGAGGACATCACTGGCAAACAGACAGTGCCCCTACAACATAGAGGACATCACTGGCAAACAGACAGAGCCCCTACAACATAGAGGACATCACTGGCAAACAGACAGTGCCCCTACAACATAGAAGAAATCACTGGCAAACAGACAGTGCCCCTACAACATAGAAGAAATCACTGGCAAACAGACAGTGCCCCTACAACATAGAAGAAATCACTGGCAAACAGACAGTGCTCCTACAACATAGAGGACATCACTGGCAAACAGACAGAGCCCCTACAACATAGAAGAAATCACTGGCAAACAGACAGCACCCCTACAACATAGAAGACATCACTGGCAAACAGACAGAGCCCCTACAACATAGAGGACATCACTGGCAAACAGACAGTGCCCCTACAACATAGAAGAAATCACTGGCAAACAGACAGTGCCCCTACAACATAGAGGACATCACTGGCAAACAGACAGAGCCCCTACAACATAGAGGACATCACTGGCAAACAGACAGTGCCCCTACAACATAGAGGACATCACTGGCAAACAGACAGTGCCCCTACAACATAGAAGACATCACTGGCAAACAGACAGTGCCCCTACAACATAGAAGACAGTGTGGTGCCATCTCATGTGGGACAGTTGAAAATTTGGTATGCGATTATTAGAACAGATTTTGTGACATTTTTCAATGTTTCAACATTTTAAAAACGTAATGTATGCTTAATAGGTCAAATATGGTATACTGATTGGATCTTGCAAGGCTTTGGCACAGCTGACTGAACACAACTAAAATATTTGAGAGTCCCTCCTTGGATGTGACTTAAGCTGTATCCATTAATACAGGAAGCCTAGTTCAAAGGAATATCTCCTATGGCCGCAAGACCACCAAACTGCAAGTTACAGTTATGGATAGGCATGGGTTAATTTCAAGTGTTAATTTAATTAACTCAATTAAGTTAATTTAATTAACTTCTCCAGAAAGGTTAATTTAATTTAATTAATTAACTTTACCAAAAGGGGTTGATTTGAATTGACTGACAAATTCACAATTAACTCTCAATTAAGTGCTCATTTAACAGTTGATATTACTGGATGGTTCACAGTCACATTATCCAGGTGTTTTCAGAAGGCCTGCTATCACTATTCCAGTCACTAATGAGAAAATGGGTTCAGGCATGTGTGAATAGGAAGAAGAACATCACAGAGCACATATACACTGTACCAACTAGAATCTATGAATTGGCGGGAAGGCGTAGCGGAAAATCAGTGTCCCTTCATATTGGCTCGTGCAACATTAACACCTGGTGCTGTTGTTGCACCACAGTCTTCTGCAATCACACATATCCCATGTGGATGCAGAGATGTCACTTATCACTGCGAGCCCCAGTATGACATCCAAGTGTCCGTCTGTTAGCTGCGTCGCGTCTTGCATTTCATGAAGTACGTCTTCATCATCCACTCCTCGCTACAAACCCTGATATCAGTGAATCCCATTTCAGCTCAACGAATGCTACGAAAGCTTACATGTTGGTTTGTCTTCCTTGAGTGTCGAGAAGTGCAAGTAATTTACATTTGCAGTTGTGTCTTCCACAGTCGCAAATTTGTCTATAAAGCGAAGACAAACTGGAAGAGTTCATTGACTGGTTGTTCTCGTCCCTGGAGTTGGACGCTTAGTAGATAGAGGTGCCCCGTGATGTTGACTAGAAATGTAAAATCATACATCCATATAGGGTCAGTTAATTTCAGTACTTCCGCACACTTCTGAACAGGCTCTCAGCTCATGCACTTGGCACAGAGTAACAACTCAACCTAGCCAGTGCACTTCGAGGTAGTGTAGGAAATCTTGATATTGCACATTCATCTCGGCCAGAAGGTGCTGGAACTGCCGATGGTTTAGACTGTGACCACGTCTTAAACCTTTTCTATCAGTGCACAACTTCGTTTGACATTTAGCATGTGACGCACGTTATTCAAACCAACATGTTACCACCACTCAACCACAAAAATGTAGCACTTTCATTCTGCATACGAAAAAGTGAATTCATGAAACTTTAAAGGAAGTGAAAAAACAATATGTTACATGTTCATCACGTGGAAATAGTAAAACAATATGTTACATGTTCATCACGTGGAAATAGTAAAACAATATGTTACACGTTCATCACGTGGAAATAGTAAAACAATATGTTACACGTTCATCACGTGGAAATAGTAAAACAATATGTTACACGTTCATCACGTGGAAATAGTAAAACAATATGTTACATGTTCATCACGTGGAAATAGTAAAACAATATGTTACACGTTCATCACGTGGAAATAGTAAAACAATATGTTACACGTTCATCACGTGGAAATAGTAAAACAATATGTTACATGTTCATCACGTGGAAATAGTAAAACAATATGTTACATGTTCATCACGTGGAAATAGTAAAACAATATGTTACACGTTCATCACGTGGAAATAGTAAAACAATATGTTACACGTTCATCACGTGGAAATAGTAAAACAATATGTTACACGTTCATCACGTGGAAATAGTAAAACAATATGTTACACGTTCATCACGTGGAAATAGTAAAACAATATGTTACACGTTCATCACGTGGAAATAGTAAAACTGAGTTGCAGTATGTGATCTGTCTACTATTTAATTATTTGATATATCCATATCATGGGCGCAGGCCATATTATGCACTATCTCATCGTCAGTCTGCACGAAATAGCCCCGCAGGCTGCAGTTGGCCCGCAGGCTGCAAGTTACCAACCCCTGATGTAGTAAAGATTCCTGGTGGAAATTAGATGGCAGACGTTATCACATATAGTGTCCCCTCCCCACCTGAAAAAAATCCTGCAGACATTCCTGATGGGGTGAGGTACAACGTGGGAGGTTGGTGGGAGATGAGAAGACAGCCGCAAGGATGTGGGAGGTAGGACTGGTGGGAAGCAGACTCTAAAAAATCGGTGGGATATGGGAGATTTGCCTCACAAACAGGTGGGAGATGGGAGTTTGAGACCCTACTAATCCCATCGCCCCATAGGTACCTCCGTGTGGTCGTATGCCTCTTGGGCTGTGCACTCCGAGTGACTGGTGGGGTTGCTGAGAGAGAAGATGATGGGCCGATCGTGGTTAGATGCCATCTCGTTGAGAAACTCTTTGGTGAACACACCGTGCACTCCTGCCGCACCTGCACAACAATAATAATGAGTTAGTCTGTGGCAAAAACTACCCTAACCTCTCACAAGTAGAAACAAAACTAGCTGTATTTTCTACAGAATAATATACTGAAAGTCACCAAGAATCGAAGTAGTGGAACACCCTCAAATCTGTATTTTGACCATTATGAAAATAACGATATGTGATTATCCAAGGAACTATTTGTGATATCAACTCAATTGAGGTGTCTATATATCTGTAACATTTTACTGTCTATCAGCTGGTGATATGACTGGTGATCCAAGGTCTAGGTCTTCCAAAAAATCATGGTCAAATGTAAAAAATGCTCTTACTAAGAATGGATGCATACAAACTCAAAGCCAAATTGCTGGAATAGTTCCAGAGAGAACTACCAAATGGAAGCAATTACACCAACTTTCCCCCATAGAAAACTAAGTGCCAGACCAAGTGGTCTTATATGCCTAGACAAGGCGCTCTGGCCACCTACTCCATTACTAGAGTGTTTTCGCAGCAGCTAATGCAGTGAACATATGGGTTTTTGTAGATCAAGACCACTGGCTCTGCAAGTTCACAACAGTTGTTTCCATTTCCCTGTGTGGGTTATTTTACTGTCCCTGACATAGCCACCAGGTAGAAGCGTTTATTAAACCAACTGCGCATATTACCTCAACTTTTCATGCACTACAGATTTGAACATAAGTGAACCTGATTCGCAATGAGCTAAATCAATTAACGAGGAAGTTTTAAATTTCCACCGTTTGCAACTTTCTGTGCCCACCTATTGCGACTGACGGTTTCAGCTCCTTGCAGATTTCCATCAGGTCTTCCATTGGTTTGTGTTTCTTCAGATACGGTTGTTTCTCCGGGGTTAGATCCCCAGCGGGTCGGTCCTGCAATAAATGTTATGCACCCAATTGCATCAGATGCATGTCGCTGGGATCCCAAGGCAATGTGCATCAAACATACAGGTTCCTTGCATGACATCAAAACAATGATATACCACTACATGTTTCTGATGTACCCCTGGGGAATTTTGATAGGCCACCGCATGCTTCTGACGGACCCCTGGGGACATTTTGATAGACCATATTTTACCAATGACTAATATTTTAAGGTGAGATGCCTTATTGATTATGTCATAGGATATTTTGTGGGCTTTTACAGAAATGTTCGATTGTTTGCAGGTGCGTGTGTGTTACGAATAATTGTAAATGTAATTAATTGTAAAAGTAAATAATATACTAGCAAAATAATTAATTACAAAATTGTAATTAATTATTTAGAATGCTGATACACATAAATATTTGCTGGTTAGCAAATATTTATGTACATCAGCATTCTAAATTGTGTATCATCAATTAAGTTGTTGGTTGACATCACATTCTAATCGTGTTTGTGGTTAAAACGTGCAGCAGACATTGACAAACCTTGACACACCCATAGTATATATTTGTGACCCACCAAAGTTGGAATTTGACGTACTACTGCGTAATTTTTTGGGACATTACACACCCATGACGCACATTGCACATCGGGGGTGCGTCATGCAATTAACGGGTGCATTACAACATCTAAAAGCATATTTTTTTAATTTCTTCATAAATTCATATTTCTAATAACAAGAAAAATTAGGAGAAAAAAGCAGGAAGTGCATTATTTTATTTATATGTGTAACTATTATTTACAACATTTGATGACCAACAATTGAATTTTTTTATTCTAAAAACATTTCTACACTATATTTGACCATACTTAAAGTAAAATTCTACATATGAGTATAAACTTTGGCCTCATACATGATGTAAATGTCATGATATTTATCTATGAAATGCCTTAACAGTTTTAACTGGTATATTACACATAAAATATGAATGATCAACATATCCTTAATTTCAATAAAGTAACTTAATCCCGATTAATTTCTGGTGATATTTATCAGTTTTAGAAACATTTACTGGTGGAGTGTCTCTCCTCCTAGCTAACACTGACTGACCAACAGTAGAAGTTATGCTAATGGGAATGCTACTACGCAGGGAGGGGACCCATTCTGAAACAGTTTGTTACATGCCTATAGGATGACAAGCCGTTATGTGGGGCTGGGCAGCGAGTACCTAGCTGATTAACTAGGTGTGTTTAACAAAAAATAACCTGTTCCCCTCTCTATCCTGCACACCCCTTTATTGGTAAGACGCTTAATTAAGCTGGCCCAATTACACCAACCGATCATGTGACTTTTTCGGAAAATATTACTGGCCAGCGGTGCAAGCTGGGAAAATTTGCAGATAGCGAGCGGGACCATGCTTTGAAATCTTGGGGGGTTGGGCCACCGCCTGCACACAGGTGGGGCCGGGGGGTTTGTTCCCCCACTTTTGTGTATACCATTGTAAATACTCTAGCTAGTACTATATACATATAATTATGTATGCCTGACTGCACATAGGTATTTTTTCCCTTTTTGTATGCTGTCGCTTTGTATAAGAGCAGCAAGGGTTTTTGGTAGACTGCCTTCGGCAGTTGCTAGCTACAGTAGAAAATATCACTAATGTTAAATCTTATCTGGTATTGTTTACTAATTGGTCATACGCACCAGCTTAATCAGTCATGTACCAGGCTGTGCACAATTTGTGGCAGACTTTGTCACTATTATTGTGTGCACAGCGGCAATCCTTGTTGGATATGAATAAAATTGGATTGCCCGTTACCAACCTACCAAGTAGTTGGTGCATTTATACAAACAGTGAAAGGTCTGCATGAGCGTGTCCCCATTTCATTGTAAACACAAATACACCGGGAGTCAATGGGGTATCAAGCTGCGAAAAACACATGAAAGTTTATTATAGAACTGGTGTGGTCGGTCATGCTGACTAAATCAGTTGCATGTCACAGGGACAGATTTTGCAGTTTGAGTGGATTAACAATAATTATTGTAGGTTGATATTGAAATTTCTTAGATTATGACAAAAAGGGATTTAAAAATACCGTATTCGACCTATTAAGCGCACGTGCCCTAATTAACATACACCCCCTTTTTAATCACAGTAGAAACCATAATTACTGTTATTTGACTAGTGTGGAACTAGGGTTGTCATTATTGTCTAGAAAAAGATTTTGGTGTCCACTTAACATGTATGTCGGTTCCAAGTCAACAACTCCTTAGCACGAAGCATTGTGCCCGTTTCTTAAATAAAAACATTTCAAGAATAACAATATGCCCCATTAGGTTTTAAAAAATGATGAAACATACAAGATGATGCAATTTTTATATTTCTTCTACATGAATCATTACTGACAGTGGCGCCACCTACCACTACGAGGAGGCCGAGTTTGTCGATGAGCCAGATTTTTTCCTCTGCCTCCTTCTGCGGCGTCCCTTCGTCCATCATGGCTGCCACCAACAGGTCGGAAATACCAATGGCCGCCTGTAACAGTCACACCAATGTCTATAAACAAACTCAAATTTTCTCTGTGTGCAGAGCTTGACACCAACGGTTGCCTGGGGCAAGTAAAATGTATGGTCAGGCAAGCTGGCATAGACCACCACTTGCCCAGACGGGCAAGAATTTACGCAAGCTAAACCGGTGTAGCACTTACCTGATCAAACACTGCAGAGTTAGTGAAGTTTTGACACTGCATGCGTTACCATTGTTTATTGTAATGCTATAAAATACGGTAAAAACGCCTCCGTTCAGACAACAGATTTTCCATAACGTATAATGCTAACTAAGCCACCAGGTCGTTGTAATCACCAGAAGCAGCCCTGTTGAGTGCATGAAAAACGAAATGTGTGTTTGATTGTCCCAGTTTATTTGCAATCAACATGATTCTAATGCTGCCAGAAGCAGATCAGAAACCTGGTCAGCTAACTGCATGACAGGTGGAGCATAGACCAGCAGAACATGAAGCAGCATCAAATAACTTTGAATAGGGAAATCGGAAAGGCGAATTTCCGAGGGTGCCACACGATGACACATTTTTTTTTACACAAACGATGACACATGACACAACGCATGGGAATGCATCAATTTCATTAACAATTTGCAAGTAAACATTTTGGTCGGGCAAGTAGAATGTTGGGCAAGTAAAATGTTGGGCAAGTAGAATGTCAGGCAAGTAGAATGTCGGGCAAGTAGAATGTTGGGCAAGTGGCCAAAAACCTTAATGTCTAGCCCTGGTTTCGTACCAGTTGCTGAGATTTTCTGCTTGGCTATGCACTGTATTTATTCTATTAATATTATATGTCTTTGTAATGTGCCCCTATAAATTAAGGCTGTACAAAATGTTCATGTCTGAAAATCCATGGCAACCTGTCTGAAGTGGCTGCTCTAATTCCACTAGGACACCTACTCACTACATGCGAAGATTTATGCATTCTAAAGATCTATGTCTTCTGAAGTCTAGTCTTGTCTTCATTTTCTGTTATAAGTAGAGTTGACAGATATCTGACAAGGCCTTGCCACACAATGGGAACAGTCATTTAACTAAATATTGATAAACCAATGGCTCTTTTGTCTACGTGACATATGGTGTGTGTTGCTTTTTTCATGTAAATTTTGTTTATTAGATCTTGTTAAATCAGAATAGTGTCGTCTGGTCTGAACAGTGTATTGTGAAATGAACAATCACATGTCAAGCCTAGCAATTATCAAAACTAAGATGGTTGGCATCTCTGCATAAAATATAACCGTAATTCATACATACATAGAGACTACCATATAAAGGATGTTCTTATATAGCACTGTATCCAGTCCTTGGGACTGCTCAACGCAGTTTACACTTCACCCCTTGGCAGACATGTTCATTCCAACGCCAACTCGACTTCTCTTGGAAGCATTCAGCCATGCTGCAATTACTGCGCTAAGACTATTCGTTCACAGATCAGTGAACTGAGGCAAAGCGGGGTGAACAAAATTGCCAAACCTTTGACACAGCAACAAGAGGATCCAAACCTAGGTTCTCTTGATTGAAAGTCCACGACGCTCCATTTCTCATGAACACATGTGTCTTGTAACAGCTCCGTAGCGCTCTCTCCTAGCCAGGCTGCTAGATCATCGAGGATTTTATTTCTTCGCCAACCTCTGCGTCTTTCCCCTCAATCTTTCCTGTTGTCACCAGATGTTCCAATTTTCTCTTCATCATCATGTGGCCTAGAATTTCTGCTTGGCTATGTGCTGTATTTAATCTATTAATAATATATGGTAGCGAATTATTTGAGTAAAAACATAACATGGTTTAATTGAAAAGTAATTGAATATACCAATTACATTTTCACTAATTCCAAAGTCATGGTTTTGGGCCTTTGAACCTATAAGATTTACTAAAACATAACCATCATTTATAACTACAATTAAGAATATCATGCCAGTGGTTTACTAGGAAAACTTTGTTGAACGCACATTTTAATTTTATGGCCACGCCATACTGTTAGATAACACTATGTTATCAGTGCAGTATTCTAGCAATATAAATTGTTCACCAAATGAAAATATATTTGTATAAACCTACTCCCATTCTTGCCAACAGGATATGGCCATGCTATTTGCGTCCAAACACAACTTATGCAGGGTTCGAATTTAGTGGCTGTCCGAGGCTCTTAAATGTACTGCCAGACCCTCCATAGTTTTGAATCTCAGGATCCGGGTGGCCCATAAAATTTGCCAAAAACTACGATATCTGTGCATATAGAAGGCGTAGCACATGTGCATTACCAGGTTTTACAAATCCAACTAAGAGGCAATACCAATGAGGTCTTAACTTTTTATGGGAGTCAAAAGTGCACCCTACTTTGTAAGGTAAACAAACCCATTTGTGAGCCATGGTTGAAACTTATATGAGAGCTGAGAAAGCTTAAACTTGATTGATCAATAGTTAATTTGGTCGTCCAATGCCGCTTGACAACAGGAAAGAAACATGTTTTCGATGCAAAACGCATTTTGATTAGCTGACTGACGATTGAACAACCAATCATATTTATAGTGGCTAGCCGAGAAAAATGGAAAAGTGGTTGAAATGTTGTCTGATTATATCGCGAAATGTGATGTGCCACGCAGTGCGGGAAAACACTGCCAAGGTAACAACTGTACGGATGGTTGTGTAGCATTGGTTGAGCACACTACGAATAGGATGAACCTACCAAGACCAAGCCCCCGGCCAGTGCAAGAAGGTTGCGTTACAACGATCAAATTACACTGATTGAGATCGGAAATAATACCATTTGAGATCGGCATTTAGAATTCATAGTTTCAAACAGCTATTCAGTCCTCTGTCAGAGTCAAACAATGTTTGTGGACTACAGCATTCTTCCTACACCTTTATTCTTTAATGTTTGTAACTGATTGATGAACGACATAACTCCTTCTGTGAAGTCCTGCCACTCACTTATTGTCACTCAAAGCCACAAAGCTATGGATTTCTCAGTTGTGTTCTTGGCATTTTGTGGTTGATAATTATTCAAGGCTTTTGTAATTATTAATGATTTCTCTTGTAATACTGTCATTAGCGTAAAGTTGAGGATAAAAAACATTTTAAGACCTTAACATTCTCAAAACCATTATTTAAAAAGGGTTCGAGAAATAACTCAGAGAATTACAGACCAGTGAGTTTAATGTCAGTGATTTGTAAATTATTAGAAAGATTAATTAAAGACCATATAGTGGACTTCCTTTTTAGGCATAAATTATTAAATTAATCTCAACATGGATTCCTAAAAGCGAGGTCATGCTTAACAAATATGTTATGGTTTTTGGAAGAAATCACTACGTGGATTGATGAGGGATCGCCAGTAGATATTATATACTTAGATTTTCAGAAAGCTTTTCACAAAGTGCCACATCAAAGATTACTACTTAAATTAAAAGCCCATGGTATCGGAGATGGCTTAATTGACTGGATAGAACAATGGCAGAAATATGTTTTTCCCTCTCAAGAAAGATTGTAGATTGGATATCAGGAAGTAGTCATCCTCACAGAGGACAGTAAATGAATGGAACAAATTATCATCAGATTGCTAGCAGCGTGAATATGTTGGACACATATCTCAGGAGGGCGGGTTACACGTAGACGAACACTGATGGACTCTCGATAAGCCAGTGGCTTCCTTGTCCACTTGCCATCTGGGCCTTTGGCTTGGATGGCAAATCTTGTTAAATCTTGCTAAAAACGCAAGGATTTAAGAACCTTGCAGCTAATTTTCAGTTGAAAATTCCATTCTATCCCTGATTGTTCATGTCCACAAGATTGGCTAAAATAGCTTTAAATTTTATAAGTTATTCGATCAATGATATAATTTTAAATGGCTAATACTATTCAGCACATAATTTATATGCCAGGTGGGTACACATTTTTAAACAACAAGTGACAAAATAGAAATGTAGAAGTCAATCAAATCAAATCAAGTTTATTTAGACACTGCATATCTCTAATAATCTACCAATACCAGAATTGGAATTGGCACTTCAATCCCATTTCCAGTGTAATTTATCCCATGTCTAATACAGACTACCATGTGATGCACACAGGTGAGAAAGGAGAAGACAGATTTGAAGGTTACCTCCCCTGCACCGAAGAACAAGTACTTGTTGTCAGACAGTCTTTTCTTTGTGATGCGTATGGCTCCCAGTAGACCAGCCAGGGTGACAGAGGCCGTCCCTGGGAACAGAACAACTGCTATGCACATGCACACACTTTACTTACGGATGCACATAAACGTCACATCTTAACTCTGTCACCATGGACATACTAATGGTAATGCTGCCTTCCAATGTGCTCGTGTTTACCACAAATACAAGTGTACGTGCGAAATTTGTTGCTATTACAAATGCTTCAATATATTTTATGCTTTGAAAATATAGGTTGAATTTTTTAGTGGACTCTTGGAGATAAATGAAGTAAACGTTTCGACAAGAATAACCATAAGATCACCTTGAATATCATCGTTGAATGTCAGGTATTTCGTCCAGTATTTATCCAGCAATCGGAATGCGTTGTGGTTGGCAAAGTCTTCAAACTGTATCAGTGTGTTCTGGCCGTACCTGCAGGTTTTAACGGTATTTCACATTCCCGGCGTAACCTACACTCAACAAACCTGCAGTTCACATAACAGCCATTTACCTAGCCATGATTATTCAAACTCTGGTAGGTGGCGCCACCAGTTGTCACACACAGAATCTGGAATCATAGTGTAGGTTCTGGTGTGATGGAAATTATATATGTAATATATATAAGTAATTACAGTGGCATACGTAATTACAGTGAAACCTCGGTTTATGGTCACCCCGGTAATACAGCCACCCCGCCATTATGGTCACCCTGGTAATACAGTCACCCCACCATTATGGTCACCCCGGTAATACAGCCACCCCGCCATTATGGTCACCCTGGTAATACAGTCACCCCGCCATTATGGTCACCCTGGTAATACAGTCACCCCGCCATTATGGTCACCCCAGTAATACAGCCACCCCGCCATTATGGTCACCCTGGTAATACAGCCACCCCGCCATTATGGTCACCCTGGTAATACAGTCACCCCGCCATTATGGTCACCCTGGTAATACAGCCACCCCGCCATTATGGTCACCCTGGTAATACAGCCACCCCGCCATTATGGTCACCCTGGTAATACAGCCACCCCGCCATTATGGTCACCCCAGTAATACAGCCACCCCGCCATTATGGTCACCCTGGTAATACAGCCACCCCGCCATTATGGTCACCCCTGTAATACAGCCACCCCGCCATTATGGTCACCCTGGTAATACAGTCATCCCGCCATACAGCCACCCCGCCATTATGGTCACCCTGGTAATACAGCCACCCCGCCATTATGGTCACCCTGGTAATACAGCCACCCCGCCATTATGGTCACCCTGGTAATACAGCCACCCCGCCATTATGGTCACCCCGGTAATACAGCCACCCCGCCATTATGGTCACCCCGGTAATACAGCCACCCCGCCATTATGGTCACCCTGGTAATACAGCCACCCCGCCATTATGGTCACCCCGGTAATACAGCCACCCCGCCATTATGGTCACCCCGGTAATACAGCCACCCCGCCATTATGGTCACCCCGGTAATACAGTCACCCCGCCATTATGGTCACCCTGGTAATACAGCCACCCCGCCATTATGGTCACCCTGGTAATACAGTCACCCCGCCATTATGGTCACCCTCGTAATACAGCCACCCCGCCATTATGGTCACCCTCGTAATACAGCCACCCCGCCATTATGGTCACCCCGGTAATACAGACACCCCGCCATTATGGTCACCCTGGTAATACAGCCACCCCGCCATTATGGTCACCCCGGTAATACAGCCACCCCGCCATTATTGTCACCCCGGTAATACAGTCACCCCGCCATTATGGTCACCCTGGTAATACAGCCACCCCGCCATTATGGTCACCCCGGTAATACAGCCACCCCGCCATTATGGTCACCCGTAATACAGCCACCCCGCCATTATGGTCACCCTGGTCAGCCACCCGCCATTATACAGCCAGACAGCCCCGCCATTATGGTCACCCTGGTAATACAGCCACCCCGCCATTATGGTCACCCCGGTAATACAGCCACCCCGCCATTATGGTCACCCCGGTAATACAGCCACCCCGCCATTATGGTCACCCTGGTAATACAGCCACCCCGCCATTATGGTCACCCTGGTAATACAGCCACCCCGCCATTATGGTCACCCCAGTAATACAGCCACCCCGCCATTATGGTCACCCTGGTAATACAGCCACCCCGCCATTATGGTCACCCCGGTAATACAGCCACCCCGCCATTATGGTCACCCTGGTAATACAGCCACCCCGCCATTATGGTCACAGTCCCAAATGATTTCCAAAGTAAAAGATAGTCCCGCTAATCTGGTCACCTCGCTAATCAGGAATACAGTCAGTAACCCAGTGCAAATCGTCGAGATTGCCCACAGATTAAGCCTGCACTTACGGTCAGTCGCAGCCAGGAAGCCAAGATTTGGCGGCTTCAGAAAACAATGCAAGAAGGAAGACACCAGTCATTTTAGTTTGAAGGCAAATTATTAGGACTAAGCTTAGCGGCTGAGTAAATTTTATTGAAAAACAGGGCACATTGTCATTGACGCTAACAATAGGACACTGTGTATTACTAGGTGCCCTATTGTTTGCTTAAACACCAATGAGCACTTGCAGGGATAGCAGGCCTTAGAGGTGGCAACATGTTGCAAAATAAGTGGCATAACGAGCCAAAATAAAACGGAAGTGACAGCGAAAAGACATGTTAGGAACGAGCTTAGTTTAAAAGCAAAGTTCGATGTAATCAGAGATAGCAATGACAAAAGCCATCGGTAGTTAGATGAACGGTACAATATCAGCCGATCCCAAGTTGGGAACATTTTGAGAAACAAAAGGAAATATATCGGTACATTTGAGAACAACAAATCAGCCAGCAGAAAGTGACAAGCAATAAACGCGGCATTTGACGAGGTTAGTATAATTTGCATTACTGATTTTGATATCGACTTTGTATGGACGATTATAAATTCTAATAAATCTCTTGTGAGATTGGATAAAAGTTGGTACACGTACAATAAAACGATGTGATATTGTGGAACAAAATACGTTACATAATATAGGCTACCCAAAATAAACCGTGGCACCTCTGGTGGATAACCCATGCTCGATCCTGAACAGCAAGTTTATGGCTGAGTCAACCCAATGATGTTTCAATGCCCATATTCACTATTAAGGTCACATCGCTATTATGGTCACTTTGACTCAGTCCCATGGGTGACCATAATACCAAGATTCAACTCTAGATCAATTAGGCTCTCATCTGGAGATTTGGCTAGCTCATTAAATAAGAGTAGGATTTGGCTAGCTCATCAAATAAGAGTAGAATTAGAATCAAATACGAGTACCATAAAGTTTTATCAGTCTATACAAAGCATTTGAATAAATTTAAACTTTGATTATATTGACACAACTGTCACACTAAAAAGTAAAATCATGCAAAATAATGTTATAGTGTAGATTCTTGATAATGGCGCTTCACGGTAACGCCTAGACAAAATGGACTTTATAAGCGTAAAACTCGAGGCCAGACTCTCTTCGAGGCGAGTTCATGAAGGCGAGCGAGGGTCGGGTAAGCAAGACTACCATTTGTCGTATTTGACCAGCACTAAATAACCTAATAATCGTACATCCCCATTTTTTATCAGCGATCTCCAATCTTGATTACGGGATCCCTATCGTAACTCCCTCTCCACTGATGTCAAGGCTACACCAGCAGACTGCAGTACTCTAGTTTCCTCTTAGCCACATGTGAATGATCAAGAGTTCCACAGCTGGTCACTCCAAGTTTCCAACCCAACCACTTAAATGTATCTCTTGCCAGTCACTTCCATCGAGTTTTGTCCTCCCCAAATTTCTGCAGAGCTTGTGCTTGGCTGTATGTCTGTCTTTCAGAATGAATACTGCACATCTGTCATGTTGATCATTTGCCTCCCTCACTACTGCTAACTTCTCTAATGTTTGACTCATTAGTAGTTTTAAAAACTTGGTAGCCATAAATGGTTGACTGAAATGCTTATCTTGAATGATCCAACTCGTAACGACATGCTTTCTCAACAGATGCTGTTATTTGCCAAAATGTTGTAAAGCTTGTACACGTAATAGGTTGAATATGGTATATCTATTTCAGCAACAGAACTCTGTTTTAGGTAATTATTCTGTTAATTTGCACTGTGTGTTTGCTGTGACTACACTCACCGACGGACAACTGCTCGCATAAACTCGTCAATTAATGCATCATATTGTTCACCACGCACACGTTTTTGTCTCAAGCCGAAGTAGGTTTTGCTTTTCAGCAGTTCCTGCAGAATTTTAAAGCATACGAATCACCACACAACTAGCCAACCACTGCAATAGCTTATGAATTTTGGTATGGCAATGCCAGTGGCAATGACAATGTGGACATATGTAGACGTTTGACGATTCATGTAGATCATGTAGATCATGTAACTCACAACAACCGTAGAAAACATGCAGTGTTGCTACCAGTTGCACATACTGCTGTTCTGAGTTACGTTATGTACGTCAAATGTCCACATACATAATATCCCCATCCCCTGGGGAATTTTTAATTGTTAAAGTGTACAAAGCATCCCTGTGGGCCCCCTGACACGCCTACTTAATTTCAACCCCATGTGTCAAACTGACGGAGACACGCAGGAACGGCCAGAGTCACAAACTACATTGTAGCATAGAGTTTAATATGAAATTAAAGTTTATATAAAATTAAATGTGGCGCAGACACTGTGGGGTCCAATTACAATGGTCAATTACAATTACACATCATAAAGCTAAATTACAATTAGAGCACTTAATCAATTAGAATTACAATTACATCCCTTAAAAAGTAAATTACAATGCTTCATAAAGGATAAATAGCAATAGTTTGTAGGCTAAGTACAACTACCTTGTTTTATGAAAACAATACACGTACCATTACTGTTTACATTAAACAGGATCTTGTGAACTTGTAATAATAATAATATTTACTTTATAATAATAATGTAGGTGAATTCATGCATTCCTGCTGCCAGGGTGGGGTTTTATTACACAATGTCATAAAAGTTCAATTACATATTTATTACAATTATATCAATTACAAATTACACAATTACATTTACAATTGCACCTAACCATGCACATATTGCGTTGTACTGTTATTGTTGCAGCCTTTAACAAAAGAATCTATGTAAGTGATAGAAAAATCTAAAGGATTTTTGTGAACATATAGCTAAATAATTGGTAGTATTCTATAGTTTTCTGTACAATATTTTACAGTGCTCTGTAGAAATCTATAAAACTATACAAATATAAAAGAAACTGAAGTAGAGGTAAACTATTGCTGTAGAATCTGTAGTATTCTATAGATTTTAAAGAAGTCTATAGAAATTTGATAGACTTCTATAGAATTTTTTGCTAAGGGAGAACTCACTTCATTGTCCGTTCCTACATCCAGCATGACGGGAAGACATTGGTGGGGAGGAATGCCCCCCATCGCCGTGTACAGACTCAACTTGCCTATCGGGATACCCATCCCAAATGCTCCCAAATCTCCCAATCCCAGTATGCGTTCCCCGTCCGTCATCACTACCGCCTGTGGGAGAAGCAAAACATACGCATTTACAAATATTTGAACACAAATCATTGACACATTTAAAGGCACCCAGTCCTCGGGACTGCTCAAAGCATTTGCACTTCACCCCTGGCAAACCTGTTTATTCCAATGCCATCTCAACTTCTATGGGAAGCATTCAGCCATGCTGCAATTACTGCACAAAGACTATTCGTTCGTAGTGTCAATAATCCACTAGGCGAAGTAGTGGTAACTGGAACCGTGGCAGACCCGTATCGTGAATAGAACTGTACGTAAATTACTGATGTTAGAAATTATTATTACTGACAGTCATACTGTTATGTTGCCACATACAAACTCAGTTTTCAGGTTGCAAGTAGCTGCACTGACTGCTGAAAGGTTAGAATTTTTAATATGAAACACATTTTCTTCACAATGTTTAGTTTGTTAGTGACCAAAACTAGTAAACTGATTATCAGTTATTTTATTTCAGGTTGCAAGTTAGCGATGTCCCATCCAGGACTTCTGGTGACGTCCATGATGAGCTGTTTTCAACCAATTCTGTCTCTTGTTGGTTCTCTCAACTTGCCATCATTAGCTTTGTTGTATCTTAGATCTCATCGACCCATCTTATGTGCGGCCTCCGACTATTCCACTTGCCTTCACTCATTCTGATCATTTTATTTTCCAACCTGTCGTCTTCTACCTGCATGATATGCCCAAGTTAGTATCAAGTAGTTATACTCCAAACAGCCCAATCTTGAGCTAATGCAGGAGTTTGGACCAACGGCTTTTAGTGTCTCTTCCAAAAGACACAGGTAAAGTGGGATGGAATGAAACCATTAGACTCCCCATGTATTAGTCGTAGATGTAGTGATCGTGCATGATCAAGTAATTAAGTTTGGATTGGGTTTTAATTCGGCACTAAAGCAATGTTATGCAGAACAAATGTTACATGGCAATGTCATCAAGTAAAACATAAGTCAAGCAAAAACACAGTGTTAGTGAACTTGCTGCTCCCACAAACTTGCTGCTCCCACAAACTTGCTGCTCCCACAAACTAACAATAAATCATACTTACAATTAGATCCAGCTTTACTATACTAAAACAAAAAGTTATCCAGATAATTTATGCAAGGAGTCAACGTCTTTGTCAAGGTGTATAATACGCTTCAATATGGGTTCTGCATGTTTGGATGGTTACATCATACCAGATATCAAGACTTTATAAATGTCTCAAATGCAAATGGTGACTCAAAATTGTAGCCACAAGTGTATTTTGGAATTCAAATGTGAATCCAAGGAATTATATCATAATCAGGAAATATATGAAGACAATCAACAAATTCAACCCTTGCAGGGGATCGCCTCAAAACACTGATGTTTAATATTAAACAAAACTGATTTCTTTGGGGAGAGGGGTTAACTGTTTTGTTTGGCATCATGATCATACATATATAACATGAGCTTAAAACAGTTTTCCACGATATTATAATTAACGATAACTAACATTTTCTACAAAAATCAAAACGTTAAATGACCATCATCTAAATCACCAATAGTAAATGAATAATTGTTAATATGCAGTTGGTGCAAAACCTGAAATTATGAACTGTGGAAACAAATATTTGGAAATACAATTTTCGACATGCAACTGTGACAGCTTACCTTGATATGATGTTCTGGAAAGTTGCACAACACTTCGTACACATGGCCGAGATCGTTGATTGTGATAAATAACCCTCTAGAAAAAAACACAAATAAACTATCATATTTGCCTGATGATACACCACCTATTTAGTAGCCACAGACTTCAACGTGTACAAAATTGTTTGGCAAGGGTAGTTACCCAGCCTCTTCTTTCTCTCACTCACTACCACTGTACAAATACCTAACAAGCACTTTTATCCAAACAACCAGCATATTTATATTCACTGCTCACTCCTGCAAGACAGCTAGGACAGGTGCAAAGCCTGAGGGATTGTTGTATCATAAAATCATGTTATATTCAGTAGAACCCTTGGAAATGGCTAATCCTGAAAACAGCCACTCTATCATTGTCTGTTTTTTTTCCATATCTGACCAGCCTCTGTAATCAGGCCACCCAATTATCTTAATCACTTGGATGACCTCTTTAGAGGGGTCCTAAATTATATCAACTGTACCATCTTGACCATCCAACTCTGTTTTTATGACCACATAAAAAATATACCTTGACCATTATTTGTTTAATTTTAATGTTTTGGCATGAATACCGTGTTCATTCTAATAATGGTGCACGCTCTAATAAAGGAACACCCCACTATTTCAAAGTCATACATTCCCGTGAAATTCCTATACATTTCAAAATAACACATAACTATTATTCACAAACTTTATTCAATAACTTAATTTCATTTTCTCTGGCATTTCTTGAGGATTTCCTGAGTTTCTCCTCTGAGGCACACCACACTTGAACACGTTTCCTGTGTATGCCGAAGTATTTTGAAGTAGATTTTTTTTGAGTGACCATCATTCACATAGTCAACAACATTACGCTCTTTACTATGTGGTGGTGCCACCTGGCGGATTGATGGAAAACACTCTCATTGGTCCCTTTTAATGGTGCACTGTATACCTCTTGTCTCTACGCACTGCACCATTATTAGAATGAACATGGTATAATGTTTACGTTGCGTGTATTTGGGAACCATAATTTTGATATGATAATTATATCCCATCCTGTGAATGCCTCACCCCGATAAACTTTGACTACAGGTAAGAAACCGTATTGGAAATTGTCGATAGCTGCAAATTTATGAATGGCAGGTTGATATTAAAAAACAGATAATGGTCAAGTTATATAAAAAAATTGTGGTTAATTAAAACACATATACAACATGATTTTCTGATAAAGATGATAAGATTTTCTACCTTTATTATTACTTAACTATATTTAATATTACTAGCAAAAATATCCATCCTCCAGATAGGATTACTTGGTAATTCATGATTGTGATTGTTACAATAACAATATAAAAAAAACGTTATCACAGAAATATCCATCTATGCCTTGGTACTTGGTGCTGCCTGCCAACATCTCTCGAAATTCCAACGTAGTTCTGGCAGTTATAGTGACGTATAGCGACGCCTTGCCCTTGTGTTACAAAACTTGGGACAATCAAAGAAAAGACGTACGTTGTCAACATTTGTACGTAATTGTTCACATAGCATTGCCGATATTTGTACATAATAACTACAGGGGTAATTTGATTGTTCACAGAAAGGGTACTTGAGTAGTGAATTTCTAAAAAATTAAACTGACGACCTAACCGTGGGGTCATAGATGAACTCCTGAAAGTCTGGCGCCCGAGATGCAAAGCATCGAGGAGTCGCATAACGTAATGTACATACATACACTTGCTGGATTATACTATTTATAGTAAGATTACCTGGGTTTTCTGAATGTGTGGCCGAGCATTTGACAGGCTTTTCCCACGGTGGGCGTATACAGAATCGGGGTAATTTCTTCAACATTTTCCGTGACAAGTCTGTAGAAGAGCTTCTCGTTACGATCATGTAGACTCGACAGGAAGACATACTGGTTGAGAGGCTCCTTTAGATTACGAACATTCAAGAGATTGCGTTCTACCTGCTCTTCCATCGTGAACACGCGGGGAGGCAAAAGGCCATGGATGCCCAAGATCTGACGTTCTGGCAGGGTGAACGCCATGCCCTGTTGGATGATATCAAATACAACATACTGTGAATGAATGTGAGAGGTGAGCCACTTCTGACATCAATGTCATGGCAGGCTACAACATGTAACTCACAGTACAATGTCTCCTGCATGGTGTTCTTTAGCATGGATTATAAAAAACAATACCTGGTGTAGTGAGAAAAATGCCATAAACTGGTTAAAAATAACATAAATTACAGCTTTGCCTGCAGTATTTCAAAGTCTGAATCTGTATGTAGCACCTAACATTTTATCCAGCATGTAAACGCTCACTGACAGGTCCGACAGGAATTCTGACAAGCACAGAAGCCAGCGCTGATCAAAATTATTGTCTTTTCTATTGTCTTGCCCTTGGCTTTGCATTGTCTGGGTTAACAGAATTTAAAATAAGTTGGACCTAGGGCTAGTGTCCTATGAACTATTTACTAACAGGCTTTCCCCCAAGATGTTCATTATACCCAGAGTCGCCCTGGGGTGAAAATTCTAACATCTGTCATTTATTACTTTATTTGTTTTTTCTATAACGTCTTGATCCCAATTTTTTGTATCTCTTGAGGTGCCTATAAAAATTATGGTTTATTTCTTACTTTTCTGTTAACCTAGGCTACACAGGGTTTTAAACCATATACATAGTTTTAATTACTTCTGATTTTATAATTTTGGTGATGTCTTAGCCATTAAAAAATAAATAGTACCTCTATATTACATTTTAAGTACTAAGCCACAGTGCTTATGACTTATGTGAAATGTTAACGGCTTATTGTCTCCTTGGTTGTTAAACCTTCACTTTTATAATATAAATATCTATATTATTTCGTTTTATTAATCTTTTTCGATAAGTTTGTCATTTTTAAGATAATGTCACCGCTATTCCTACTGTGTATTTTCTTTCTGTCCTGTTCAATGGCATTGCAAGGTGATGCTGCTGCCCTGTGCAAGCCACTTGTAAAATTTTGGTTGTTACCTCAATATATCCCCTACAATCGAGAGTACATTATTCGCTTTCCTTTTTACATGGTTTGCCATGTCTTAACCTGTTTTAATTGCAGGTTACTTCCAATCCGTTGCTCTAGGCTAACATTTAAATTAGCCATAATACTTCTCCTGCCAGGAGACGTTAGTATCAATCCTGAGCCTGCCACCAGTCGCAACATGAGGTTTGCTACCACAAACGTTCGATCAGTTCGGGGTAAGACGGCATCACTTAATGACTTATTATTTTTGAAAGGCATTCTTGCGATCACTGAAACTTGGCTAAGACCACATGACACTGTTGCTTGCATAGTTGACATTTTTCCATCTGGCTAAACTTTTCATCATCGACCATGTTCAGTTGGAAGAGGTGGTGGTGTTGGCTTTTTGTTATCAGACATTTTAAAGTAAATTCATATGTAATCCCTGATTACTCTACTTTTGAATCTATATGTGTCTCAGCATATTCTGTATGCCTATTTCGATCTTCGGGACAGCCAGCCAACTTTCAGGATTTTTTGGAACATTTAGCGTCTCTACATTCTGAATTTTACATTTTTTATGATTTTAATCTTCAGTTGTAACCATTACCTAACCTTATTTGACTTAAAACAACATGTTACTTTCTCTACACACATTCATGGCCACTGGCTTGACCTTGTGATAACTCACTCAACATGTGACAATATCCAGATGCTAACAGTTTCTCATGGCTTATTGAACCACCACACAGTCATCGCACACTTACCTTTCTTTGGCTGCCCTGGATACAAATTGTTCCTTAAACCATCTCAGGGATTGTCACCAGAGTATATTCCACTATATGACTGACAGCAAATTAAAGTTAAATGCAAACAGAACAGAGTTTCTTATTATTGGTACACAAAAGCAGTGTGGTAAAATTATTTTCAAAGGTGACTTCCATGCAGGGATGGCTGGTGTGAAATTATGGCTCCGCATGGATGTCAGGAAAATAACAATCAAGTTTACCATGCTGCTTTTGTGTACCAATTATAAGAAACTCTGTTCTATTTGCATTTAACTAAAAGATCTGTACAAATACCTATCAATCACTTTCATACAAGCAACCAACATATTTACATTCACTGCTCACTCCTGCAAGACTAGTTTATCCTTCACAGCTCCACGGCATACCAATCCAACTGTTTACAACTTATCGATTATGAACTGCTTAAGCCTTAACCCATTTTATTTTGGTGCACTGCCGAGCTAGCCTTAGGCTTAGGTCTCTCGAGGATTTTGACGCAATTTTATTTATTATTATTATCGAAAAAATATTTTTAACACAAGCAGAATACCATACAGTCGGGGTCCACGACTTCGGACCGCGTTGTACGCGAGGCGCGTTAGGTGTTCCCATATCTGCCACCAGGGAGCTACTAAACAACAGCAATCACCGCCAGCTGCACCAAGTCCATGAACGCTGTCGAAGCGCTTTGTGCTTGCAGCACTGTCTTATACGCCAACATGCAGTTTATGGAACTTATTAAACTTATTATACTAGCATCAACGTGTCTTATTTTTAATGTCACACCCTGTTGATTTTTGAACTGAATAAAACACATGTACGTATACCGTTATGGAATAGATCTACTACGATGATGATGTACTGGACCAACAGGCCTACGAATCAAAAATGTGTCTGATTTGACAAACGTAGTATGTAAGCTGATAAAACACAGAAAACAACAATCTATGAATAGGTAGAATTAATAATTGTTTCACTTCGTCTTTCAACCGATCTCGACGGAAGCATAAATTTATTACGCACCGCTTTACGTCGATTCTTCGTTTCATATAGGGGTGACGACTGGTAGAGCCTTGGGTTAGGAGTTTGGCATGTTGGTTTCGCGTCACGAAAACGATTAAATTTACAATGTAATGGAAGCATGTTATTTCACCCAAATGTTATGTTGGTATATCATACTAAATGCATTTAAAACTGTTTACCTGATTCTTACGCGAGGTGCATTTCTGAATCTCGATTGCAATTTACAAACCGTCGAAGTGAAGCCAGCAGCAGCGACAGCGACAGCGACTGATGCCGGCGACAGCACAAAACAAACAACACGTTGATACTCGTTCATTGACATTGATCGCCTAATGTTTCTTGAGAATTGTCAATACAATTCTAAGTAGGTTTAAGCAGGCCCATTTGGCATTTTCCCCTGGTGGCAGAAAATCGGAGTCCATGACCGACTGCGTTATATCCGAATCCGCGTAATAACGGGGCACGATTGTATATGGTTTTCTGACTATGCCTTCTTAATTTTGTTGATAAAAACATAGTTTTTACAATAAACCATATGGTATGATTCATAATCACAGATTAGTTGCTGCTAGATGGCTGTATACAGTTACAGTTTTCGAGCCACTCCAGTTTTCGACCCATTGAAATCTCGCTTGCTATCGCATTAGAGATGTCACTGCGTCTGTTTACGACAATAACAATACAGAGTCTTGTCTGAGCAAAATATATATTGATATATAATATAACATGGAACACGTTTATGATATACATACCTTGATAAAAACCGACTTTGCATGCTTACCAGACATTATTATTGATGATGCATGTCTCGTTCTTGGCCACATGACAATAATAGCCCTTTTTGTGGTAGATGTATTGCAAGCCAGTCTTGTCATAAAAGTAGGAATAATTAAAATGTGTTAAATATACGAGAAAAAATGTACTACATTAAAGTTCTATATTCAATACAAGTATATGTGTATGTGTTTTATAAAGCCTGGTTGTCATAAAAAGTTAATTGGAAATAACTGGAACAAAGTGGTAAAATTAAAAAGGATTGTCTGTACGGCTTGCCTTAAATATAGGTTGAATTTCGCCGGTTTCCTCGACTTGCGCGACATGGTTCAGATGTTCAATATTCGTAAGTTTTTCACTCAAAACAACTGTTTTAATAATTTGTTTGCATTGAATAAATGAAGCAGCTGTTGCTAATTTGATTTATCGATCTCCTACACAAAATGTTTCTTCAGATTTTTTTTTAAACGGCATATTCTATCAAGTAGGTCGAAAACTACACCGACCAGTATAATCATGTCTTTCTTTTTAAACACTGCACACAGATAGGACTATCTCAAAAAATTAGTCAGTACATCATCTTGTCTTGACTCAACACCAACTAGTGTTTACTCAAAACTACTTTCCAAATATGTTCTCATTTAATCGGATGTTTGTTAGTACCACAGATTTAAGGCTGCCCATCCATGATAATTATCAATGCAGTCAGTAGACAGTACGTACCTTGTTGAATTTTGGGTTCCGGAGTACCTCAACACCCCTTGTTTTCAAGTTACTGAGAACCATCTCATGTTTCAATGGGATTGGGTCCGTTTCTTTTGATGTTGGATATTGGCTAGCGGTGTGAAACGTTTGCATGGGGAGGAAAAACGACGCTGCAACATTCTTGCATTGATACGAGCGATGACAAACCGATATTGCTGTGGTGCCGATTATTTTCGTTATTGAAGTGGATGCCATTTCTTCTTTCGCTCAAATGCTAGCGTGTCAAAATGCCAAAACGTTACAGTAGCATTACATCAACATAAAGGCACGTTGTGGCCCTCTGTTGTTCCACGTCCCCCGCAAAGCCACACCGCTAGAACACAGTCGCCTAGCTGTAACGATGGCGCGCTATTGTGTCTGCCTCGCTTTCGTGCAGACGGGGATGGGGTGCTACCACCTAGGGGAAAGTTATGAATCACCTTTTGAACAAAATCCAAGTTATGATAACTTGTGTGTGCGTGTGCGTGTGCGTGTGCGTGTGCGTGTGCGTGCGCTTGTATCTTCCGCACATTTGCGGGTGATTGTTGCGGAAGGAATAAACTCGACGTTGCGGTGCGAACGAAGCATACGTTTGTTGCGTAGGCACCTAGAACATCGTCACAAACGTATCTGCCGTAGACTAAGGCTAAGCCTCTAATTCTAAGACTAAGTCTAAGGCTAGTAATAATAGGGAACGTAACCTCGTCTCGTGACCTAGGTTTGCTACAACAAAATTGCTCATAACAAAATCTATATCAATAGCAGGCCTCGACATTCACACTGGCCCGCTGGCCCGGCGCCCATTTTAGGGCTTTCGGGCCACAAGGTGTCATATTTTACTGGCCCGGTGGGCCATCATAGTTTCAGATCGTTTCTTATACGATTAGTCACAGCAACAGGCCATCGTTTCAATCGCTTGATCTTGCCATCCACCCCGGCGCTACAATAAAACACAATCTTCATCGTATAGTTGCCATCTTGTTTTGATATGTACGAGCCTCACAACAAGTCCGAATGGCGTCGCTACTTGTGAAGCTCGTGCATTGCAGTCGCCTATATTTTACTAGATTTGCACCGTGTTACCAGTATATCGATATATCGCAGCATTTTCTTCTGCGCGATACGTATCGGCTATTGCAATACGCCTTCAACGTATCGATTTCATATAACTCGACTGTCCGCTAGGTGTCATGACAGTGCCTAACATACATTCCAGGACACGCTCGGCCCTAGGGCGCAGATAGCTAAGCTTACCGTAGTTTTGTACTTCAGTCCAAAAGTTTATATTCGAAATAAAACCCAGTTGTAGCAGTTATAGTTATATTCAGTGTCAGGTCCGATTCGCCCGTCGTATTTTTGAGTATAACTAGCTGTAACTCGATACGGACTGTCAAAAAATGCCGACAGTACGCACGCGGCGGCATCACCCATGGTTCGCAAAATGCGACCTACTGCGGCTTCGACAGGGGCTTAATTATGATTATCAAACGATTCTAGCTGCAACGTTGTCTGCCATGCGGAATACTGACAGAAAGCATAAAAGTAAATCACCAACGGTAAAAGAAATCGCAGCCAAACTCACATCATCGATTTGTAATGTGACGTATCGCAAAAATGTGTTTTTTATTAAAAAAAATCGGGCCAGCAACTTTTTCTTGGGGCCAGTAACTTTTAAAATCTACTGGCCCGACGGGCCACTGGGTACAACAGCTTAATGTCGAGGCCTGCATAGCCAATTCGTTTACTTTACTCAAAACATTCCGTTTATTGGCATGTGCTTCTTGGGCAGTATGTACATTTGGACACCTTGTTATGCACAAATATTTAAAGATTTTTCGACTGATTCCACACATCTAACTGACCAGTTTCTGCGATAATCTGTAGTATGTATTTGAAGTGGGATCCGATATTTAAATAATTATTTCAGGGACAATTAATTGGGAAATTACATTTTTGACTCTTCAAGGTTGTCTGACAGTGACACAACAGTGTCCGCCGGGCTAGTGAATTATGAAATTTACTAATTAAGCCGTAGGAATATTCACTAGCTAGGGTACTTCAATTTTTTTATCTTCCTCAATCCATGACCATGATTCGAGCATGACCATGTCCACAACCATATCCTCACAATAATACAAAAACGACTTTGTATTATTGTTTTCACTAGAACAATTTTGTATTTGTCTGCTTTTGATTCCAAATAGTATCAACTGAATATAAAACCATTTTGGAAAAGAAACCCAACCAAACAAGAAAAATCTAGAAAATACATGTAAAACTTGGTTTTCATCCTGACTAGACTAGACTAGATCATTGACTAGAGTTGAACGTAATACTTCGCCTCTCTCGGTATTATCTTGGCACGCAATGAATAATAACAATATCTGGCGAAAGCCGCCAGTAGTGATATCAATGTGGTGCCACCTTGCGGCTAAAAGCACACACTAAGAATTCTGTAAGGTGGCGCCAGCCTCGTTCCTGCTTCAAAACAAGAAACATGGCGGCTTTACATTGAGAATTGCAGACGACGCAACGCTCGCCGGTCGGAGTGTTAAAAAAATAAAGCCTTTTAAGGGATATTATGATTGCAGACGGTAAATTTTTTATTCGCCCGACGGACAAGTGATTTCTGATTTTTATTCGACCTACAGCATTTCAAGTCGCCTCGGGCGAACGGGCGACTTGTGACGTTTATGTTTTGGTGGCTGCGCTGCCACTGAATGCAGGGGAACATGGCGTAATGTGTACTAAAGAAGATATTGAGGTGGAATAAAAAGACTCCTGGTCTGGAGTGGAGGCTGGCACCTGCTTATATATACGAGAATGATGCTGTAACAATATCACGGTGGCATCAGAACCGAAAAGGCGATTTCCCTGACAAATATTTCGTACCGCAGTATAAGAAAAGACGAAAAATAGAATAAGAAGTGCAATTTAGTGTTATGAAAAACTCTAAAAATCGACAGTTTAATGTTAAAAAGCCCCCAAAAAAATCGAATCGGACAGGTAATTTCACTGACAAATATCTTGTACGCAGTCTAGGAAAAGAAAAAAATAGAGTGCAATTTAATTTTGAAAAAATTTACATTTCACTACAAAAAGATGGTTGTCGTATCATCACCTGAACCAACTCAACGGCAGCGTCTATCTTTACGACATGGTGATCCACAAGGGGAATTTTGTTGACCCTCTAACACCCTGAGATTCATACACAGAATGTGGAAAACGTAGATGAGAGCAAAGAAAAAACTCCAGAGGCAGTTCGGCATTACGCAACCCCTGTTCATTACGTACCTGGAAGAGTTCTTATGGATGCAGCAACACGGGAACTGCCAATGATGTCTCTCATCACGGCTAGTGTGCATTTGTGACCAATACTCGTGAACAAATACATACTATAGCAGTGAACTTCGCCCAGGAGTCGCCAGAAGTCCCAAAACAGCTCTTTACAGAACCAACTACACTTTCACAAAAGAGTTGCTACATTGGGTGTTAACGATGTGGTTTGAATAATTCTCTTGTAGATATCAGGAGTTTTCAAAACGACAATCATCTATTTGTAGTGAAATGTTCAATTTAAAAAAAATTAAATTGCACTGTATTTTTTTCTTTTCATTGACTGCGTACAAGATATTTGTCAATGAAATCACCTTTCCGGTAAATTGGGGGGGGGCTTTTTAACATTAAATTGTCGATTTTTAGAGTTTTTCGTAACATTAAATTGCACTTTTTTTCGTATTTTCTTATACTGTGTTACGAAATATTTGTCAGTGAAATCGCCTTTCCGGTTCTGATGCCACCATGATATTGTTACAGCATATTTCGGATGATCGCCATATTAACAACAGGGGTAAGACCACAGTTGACCTTCCTGTTTACTGTTTCACGAATGTAGGGCACGTGCAATTGTGAAATGTGAACTTAATAAATTCATATTATGTGACACGAGTGCCTTTGAGCAGGAATATTCACAGGTTTGTTTATAGAAGCTATTGGCTGTGAAATAGTGCATTTTTTTAGAGTTTAACTGGCGTAGGGATTTATGGGATTTTTTGCTATGGGCCATGTGGGCGCATGAACACACGGCTATTTTTGTAAATATTGACGGGCATCGCACGTGGGGGCATTTTAAAAGAGCTGGAGGTATGTGATTTTGATAAAAGTTGGTAAGCATGTCAATGAGATGATGGCAGTTGCTGCACATTTATTTCAGAATTTTTGATGGTCAGGTTTTCTTATAATCAGACAAAACGTTGACATGGCCACTAATGCAATTCTCTACTCTGGTCTGACTGTGGTAGACTGTTTTTTCATATATTGTGTATGGTAATTCTATGGTATACCACGCCTTTCCTGTTTCAAAACACTGGTTTCCATACTATATCAAGGTATGTTACCATGGTTTACCTGTTTCAAAACACCATGGTTTGTTTTTAACATACTTTTTATTGGGTTGCATCTAAATGGCTGCAGTTCTTGCATTGTGAGTTGCAACATAATGATTGCAAGTCTTGATGCATGAGGTTTTGTGTGGACAATCATGTCTACTTCCCTGGAGACAACGGATGACAAACTATATAAATGGCAGAAGACGCAGAGAAAACGGGGAACCTAAAATGTGTTGAAAAACTTTATTTAAACAAGTGCATAGGAAAGCAGACAGAAAACAAAGATGGTGGAATTCAGAACACCAAAGTAATCACCAACTATATACTAGTCAAACCTGTTAAAGTGACCACCTGCATTAAGAGACCACCTATCATTAACGACCATAGTTAACACCTTGCCCGTATTAAGGGACCACCTGTATTAAGAGAACACTTTTCAAACATACATTGAGTGGTCAGTTTAGACAGGTTTGACTGTATTGACCAAACACTGAGAGATTTAGCATCCTTTCATGATTGTATTTCACCATGTAAATGATCCCATGTTACAAATCGTCCTGACAAACAGCAACACAACTGCAGGAAACAATTTCAAATTCAAAAATAATTATTATTGTTTCTTAAATATATTATCGATAACACCACCTATTCAGCTGTTTTCACTATATAATTTTGTACAACTTTGTAGCATTCTTTGTAGATTCATATGGACCAAATGTTAAATATTGTAGCATTCTTTGTAGATTCATATGGACCAAATGTTAAATATAAATGCCAAAACAAATTGGACTAGCAATGTAGACCACACTCCCACCACAAGTATTTTCATCCATGCAGAGAAAGTTAAGAACTATGCATTATTATGTGGTGGTTTCTATTATATTTGAGCATATACATCACCCTGCTTGTACGACCAGACCCCAAATTATCTACCAAACTATATACAATTATTACAGTAACAGCACTTATAATTTTTTTAATGCAGCAGAAGTGTATATTACCTGAGGAATGAGACAGAAACCGTCACCTTTTTAACAACTGGCCTTTACATAAGAATAAATATCAAAAAACTATCACCATGGAAACAAAAACAAGACAACAATAACAATAATAGTGTTAATTCAGTCAATGTTAATATCATAACAAGAGGCAAGCACAGAAAAGTTTTCAACATGTTTAAATACTACCTAAAACATGTTTTGGGTCAAAGAATCCCCTGGAAAGAACAAAGAGAACTCAAAAAATAATATTTTCGCACAACCCTTGAATATGTCCAGCTACAAAATATTGGAACCATAAAAGTTACTCTACAATATCACGTTGCATAAATAATATCATAAAACACAGTGGAATGTATGAACATCACATGAACACAGTATATGCCCAGTTTATAGTAGAATACCCATGAGTTGGCGTTGATTTAATCAAATTGATTAAATCATCGATTAAATCAATATGAAAAAATCAAGATATTGATTTTTTCGATTTTTTTTCAGATTATGTGATCACCGAGGCATGACTTTGACTGAATGGGAAGAGGGCAGAGAGGCATACCTTTATCTGTATTGTCACATTTGGACTAGTACACAGTAAACTGCGTAACAGGCTTGGAGTAGCAAAAGCGGCCAAACTTGTGTTTATATACAGAGTTCTAAATGTGAACATTGCTTCGGACTCTGACAACTGATATGAAAATGAAGATGACAATAATCAGGCTAACAATAATGAATAATCACATGCACCACAAACTGATTGTCTGTGTTGTTGCGTGCTACTGCCAGTTGATTTAACTGTACATATTTTTTAATAAAGTTTAAATTTGTACATAACAACTTTGTTTTAATTCTTTAGAAAGGCTAGGAATGAAATGTTCCGCTCATTGGGTATATTATGATATTCCACATATTTATTTATTTTCAGAACTACATATTATTTCTTATAAGATTTGTCGAGAATGTTGAAAAAATCGATTTAATTGAAAAAATCCGATTTAATCGATTTTTTTCCAAAAAATCATGATTTTTTTTCAACCGTGCCCGTGACCACGTGAACAAGGAATAGATTCACAACAGAATATCACAGTGTTGAAATCAGCAGAGGACCAGGATTGCGCACTCGATACACCCAAGGTTTAGCCACCCCCCCAAGACAGTTGTCATCAAGTTAGGTTAAAGCCCATCCTCAGCCGATTTAGCTTATCACAAATCAGGTTTGTAGCTTATCACAAATCAGGTTTGTAGCTAATCACAAATCAGGTTTGTTGACGTTCAAATTTGTAGTGTTCGATTAGTTTAAGTAATATGCACAGTCAGTTTAACAAGAGTGAATACTTTTTGTGATTAGTTATATGTTATTCTGCTATATAGATTCAGACCACTTTTGTGACTAGTTATAATATGTTATTCTAGTATATAGAACCAGACCAGTTTTGTGATTATTTATAATGTTATTCTAGTATATAGAGCCATACAACTTTTGCTGTTTCTTGCATAATTTTTAATGAACACAATAAAAAATCATTTGTCCGATGATTTCACAAAAACTAATGAGCTAGCGTGTCATAGTGGATACTAGATAGGTGCAGTTTTTCATAATGAGTCTGAAATGAAAAAAAAATCAAATTGAGGAGGGCCCTTTAAATGCAACAGTCGTAAGTATTACTAAAACAACAGATTTGTAAGGAATTTTGATGGGATTTTTCCTTGAGACTATGAGTGGGTCATGTGATTTCAACACAACAATATTCTGCACTGCAAATATTGCTGCAGTGCTCAAACATTGCACCACATTGTCCCTGTAAACCGCTACTAACTCGCTGCAGGTGAATGACACAATTATGGCGAATCAATAAATGTGTAAATGGCATCGCTGTTTCTTGTTAAAAATACCCCATCCGATGAAATGCCGCCTTGAACTATGTACAAACTATGTATAATGCATTACAAAGCAGAATTCCTCTCTTGCTATATCTGTGCCACACAGGACCAGATTTTTAAGATTCTGCTCCTCCATATATATTCTCTGGTGGTTTAAGCAACCTATGCATGTCTTTCACCACAGGGTGAACAGTTGATATAACTATCACATATCATATTTAAATGATACACATCTCTGACATAAAATATACTTAAGTGTTAATTTGGAGACAGTGTGCAGTTTCAAAAATAGTATCAGTTCAATTGCATGCAACATCGCGGCAACACATCGCATGCGATATCGCAGTGATGTACACAGAGCGATCAAGCTGCAATCACGTCGTCGCGGCGTTGCCTCATGTAACACCGGCTATGCACACCCATAGATAGTCATTATACCTTGTGTTGTAAGTTATACAGTTTTCATTCCAAACTGGTATGGCATGTGAAATAACTAACTGATCACAAACAGCAGGGCGCCACTAGCGTCACCTGTGTCAACTGTATCTACAGTATTGATGATTGTCACACAGTTCACTAATAAGAAGGACGGGATATCAATACACGGTGACACTACGACAGCGGCTCAAGTCTGACACTTTCATCAATGGCATCGCAACGCACGTAGTCCCACTGACTTATTCACCTCTTGGGTCTAACTATGCCATCACCACAACTGTCTATAGTGAGTGACTTCACTGATTCATGTGGAACAACCAGTGATGCGTTCAGATAGCCAAGACTCTGCATGGCCTTGTACTGGTCTGGAATCTCCATGAGGACATGCAGAGCCAAAGCAGTGTCTGGATTCTTCGACTTTAAGGTCACCTTATGAAAGTCAATGAAATGGAAGTTGTCGAACTTTCGCTTCGGCAGACGGTTATCCAGTTCGTCCATGTCATCCCATGGACCGTCGCCAACACCGACAACTATGATGCTGAGTGGATGATTGGATGCCTCGACCACAGCGTCGGTCGTGGGTTTCTCCTCCGTCACCTGCCCGTCAGTGATGATCACAAGTACGTGGTACTTTTGCGACATTTTCACGATCTCGATGGCTCTGCGTATGATGGGTGCAAAACTCGTAGGTCCAGCCAACGTAACACGCTTTGCCATGTTGCTATAGCAACCGAGCACCTCCTGAAAGCTTTGGCACGGCAAGTGCGAGTCATGGAATGCAAACACCGATTTATCAGTTGAGCCTGTGTCTCCGAAGCCATATGCTAGAATGCGACTATCAGTAGTGAACAGCTTCAACGCTTTGCCTAACATCCAGATGACTCGCTGGTACGGGTTCTGGTTCTTGGTCGACGAACCGGTACGATGAAGAGATGTCTTACTGAAGGTTTTTCGCCCCTGCCATTCGTTGCTCGATGTGAAGTCGATCGCAACAATCATGTTAAGCGAATCGAGTCCCGCGTTCCTACACGCTGTGCTCACATCGGAGAAACACTTAAAACGTTCTGAGAATGCACGGAAATTTGTCAGCTCATCAACGCTGAGGCCAAGCATTGCAAAGAGACTACTGAATCGGAAGGAGATGGACTTTTTGCGTCGTTTCCGTCTCGCACCCTCTGTCTCCTTGTCATCGCCCTTTGGCTCATAGCCGCAGTACAGCAGGATCCCGACGAGGATGGCCATGACGTAGAGGACGAAGCTCCACATTCTGCCATTGTCTGTCTCCTCACTTGTCACACCTGGCAAAAGAAGCAACGCCATCAAAAACAAGACACAAATACAACACATTACATGGGTCAACAAGTTTTCGCCACCATGTGGTCAAAACCGCCCTGGCGAAAACAAGCTTTTGCTGCCCAAAAACTGATAAAAATACAAAATATGGAACATTTCTCAAGATAGTTCATTATAGTATATAAAATGTATTTTTAATATGGCTTTACAAGAAATATAACTTGCATGTTTGGCTATCCGTCTTAGGCCCAAAGCACAACCAACCGATCTAACTTCATCTGTAAAATCATAACTGATAAATTTCTTCCTAGTCAAACTGACAAAGGTTAAACAAATTATTTAACCAGATCAATTTAGATGTTGCACACGACAAGTGCATAAGCCAGGATAGTCGTGCAAGCAAGAATGACTTGTGTAAGTCATGTAACTGTAAGGATATATATAGCTTAAATATGATCCAGTTCCTGTTCTTTAATCCCCATTAGGATGCTGTGACGACCTATCCCAATGACGGCCTTACCCCAATGACAGCTTATTCCCAATGACGCTTCCCGGAACAGGCTACATGAGCTCAGCTGCCCTGAATCCATGCATACATCCTACATGTCACACAAATCCGGTGGCACTATCTATGACATTCCAGTCGCTCCTGAATCCCACGGGCATGAAACAAACAACTAGACTGTCACGTTAATCAATATACACGATTTACCAATCACATAAATACCTGGAAACAAGACTAACTCAGTTAAGCATTACATTTGTCTTTTGCGATAGATTAAATTGTTGTTCTGGCAAAGTAATTTGTCAAATCGTCATTAATATGACTAAAAAGATAACAAACTCTTGCACTCTGCCTCTGGTGATACAAAGTTCTTCATATACAGACAAACTTTCGTAGAACAGTATTAAACACATTGCTGAGTCAAGTGAGTTGACATTTAATTGTTTCTGTTTACTGAGTGGGCCATGATAGTACATAAACATATGGACTCCCTGTGTAAGCCTGTTATGTTTACACAACGAAAACGTATTAGTAGGTCAACTGCCTGTAACATCCTGAAACCAATACTGTGTACACAAATCTGAAAAAATCTGAAACCCACTAGGGTAGTAGGCCAAGGATATAGGGACATGACTCACCCCGCCCCCCCACCTAAAACTGGGATGATTTTAGCTAAAAAAAGGTTTTACCATGTACGAATGGTTAGTGACAAAATATATAACATGCAAACCACACCTGACTAGAGATTGGGTGGTGGTAGTGGGAGGATTGCCTGGTGTCTGTGGGGGGATTGGGTGGTGGTAGTGGGAGGATTGGGTGGTGGTAGTGGGGGGATTGAGTGGTGTCTGTGGGGGGAGTGGGTGGTGGTAGTGGGAGGATTGGGTGGTGGTAGTGGGAGGATTGGGTGGTGGTAGTGGGAGGATTGGGTGGTGGTAGTGGGGGGATTGAGTGGTGTCTGTGGGGGATTGGGTGGTGGTAGTGGGAGGATTGGGTGGTGGTAGTGGGAGGATTGGGTGGTGGTAGTGGGGGATTGAGTGTGTGTGGGATGGTAGTGGGAGGATTGTGTGGTGTCTGTGGGGGATTGGGTGGTGGTAGTGGGAGGATTGGGTGGTGGTAGTGGGAGGATTGAGTGGTGTCTGTGGGGGATTGGGTGGTGGTAGTGGGAGGATTGGGTGGTGGTAGTGGGGGGATTGGGTGGTGGTAGTGGGGGGATTGGGTGGTGGTAGTGGGAGGATTGGGTGGTGGTAGTGGGAGGATTGGGTGGTGGTAGTGGGGGGATTGGGTGGTGTCTGTGGGGTATTGGATGGTGGTAGTGGGGTATTGGGTGGTGGTAGAGGGGGGATTGGGTGGTGGTAGTGGGGTATTGGGTGGTGGTAGAGGGGGGATTGGGTGGTGGTAGTTAGGGGATTGGGTGGTTTTAGTGGGGACAAATGACAAATGAATTGTAGTCACCTCAGCCTCGCCTGTGTGCAGAGCGTACATTATTTCCAAACAGACATCAGCATGCATGAGTGTTGCTTACACAGCAACTACTTCAGCAACACAAACTCAGACGGAATGCTAACAACATCCTCTGGTCCCTGGACCATACACCAGTCACTGAAGTACTAATTAACCATTTACGCCTACAGTCAACCAAGGTTAAACGAGTTGGTACAGAAGAGCTGCCCATCTCCCTGATACCTTGTGGCTGCTGCACGGTCTAATTATCAATTTGTTAACTCTATACAACCAATTCTTGGGCTCACACAACAGTTTCTCCATGCACATTTACCCTCTCTGTGGGGTATTTTAGAATATAGGTAATAAAGTCACAACTTTAAATATATGTCTAGTTCTTTGTATTTATTTAATATAAAGTAGTTTGTGACTGTATGTCTGTCTGTCGGTCTGTTCCCTCGTATCTCCGTCAGTTTCACATGTATGGAGCTGACACTTTGTAGGTGTGCCCGGGGGCCCGTGGAGATGGTCCGTACGTTAAAAATACAACTCGGCTAGTATAGCGTAAGTTGAAATATTAAATGCAAAACAAACCTCATAATATATTAACACAATTACAGATCACAGAAGTGTGTAGCCACCTGTAGTTTTTCTTAGCGACATTTGAGAAACCAAATCTGTTGTTGGCAGCTAAATCCCCTTGTCTAAGCCAGGGTGTGTCAATGGCCTCTGTCCAATATGTATTTACCATATCTTACTTCCCCTGGCATACATATACCAGGTAAGAGGCAGTGGCATGTGGGGGTGGGGGTGGGGCAGGGCCTCCATTGGCTTAAATGTTTTATTTTGTTTCCATATATAACATGTTACGCCACCACATGATAGCGTGGAAAACTAATGGGTGACTAAGCTTGACCCCCCTTGGCCTCCCCCTTTGCGAGATTCTAGATACACCACCAGGTAGAAGCTTTTAGTGTCTCATCCGAAAGACACAGGCAAAGTGGGGTGAACGAAGTTGCCCAAGCCGGTGGATTCAAACCCCGGTACTGACAGTCCGGAGCTCAAAACACCATTCTACTGCGCCTCCGCAATGAAACTACATAATTCCAGTTTGGGTCACACATTAGTCAGAGAACTGGGAAAAACTACACGCTTTACATCAATAGTTTACATGACAGGCCGTAACTCCTACAGATGTCATCTACTGCATAGTACGTGATTGATGACCGCATGGAAATATTGTTTGCGACAAACGAACACTATAAATCAATAATTCCAGGAAACATTCGACATTCAGTAACACTATTTCCATGAATCTGTTTCCGCAAAGTAACATGGAAATTTTTTTAAATAAGAAATATTGTAAGGCCTTTTTAAAAATGCTTATAATGGTGCCAGTAGGATTGGTTTCTTAGTGGTGCATAGGCCACAGCTGAGTGAGTATGTAAGTAAGTAAGTAATTTAAGTAAGTAAGTAAGTAAGTAAGCAAGCTGTACAACAGATCAATTGTGAAGAAAAACTTGGTAATAACGCTTTAACTGGGACTGAAGAAAAAAAATCTTGATTAAATATATATTAAAACATTGCACTGTCCAAATGATACTATAGAAATGTTATTACAACAATTGCATCACCTATATCGTAAAGTTTCTAGAAAACAATAACATTTTGAACTAATGCACTCAACGGAATTGCTAATACACACCATTACATGTCTGGACGCATGTATTTAGTGACTGCAGTTTATGCTATGGCAAAAGTACGTGGATGGTTTACGCTATGCAGTTTATGCTATAGCAAAATGCCGTTTTTGCTATGACAAAAGTACGTGGATGGTTCACTTCATCTGAGCTTTGGCGCTGTCTCAAAACACTGATGTATGACATGACACAACATTAGCCTCATTGATGGAAGGGGTTAGCCGCTGTTTCATTTTTGTACATCAATGTATTTTTTCAAAAAACACTTTACATGAAAGATGAGGAAATTTTCACAGATATAAACACACGATGTAATTCAAAGTTTCATGTGGGGGGTCCGAGGTGAAATTAGATCAGTTTCACGTAGTGGCGTACAACGATATCTTGAGATTGTCCCTAACCAAATATGATTACAAATATCATAAAAAAGTAATTGTTCATCCACCTGTTTTTATAGCCCATTAAATGTGCACGGGACATGTTTATGGGGTCAATTTGACAATGACCGCGTACATCCAAGGCAGGCACAATGACAGCAGTCGTGACAAGTATTCACATCTCGAGTGGCAGACTATAAACTATTGATCTCCCTAGCTGTGCTGAACTGACACTAATTGTCATGTCACGTAAATGCCACCTCCGAACACAAAGTGCTTCCTTAGATAGCCACAAATTGAAAGTTTGGCAACTGTAATATAATGTGTCCTTATATAGCTACAAATTGAAACCTTGGAAACTGTAATATAATGTGTCTGTCTAGATGCTATTATCGTGGTGGTTCTGTTATGATAATGGCAGACTGGCAACCAAGAATAATAATAATATTTATTTTATACAGCGTCACATCCAATACAGTTGACACTGCCTTACAAAAAACATACAGAAAATATATAAAAAATAATATGTTGTACATAGTAAAAAAAACAATACTTGTCATATCATAGATAAAATTATATATAATATTTTGTCATAAATAATAATAATTAAGATGAAGATATAAATATAAACATGGACCAGGAAAAACCTACCAAGTAAACTTAACTCAAGACTACTTCAATAACAGTATTTTACTGTCATCTATATTTACTAACAATCAACAGTTTCTATCATTACATATTCCCAGCAATAAAACTATTAACTTGAACTGTGTCTATATCTCAGACTCCACGGCCAGTTATGATACTTTATGGAACATTTCTTATGATAGTTCGTTTTCATGATCAAACAATTCTTTTATCCTATCCAAAAGGTTTATTTACCTGTAGAGCTTTCGCCGGGTCTGGGTTGATATGAATAGACGGAGGCAGTAATCCACCAAGATGAGAGGAATTACGAGCTTTCACACATCTGTGATGACATCGTCATACCAGGACGTCATCCTACCAGGATGTCATCCTACCAGGACGTCATCCTACCAGGATGTCATCCTACCAGGATGTCATCCTACCAGGATGTCATTCTACCAGGACGTCATCATCATTAGAACTGAAAGCTATTTTGATAAGGCGGTGAAAGCTCTACAGGCAAACAAAACCATTTTGGATATGATAAAAGAACTATTTGATCATAAGTTATGACACTGACTGACCACACACATGGCCAGACACTAACGGGAAGCTGTCACTCCTGCGGACAACCTCGACTTTCCAAACTCTAACTTGTAACCTTTACAGTACATGTTGGGAATACGGTTATCATGTGGCCCTATCTACTGGTCAATAAAGTTGGTAGTGTGTATCTCTGATGTCTTAATGAGTAAACAATGACCTGGCCTTCTGAACAGGGTCAGGGAGGGGTAGGGTTTATCTGTACCAGACATCTAGCAAGTAGACATCTTGCCCATTAAAGGATTCATGCTTTGTCGATAGCTTGATCTTCACTGTGCTGTTTCACAGAATTATAATAATTGCTTTTTAGTGAAGACTCAAGATCTCTGAAATGGGCAGCATATAAATTATTGATCCAACTAGCAGTACTGATGCTGAATAACATGTGATGTAAATATCAATGCCATCACACTGAGTACTGCCATAGATTGCAACAAAACTGAAACGTTTGCAACACTAACAGTAATATAATGTGTATGGGGATAAATGACTATTTCACTGCCTGGTCCATGGCGATTAATCAAGTGACATTGATTTTGAAGTAGTACCCCCTTCAATCACTTTAAAAATTGCTTCAGGGAAAGGGCACATTTGAAGACTACGAAACTTCTATTTCAGTGAAAAAGGGCACATGAAGATTCTGAAGCTTCTGTTTCAGGGAAAAGGGCACATTGGAAGAAACCTCTGCATCACACAGGACTAAGTGTTTAGTTGCTGGTTAACAGAATATGGACCTGTCAGAAGGATCCCCTGTGTATGTAGACAAAATCTTCTTGTTTTCAGTGACATCTGACTATGTTTTTTTAGATAAATGTTAGGATTTAACGTAAACTGTACAGCAGGCCAGTGACATGACATGCAACAACGTGTGCTGTTGTGATCAAATCTGAATTGTTATTTTGCGTACAGGACTAAAAAAGATTAAGATAGCCACCCTATGGAAAAATAAATAATTTTCTGTGTAGATTTTATGACAGCTTGCCTTTGTCTCTGTGTTCTGTATGCACACTCATTGCACATCTCTCACAATGCGAGTACAGTCAAACATTGCTATTAAGGTCAATCTCAGGACTGGCCCAGACTTACCTTAATTAATAGTGAGGTAGCTTTAACATTGAATATGGGCGCTGGAGTATCACAGGATTTGTGAAAATTGCTACTAAACAGCTGCATGTCATTTTAACAGTAAAGTACCCAGGTATATCCTTCCTACTGGATGGTTTGTTGTCCATCAAACACATATAGAAAATGTCTTTGTTTTTCATGTTGTTAGCATTGAGGACTGGATCACTGTTTTATTGTAAACTGTAGCCAGCCACCAATAATTTGACATGCCTCTCAATTGTATTCCAAAGTTTACCGGTCATTGTGCAAATACCCAGAAGCCAAGTGTATGGCTTTATATGGCTACTGTGACCTTTGATATGCCACTGGACTCACAGCTGACCATAGTTTCTCGGCCGTGACTGACCATAGCTGCTCAGCCGTGACTGACCATAATTGTAGGTTTAATCTTGTCATTTTGCACTGGTTTAATGACCGCATTCCTGAATAGCGAGATAAAAAATACATTCTTATATAGGGCGGCACAGTCCTTAGTACTGCTCAAAGCGCTTTACACTTCACCCCTGGCAAACCAGTTCAATCCAACGCCAACTCGACTTTTCTGGGAAGCATTCAGCCACACTGCAATTACTGCAAAAAGACCACTCCAAACCTCAAAATGGTTTGAGAGTCCAATGTTCAAATACTGTGCTACCACTATAAAAAGCGACCAAATTAGCGTGACTAAAAATGTTCATACACACTAGGAAAATGTGCATCTTATGCCAATTATAATGATTAGTTATGGGGTTCACTCATGTAACTGCATGACCATTAAATCTATCATGAATTACATAGTCATTGATATCCAATTAACAGGATTACTGCCATTACTGGACACTTCACATGAGCAGTCACAAGACTTTAATTGGGTTAACCACTATGATTGGGTTAAACCACAATTGTCAATATCAATTACACAGCATGAAAACAACTCAATTACAACATTTAAAAAATTACAATGCTTCAAAAAAATTACCAATTACAAAGCTAAATAAAGGGTCAATTACAATAGTTCATAGGTCGTTCCACAAATGAATTACATGTATTGTTACAACTCATTTTAAGCAGGGTTTTAGCTGAATTCAAGCATACAATTTACAATTACAATTAATAATTACTGCAATTTTTTTTCAATTACAATTACGCAATTACAACACTGTTTACCACCTACTTTACAAAAGTACTTGGTGCTGCTGTAGACATACAGATGACAGAAATTTACACCATTTCATTTGCGAAAATTTACACTTACAGATGCGTTATGCGGAACTAAGTTCTGTTTATTAAAAATATTTATTATCATCTAATTTAGCATCTAGATTAGATATATGGTGCTATAAAAATGAACTAGTGCAGTTGTGGGAGACTACACTCCTGTTTTTGTGTGTAAACTCTGTGATATGAAAAAATACTGCAATAACCCATAATTGTTACAATTACACACAATCTATTACAATTACACACAATTTATTACAATTACACACCCTGGGACCATTTGACATTACATTACCTGATTTTGCCTCAGTGACTAAGTAATACTATTGTTACTGGCGCGTTCCAAATTTTCAATTACATGGCAGCCAGTTTAGGTCGAACAACATATTGCCCATTCACATGTGCACTAGTCAGGGCTGTCAATGTTAACATGGGACATTTACAGCCAATATTGTTCTTCCTGTAGTTCCCTTTATAAACGGCCGACAAATTGTTTACTGCTGCACTGTTTTGAAGGTGGTCCCTTTCCACTGCTCCCCATTCTCCCTCCACTTTTTCTCCTCCTCCGACTTTTTTATATCCCTCTCTATGCAGCCTTAATGGATGACACGTCACACTTATATTTATGGTCTGCCACTTTCACTGCAAATTTTACTAACATAAATATTACAATTACTGCCTACTTTCAAAAGTAGAATCAGTTACAGTAACCGGTACCTGGAATAGAATGATTTTGATAGCTAGATGGCAGTTGTGTATAAACTCAATGCATTGTGGGATTGAGTGTCGACGCAAGTACAACACGTAATTTTTTACTTTAAATTAGAGAGTTGGAACAATGATGTATCCATGGCAACAACAAGAATGTAAATAGTTATAGAATGACTGTTTCAGCAAAGAATACAGCGTACCAACAACAACACTTACTGATATTAAACAGAAATCACAACGCTAGCATTGGAAAGCAAAAATCGGCTGATCTGATGTTTGAATAAGTTCAAACGTGATTGACCATGCGTTGGCATAGATACGTGATAGTTTCAGTGCACGGCAAAAGATTCACATGAATTACGCAGTGTACTTCCATCGACAACCTCACGAGATTTCACCTTTATGTTAGTGTTGTACTATGCACCAGATGTGCCATGAATTATTAAGGATAGGCTCTATTACAACTACTTCATTATGCATGCAATCAATTATAATTACGTAATTGAACCAGCCCTGGAAGCAAGTGGCATTAGATCGTCCCAATGACTAAGTTGACACTGTTAATACTGTGCTTGCAGCGGCTCATTCCATGGCAGCAATTTTGCATCCACGGAATACTGTCCATTCACATGTTCACAATGCATCAGTCAGGACTGCTGCTTTAGATGATACCATTCAGTGTCAATGTCCTATGTCAATGTAACAGATATTTATAGCATGCCAGTTCTGTTGCATTCTGTTCCCTTAGGGGCACGGCTGACACATTATTGTACTGCTGCTTACAGTGACCTATCTAGGATCTCCCAAAGGGGGAGGCCAAAGGGGGGTCAAGCTTAGTCACCCATTAGTTTACCATTCTACCATGTAGCATGCAATGGAAAGACACGGAAAAAAATGTAATGCGTCATACTACAACTGGTGAAGTCCTATATGAATACATTAGTTGCACGTTTGGGGGAGTGTGTTTGCCTATTTAGTTACTGAAACTAATCAAATTTTTTGGTCTAATGGCTTCCTGTGCATGAAAAAAACTGTGTATGGTCAACCTATCTGAACATTAACCAATAAACAGTCAACGTAAACCACAGTAGATGCCTGTCCCAGTTTTACAAACATGTTTGTTATCTCCCAGCAAATTCCCTTCAGGGAAACCTTAATCTTGAAATCATTCGCTGAAAACTGCCTATGCAATAGTCGTTACCCAGAATATCATGTTTTGATCACTAGATGGCAGGCGTGTATAAACACAATGCATTGAGACATCGATTATCGACGGAAGTACAACTTGTACTTTAAATTAAAGAGTTGGAAAGAATTACTGTTGCGGCGAAGACTACATCGTACCAATAATAACACTTACTGATATTAAACAGAAATCACATCGCTAGCATTGGAACCCAAAAATCAGCTGATCTGATGTTTTGTATAACTTTGAACGCGACTGAGCATAGATACATGATTGTTTTAGCGCACAGCAATCTCACTAAATTTCATCTTTATGTCAGTGTTACATTATGTACCAGAGGCGCGCCACGGGTTATTTCGGGAAGGCTCTATTCTTTGGATGATCTCAACAAAGTACGCGCTTTTTAATTAAACCAACAGTGTATATTAAATATTCACACACTAGATCGAAACATCAACAAACCTGATCCACGTTAGGCTAAATGAATTGCACAGGAATCTCTAAGTAATTCAGGTAATAGTGAACTTAATGTGAACTTAATCTATTGACGTTGATAACATTAACAAGCTGTGCTACTTCAACTATTTACAATATCTATGCACACAATCAATGATCCAGTAAATATATACACCTGTCACACACAACTAAACACTTGAGAATCAAGCCAAGACCCAGCTGTGATCCAGTAAGCCAGCATATTATCGAAGGACCAACCTTTGACTTACAAAACGAGTCACCGGAGGCCGAATCCAAATGCGCTTCGAGAAAGCACTGCTTCAACATCGTCCAATGTATTTTACATGAGTAAATGACACTAACACTCCACTGCATGCAGGCAATATTCCAGTTATCCTACACGAATCCTTATGCTATTGATTACCAGCATTTACAGATCTATAGTTTCGCACCTGGTGCAACTGCCAGACGCTGCATGGGAATCAATGGCGCCAATTCGTTTCTAAACGATTACTGACACACTCGTACACCCAACTGAGACTCACTAAGTGGTTCCAGGTGCCACTGCTTATTGCATGGTCAAACCGTTTACTTCATTGTGGATAACTGCTAGAACAAACAGGTATGTCAGTGGCTGGGACACATGTACCAGGGAGATCTTTTTCCCAACAGGGCTCACTGTAGGACACTTGTGCCCAGTTGGGAGATGATGCTTAAAAACTCCCTCCTCTTGAAATTAATTTAGTCCATGAAATATAAGATCATCCAATGAATCAAAGATATAGGAATTCATGTGGCCATGTGGGCTGACTTTTTCTAGTTAAACCCAAGTCTATGGATAGCTACAATGTTACTATAATGTAGCTACTAGCTACCATGTCCATAATGTTACAACACTCCTCGTAGACATTTTCTATCTATCCATCAACACCTCTATGGGGGGAGGGTACAGACAAAAGGAACTAACTTGAACAGTATTAAAAATTGCTGTATACATCCAGTAAATAAATGTGTAGGCGTCATTATTATCTTTACGATGACATAGAAAAACATTAATTCCACAGTTGCAACTTCTGCTAGAGCCACTGTAAAATTTTTACCCACACCCTTGGTACTACATCCGACCCACATGTCCATCAGAAAGCCCCTGGGTCACCTTGCAAAGATTTATCCAGATTGACCCACAGATGCAGCTGTGCATAGAATACAACAGACAGAATGACACTGCTTTATAGAACAGAATATACAGTTTTCTTTTCTTTATAGATTAGATTATACAGTTTTCTTTTCTTTTACATAGGGTTAGTTGACATTCAAAGCTTCCCAGCACTCTCTGCTACAAAGTGGCAGCACCATCTAGGGGAGAATGTGGGGCCATGGTCAGTTTTTTAATTCAATCAGGGATTTCAATATGCAATTATTCAAACATGTACAAAACGTTAGTATAACTTAACAAGATTTAACAAGACTGCCATCACAAGCGTATATCCCAGATGGCAAGTGGACTAGGAAGCCATTGATTTATCGACAGTCTAATTTATGGGAGACGGATTCAATTTATGGGCACTTTGGTGAAACATACTACAACATACATTGTGCATATAAAATTATGGCAACGATGAATCATCCACAGATTGTGCACCAAATCTGGGGCACGTTCAGATCCAGTGGAGCTTCAGCACGGCTGAACATGAGAGTATAATTGAACGTGACAAGAAGACACACACCGCCTAATGACAGGGACACCAGTAGTGCTAAAACATTTCACCATCCCCCCAGGATGTGCTGTGCACTGTGGCAAATGAACAGAGATATCCATTAATGTCAGCGCATAAATGTTATGCCAAAATGCAATGCCAATCTTTAGGAAGAAACCATATTGTGTTCTCATGTTGAAACAACTTGAATCGAATAATAATATAGAAAATTATATGATATGTAGTATTCCATTTTTGGGGTAGCATATAGGGTATGGCTACTCATCCTGGTTGTATGCAAGGACAATAGTATAAACAATAGTATAAACAATAGTATAAACAATATTTAATTAAATGTTATGGTAATGGACACTAATCTTTAATGACATGTCCATCACATGATCCTGGCCCTAATAAACTTTCTTATTAGGGTCAGGAAGTTATTGGAAATTATCGACTACTGTTCATGAATATACTGAACGGTTGATAAACAGAAAACAGTCAAATTATACTTTTAAACTGGTGGTTCATTAAAACACCTTTGAGCTGTCAGGATGTTAGAATAATTTTTTTCTTCTAAAACATATCATAATTTATGATAAAAAGGACCAGAATTTGTGCCTTTAATTCGAAGCCTCAGTCCCACTTCCTTATATCCCTCCCGTTCATCATCCCAGCCTATTCCATACACCATCCCATGCCTCTGGGCTGCAGAAAATCAATCAGAAACTGGGACTGTGGGAGTGCAGCAAAATTTAGCGATGTGCACGGCCCAAAATTGCCCACAACCTCCGAATAACAGCTAAACTAATTCCATCTAATTCAATTTGGCTGTGTTAACACATACAAATCAATAGAAGACTAACAACAACGTCCTCCAAATCAACAGCAAAAATAATTTATTTTGTGCCTGTGATCCAAGTAACAGGAGAATACCCTGGAGAAGTCTGGGAATAATGAGCACTAATTAGTAATTACTAACTAACAGTAGTAAGCTGCTTTCAGAATCAGCTCAACGTAAATAATAATCTCTAATGTTATTTTGCTAATAACACTCTACTGAAATAAATAGTCCAAAGGATAAGAGTTCTCTAAAACTGGCGGTAGAGATGACAGTGAGACAAGGCGTCTTCTTCTCTCATCAGGTGATGGACATCTGGAATGTTAGATGCCTTTAAACAACTCATCCTCAATTGATTTATCCTATCGCAAATTCGGTTTATTGATGTCCAAATATGCAGTGTGTGAACAGTTTATGTAACATCTGCAGTTGATTTAATAAAAAAATGCCTATTTTTGTTCAAATCGTTGAAAGAATTTACTTTAGTCATTAGATCTAATTAGGCTCAAGATACTGGATATCGAAAATGGTCAAAAATGTGCGGGTCAATCCGATCATGGACATGACTTCCATCCTTTCACTGATCACATGACAAAGTTTAAATTTTTTTCAGCATTTCCACTTTCACTTCAATTAATGTTTGACCGACTATTAAGTGATTTAATAGTTTGCCTGGTGATTTTACAAAAGAAAGTTGCACAAACGAGCCAGCATACTGCAGTGGATACTAGGTAGGTTTGATTTTTACTAAATGAATTTGAAATGAGACTAGCTAATTGCATTGAGGAGGGACTTTTAATTGTGTCAGAATCAGGATTGTAATCACAATCTAAAACACAATGTGTAATGTTGGTGATTACCAAAAATGTTCAATTGAAAATCTTGCTTTATTGTACATATCTACAAGTTATGTAATGTAATTGTTGTAATATAATTGTCATGCTGAGTTACAGTTACTGTAGTAGTAAATATGATTTTGTAATAAAAACTCAATCCTGTTTGATTCACATTTTTCAGCCACAATAACTGACAAAATATATCAAATTTAACAACAACAACAACAACATTTCAAGACTTAAGCGACACTCTCCAACTCTACTGGTGTTGTGTTTTATAAAATTAAAATTTGTTAACTGAGAAACTGATCTTGGGGTTTGGTCAACATTCATTATGATGTTGAGTTGATTACTAAAGTTGGTGGAAATAACAATTTGTGTGTTTGAGGATCTAGTTATGGAATTGTCAAACTTAATAATACAGTTAATATACATTAGTTTTCTAGGTAGAAACATGGGGTGAGAGTTGCCCTACCCTCACACACTCCAGGATGTCCTACACCCTAGAGGGTGCTGATGAATGAAATTGAGGCGGCACAATATCACCACCTTCTTCAGAGATCTTGCATATTTGGGAATGGATATTACATTTTTTTACATCACTTGATGGGGCTACCATATACTGATTTTATTAAGAAAAATTACGCAATTTGGTTAATATTTTCCAGCAGGTTGATGAAAGAATAAATATTGATTTTCAGAAGAGTAATTCGGAACAGCTCAGTTATTCGAAACTGCCCAGCATAGCCCACCATCGTCTGAAAGGAGGCATGATTTATAAGTACAAACTCTTCACATTTAGAATCAGAACTTCTACACCACTAATCAATCAACCGGAATAGTTGAGGGGATTATGAGTTCTTTAAAACTGGCAGTAGAGATGACCGTGAAACAAGACTTCTCTCATGATATGGTGGACATCTGGACTGCTAGATGTGTGGAGGTGACGCCAAGTGTAGATGCCCGAAACTAGACACACATTGGAGGGGCCCGCCCAGTCTATAAACAGTGGCACGCCACACATGCAAACTGAAGCGGAATTTGTTTTAGTTGTCAAATGGTCAATAGATAGGTCACCAACACCAACTATGATATGACTTGGAGAAGATTAATGTTTTCCAGCTGATGATGCAAGTTAGTTTGATGGATGGCACAAGCAGTTTAATGAGGCTGTTGTTTTGTGCAGGACTGACAGGTGTCTCTCTAAACATGACCTGACCAGGGGACCAATGTTTACACAGCTTAGTGGTCAATGCGTCTAAGTCAATCATAAATGACCAGTGCCAGCTTTGAGAATGTAACTAGGGACAGTAACTACAGTCCCATTTCAACCTGATTTCACACCATTACTTTTAGTTTACATGGATAATCACGGCTACAATCTGGCATGATCTAGTTTTCTAAGACTAGTAGAAAAGGCAGCACCTTCTACACACTACAAGCAGCTATACAGTTGGCCCCTTAAACTGCCATGCAACTTGCAAGGTATCTTTTTCGCGACTCTTATAACATAAACCAATCAATGAAAATCGCTGTTCATTAGCTTTAATGAGATGTTGTTGGGAGTCCTGGAGATGACCACATCACACACTTTCACAATGAAAACGATCGATTTCACAGGTCCTCAGAAGTTAAGATCTCGGGGACAGGTCTGGTGACCTTGCAGGCCACTCAACAGATCTTAATAAAAAAACATCACTTGTAACTAGTGCTGTTCCGATTAACTGATTTTGTCAATAACTGATTGGTTCATGCTTCCGATCAATTAATCAATCGCAATCTTGTGTGATCAATGAGCGTTTCTGATTATATAAATAAATTTCATGCTGAATTTCGTTCCTGTTCCGTGACTTATCTAAGTAATCAAAGAGAGAAGACTTCCGTGACTGGCTATTCTGTGGGGACTACGGCTTCCCTATTCCGTTACGGTGATGATTTATTCCCCATAATAGCCGCCCACAAACTGATTATATAATCAACCATCGGTCATATGTCCAAACTGATGAATGAGTAAGAAAATCAAACATTACTTGTAAAATGCATTGAATTTTTTTTTTTAAATCACTGGACTGTGACTCATTTTATGACTGGACTGTGAGGGTCGCTCAGCTGTGTAAACGGGAACCTGGGAAGAGGCAGTGGTGGATGGATATATGTGAACAAGTAGTCTTTACACACTAATTGCAGCATGAATGCTTCCTGTAGAAGTCGAGACAGCATTGGAATGAACAGGTCTGCTAGAGGGTGAAGTCTAAAGTACTTTGAGTGGTCTTAAGGACTGGATACTGTGCTTATATGAGAACTCACCTGTTACCTGCATGCTCTGTTGACTATTGCAACTGTTTCTCTTATCAGGATATTGTAGAAGGGACCAAACAGCTGACAGATCTGATCACCAATAGACATAAAGCAGAGGCGTGCACCCAGATAAACTACAGTCAGAATAAGATGGATGTGAATAATACACCAAACAGTACACGTGTCTGATGGCTGGGTTCACTGTGACAGTAACATCATGGCTTATTTCTACGTCCATCAACCACACCCTTCCAATCTTGTTTAGGGGTTTTGTAGATTATGAAAAAAATACCAATCATCCCACAAGAATTGGATAAGGGTGATAAGGATAGTCCATGTGGACCTTTGACCCACCCACCCATATTTTTTTATTATTGGATTTTTTTTACATTTACAAAGCCCCTTATTGAAGACCTATTTGTTGATAAGCAACTACATTTGTACACAGTGCATTTACCACTACAATATTGGTCTTTGTCATACAGTATTGAGCAAGTTAAATCCTTAATGCGCCATGCTCTCAGATTAGCACCATGTCAACAGGACCCTGGTACTCATTGTGAAGGGATGTAGAACAGAAACAGTAGAAATTCACTGGTAACAGTACGTCTGGACGTGCTATCTAGCAGTACATGTATGAACAAGGGCCACGGTTTATGAACATAATACCCTATTTTGCAATTACAACTTTTCATAAATTAGTTCAAACCTTGATGCACTGCCCTGCACTCAATTGCTGACGAATGCTGCGACGGATTACTTAACTATAACTTAACTTAACTATACACCATTTGACAGTTGCCTACTTTATGTTTTTCACACAAAACATCTGAAATACTTAATGTCGGAAAAGGCTGTGAAAATACCCCAGGTGTTCTTTTTAAGTTGTGTGATGTTTTTAGATTGTTCGCATTTGCTCAGGTTCAATTAACTCCTATGCAATGAAAATATTTGACTATGTAATTGCATGCCCCTACTAACTGTATGCAGAAAAAACTTGTATGCAGAAACTCATTTAAAAAAGAAAATTTAAGTTTTAACCGCCTGAGAAAAAAATCAGTCTGACACAGATCATTATTTAAGGGCACAGACTTAACAGGCCAAGCATACGTTTTGCAATGTTTCACCTACCAAAAGGCTGCTATCTAGAGCTTGTTGGTTTAGATGGCAATCTCATTAATTTGTTTGAAAACTGAGCAAATGAAGAATCAAGAACACTTGGGGATTGGATATATATATATATATATATATATATATATATACACACATTTTATCGCCATGATTCTGTGATAGATAAGAATATATATATATATATTCTTTGACCCTGTTTAAGTTGACCGTTTATGCATATGCCACTTTACCCGGTCTGCTGTATGTGGCAAATGGCATTTAAAAATATACAAAGCTGTGGAAAATATATGCTCAAAATCACTATAAAAAAATAGTGGTAAAAAAGTACACAAATTAGTTCATTTTCAACTAAACTGTGTGCACTGTCAATGATGATGCTAAACTAAAATGGATTCGTTCCACAACGACACATTAAATCTTTAAGCAGGCCGGCTTTGGTCTGCTTAAAGCGGTGGTCTGCTGTAGGCGGCGGTATATGCATAAACAGTTGACTTAAACAGGATCTAGGAATATATATATATATATCATGTTGGCATGGTTATCCAGTGTTCTTCTAAGGTTCACCTCATAAGGACAGTACGGAATGTAAATACCAAAAAGCCAGAAACAGGATTGTCTAAACAGATGTTGTAATCTTTTGGACATTTCAAATACTTTTAACCATTTTAGGAAGTGTAAGTTTAGTTTCATTTATATAATTAGTTTGGCTAGTACGTGCAGAAGTACTCATCATACCATAAATGTCCTAGTGCAGGACTGTCACATAAAACATTAATATCATAAGATGATAAACAACCCATGTAAGTTTCATGAATCATAATATAGCTCAACTTCAAGTCAAGTGTGCTGTGCCTGGTCCATGGCTGTGCAAACAATGAGGCCTTCTTCGTAAACCATGAATTTCGTTTACTTGCAATGGATGTAGAAAACTACTAGAAATATTACAGCTGCATTAATTAACTTAAAGAATTTACGTGTCAACAACTTGACATGTAATTATATACCCACATCTTACACAAATTATCAAATAGTACGCCCAGGTAGAATTTTAAAGATATCGGAAAGAGCCAACACACACGCACGCATGCACGTACATACATGCACGTACATTGTGCCTGCAGTACGAGGCTAAACCTATACCCCCAATTTTACCGACTTGGTGTAAACTTCTGCACGTTTTTTCACACAACGTCGTTACCCGTCCAAGCGTCCTGCGTCGAGCAATGTGACCAAAGTATGGTCTTTGATGTGGCTGCCGCACTGCTACGGCCCACGGCCACGGTTCACGGCACCACCAGCCGAGAAAATGAAAACGTTTAGAACTTCTGCGAGGCACGACACCAACTGGCGAAGCGCACGCCCTGAATGCATTAGCGATTCGTGCCAGTCGTTGTATCTGTATTGTCGTCAATATGTCACTTACCACAATACATGATGCAGCCTCTGTTGTGAGCTCCATTGCGCGTCCCCACCTTCGATTACGCTTCGGTGTTTTGATTTCGGCTTCTTTTGTTTCTTTCCGGTCCTGCGCACAGAAAGCTGTGATGTGGCGCGCAATTACAACTGCCCATGTAATCGCAAGGAGGCACCACTATCAATCGTTATCCGTTGGACGCCAGACGTGGTTTAGGGGTCATGCCTCAGTTAGACTTTCTGGTGTGCAACATGTAGGGCATAGTATGTTTGGATATAGGACGTTTTAAAAAATTCATACGATCTGACATAAGTGCATTTGTGCAGGGACATTACCAGGTTTGCTGGTGGAAGCTGTTGAGAGTGAAATGGTGGATTTTTAGATGAGTTTAATAGGCGGAAGGATATTTGGGATTTGTTTGGCCACTGGACACGTGTGCGTTGTAATTCACGCCACTATTAGTAAACACTGAGGGGCATCGCACATACAGGCATATTACAAGAGTTAGAAATGTCTAATTTTGACAAAACTCGATCAGCATGTCAGTGGGATGATGACAGCGGATGGTAAAAACTTTTAGAATTTTTGATGGTCACATTTTTTTTATAATTCTGCAAAACGTTAAAATGGCCACCAATGGGAAACGCAACTGTAGGCTGAATCCTTTAGCCGAGTCATTCACCGGAATCCAAACACTACATCAGCCGTACTACAACATCGACGGAACCTACTGTGCCCAGGCGAAAGTACCTCGTTGTGACACTCACAGTGTTTTTGCGCATGGCCGTCAATAGACAGATGGATTTTAATCTTTCCAGGTCCACTATCTTCCCGGGTTTTTAATAGGACTGAGCTCCAAGGGATAATGTCGTTCCTGTACATTGTTGAACATTCTTGTAATGGGGGCTGCCAAACACATATCCGCGTAATTCAGCAGCTCTCCGCTTGCTCTGGAGTAGTTGAGCTTGGTATTTTAAATGGAAACAAAAGTCACGGTTTCGGGCCTATAAGCACATAATAATTATAAGGGTTACTAAAGCATAGCCATTTGCAACTACAATTAAGAATATTACGCCAGTGGTTTACTAGGAAAACCTTGTTGAACACACAGCATCTTAATTTCTTGGGCCGCGCCATACTGTTAGATAATTCCACGTCACGAGTGTCGAGGTCTAACAAAATTCGCTCGCCAAATTGATCAAATTGTTCCCTTGAAAAAACAAGAAAACGGTCTAGAAAGAAACACTTGTCAAAATAAGCTATTAAAAATAGCGTACATGCAAACTATATGGAGTGTTTGTAAGCGTACCAGAAAGGAGGAAGACTACACAAATTACAAAGAGGCATACTTAATACGAATGAAATTAGACAATCCAAAAGAAGCTGTGAGTAAAAATTAGCATGTAGCATAAAAATGATAGCAAGAGTTTTTATGCACGTGTCAGGAGTAAACAAAACATTCGAGACAAGGTTGGACCACTAAAAACAGTGCTGGAAATACAATATCACAAGGTTTTTCAATTTACATTCCCATCAGATACTGTTCGCAATCTAGGTGTTATCTTTGACAGTGACTTCAACTTTCGCCAGCATATCTCTCAAGTATGTAAATCCTGTTTCTATCATATTCGTGATCTTCGTCGAATTCGGCGTCACATATCTATATCTACTGCTAAAACAATATCAACGGCACTAATTAGCAGCCCCCTTAACTATTGCAATTCACTACTAAATAACATTGCTAAAAGAGACTTGGCTAAACTCCAACGAGTACAAAATTGTCTGGCATGTGTGGTTATCAGGGCGCCTCGGTTTTCACCGTCACTACCACTACTTAAACAGTTACACTGGCTTCCAGTTTCTTACCGAATTAATTTTAAGCTGTCCACTCTTGCATATCATGCTCTATCTACACAACCACCATCCTACTTGGCTAGTCTCCTGCATCTTTCAAATATCCCTAGGCAGCTAAGATCATCAATTTCACAACAACTTATTGTACCTAAAACAAAACTTAACTTGGGTAAACGTGCTTTCTCTCTCGCTGCGCCTAGGGTCTCTAATGAACTCCCTATCACTTTGAAAACATCTGAAACTATTGCTATTTTCCGAAAAAAACTCAAGACATATATATTCCAACTTGCATTCCCACCATAAATGTTCGGTTGTCCCTCGTTCTGATACTGACTTTTGCGCGTCCCTGTTTACGATTACGCTTACTGATACTGTTTTGTCGCGCCTCTGAGCTCAGGTTCCTGAGGATATATGCGCCATAGAAGTCAATTATTATTATTATTATTATTATTATTAGTAGCGGGAGACCTAAGTGGATACTTCAATTCAATGTTTACCAGTTTCAGATACGAAATTTCAGGAGGCTAAATCGGACTATTTAGGGCAGTTAATTATAACTCCAGAAATGGAAACATCATACCATTATTTAAAAAGGGTTAAAAAATAAGTAAGAGAATTACAGACCCGTGAGTTTAACATCAGTGATTTGTAAATTATTAGATATGTTAATCAAATACCATATGGTGGACTTCCTTGTTAGGCATAAATCTCAACATGGATTCCTAAAAGCGAGGTCATGCTTAAAAAATATGTTATGTTTTTTGGAAGAAATCACAAAGTGGATAGCCGAGGGATCACCAGTAGATATCATATATGCCCTACTTAGATTTTCAGAAAGCTCTTGGCAAAGTGCCACATCAAAGATTACTACTTATCTTAAAAAGCCCCTGGTATCGGGGGTGGCATAATCGACTGGATAGAACAATGGCTGACTGGCAGAAGACAGCGTGTTGTAGTAGATGGAGAAGTTTCAAACTGAAAATCAGTTTTGAGTGGAGTGCCACAAGGATCAGTATTATGATCTTTATTATTATTAATAATTATATATGAATGACTTGGACGATACTACAACAAGCGACGTACTGCAATTTGCGGATAAACACAAAAGTGTTTAGAAATTTTAACAATGATAGTAACAAATTAGTGAAATCGTCTGAGAAATGGCAGATGTTGTTTAATTTTTGGAAATGGAAATGCCTGCATACAGGACAGGGCAACGTGGATGTAAACTATAAAATGGGAGACACTGGGTACTACTGTAAAAGAAAATGACTTAAGAGTTACGACAAACGCTGATATGAAAGTTTCAGAGCAGTGCAGCTTCAAATTCTTGGGTTGATTAAGAGAAATTTAACATACAAGGAGAAAAGGCTAAAAAGCAATAGTTTGGCCTCATTTAGAGTAATGTAAACAAGCTTGGAGACCATATCGTAAGAAGGATATAGATACGCTTGAAACAACACAGAAGAGAGCAACTAAAATGAGTCCAGAACCGAGATACCTTAGTTACGAAGAACGACTGAAAGAATGTGGTTTAACAACCCTAGAAACAAGGCGGTTAAGAGGAGACCAAATTGAAGTTTTTCTGAGATATTGAATGGGTATGAAAATATTAATAGATATATTTTTTCTCATCCAAGAAAGATAGGCCTAATAGAACTATAGGACATGAGACAACATTAGCAAAGGATCAGTGTAGATTGGATATCAGGAAGTACTCGTTCTTACAGACGACAATCAATGAATGGAAAAACATTTCTACAGATTGTGTAACTGCCAGCAACGTGAATATGTTTAAAAACAAGGTTGACACATAATATATCTCAGGAGAGCGGGTTACACATGGATGACAACATGTTGGACTCTCGATAAGCCAATGGCTTCCTTGTCCACTTGCCATCTGGGCCTTTGCCGTGGATGGCAATCTTGTTAAATCTTCTTAAATGAAAATTATATTTGACTACACTTATTCCTATACTTGCCAGTTGGATATGGCCATGCTGTTTGTGTCCAAACTCAACTTATGTAATATGTTTTGGCCTTTGACCAGTGCTCTTTCTCACAATATAGCACGTTTGTTTGATACCTTGCGTTGGTTCTGTGTATGCCGGCCTCACTTAATACGTCACGGTTACCCGATTTTCATAGAACTGCGCGTGGTCGCGCTGGTTAACATGTCAGCAGTCAGCCAACAGGCGAAATGACCGGATTCTTCTACTGTTAGAACGTACTCCGAGTAAACCAGTGGCATGATATTTTTATCTTTGTTTAATTTGGTTAGACGTTATTATCTTTTTAAGCGTACAGCCCCAAAACCATGACTTTTGTTTCGCTTTAATGAAACATGCCCCCGTTTGGGTCAACTTTCTGTTTCAAGTGTTACTGCATAAGAGACAGGCCCTCAATCTGAAAAATGTGTTAAATTTGACGTCTTCAAAAATTCATATCTCGATAAGTAATTTGCTGATTTTGAAACTGTTTTCACATTTCATTATTTTTTTTAATAAAACAAAATAGATCTGCAATTTGAAATTTCCATTAGCATCCCTGTCATTAGATTATATTTTGCAAATATATTAATTAATTAATTTATGCATCCATGTTTTGAATATAAGATTTTTTTTAAACAAACTCGCGGAAAACCTTCACACATAATTATATCACATCAATTTCTTTTTACCGAAAACAGAGCACCTTAAGCAAAAACAAAAATGCAGGTAAACGTAATACATAATTATATATATATATATATTTGAAAGCACTGCTCTAAATGTCGTCCTTCTACAACGTCGGCATCGTCTTTCTTTTTTCTACTACTTCTTCTTCTTCTTCTTCTACTCCTTCTTCGTCTCCTCGTCATTCTACAACTTCTTTTTTTCTCTTCCTTTTTTCTTCGTTGTCTTCCTCTCCTTCACCCAATGGAAACGATTGTGCGAGCAATGGACACATCTACACGATGAACACTAGTTTCCTGCCGGGAAAGGTTACAGAAGTACAGAAGTAGCTTGTGACGGCGAGCAACGCGTATAGTTTTCAAGGAGAGAGGGAGAGAGAGAGAGAGAGAGGAGGAGGAGGGAGGGAGAGAGAGAGGAGCAGAGAGGTAGAGGGAAAGAGATGGAGAGAGTGGAGGGAGGGAGAAAGGGAGAGGGGGAGGAAGAGGAAGAGAGAGGGAGAGGCGAAGAGAGGGAGAGGCGGGAGGAAGAGAGAGAGAGAGAGAGGGGGGAGGGAGAGAGACAGAGGAGGGAGGGAGAGGGGGAGTGGGGGAAAGAAAGAATGCTTGAATGACTGTCAGCAATTTGCCATCGTTTCCCCTTTGTCCAAAATACGAAGGTTATAAGAAAACTGGACCATCAACAATTCTGATTTTTTTCCCAGCAACTGCCATCATCTCATTGACATGCTGACTACGTTTTGTCAAAACCACATAGTTCCAGGTTTTTTTAAACGCCCCCACGTGCTATACCCTTACACCCTTAAACTCTTAAAATGCACTATTTCACAGCCAATAGCTTCTACAAGCAAGCAAATAAACAAACAAACAAACCTGTGAATATGGCTGCTTACTGATGTCATATCATATGAATTTCACATTTCACGATTTAATACGCCCTACATTAGTAGGAACAATAAAAAGGAAGTTAAGCCTAAGTCTGACCTCGATATAGTAACACGCAATTAGAAACATTAACACCGAGAGGCGGATGTCCTTACAAGCCAGAATACAAGCCAAATAATATAGTTCTATTCGGTAGATGGCAGCATTGAAATGTTTGATTGTTTTTGTCCACCAGGTTCGTCACAAGAAACTAGCCCGTGCCATATACAAAAAATGTTTTATGGCATTTGTTTGAACAAACTATTGCGCTACCACATTTTTAATTTTTATTCATTAGCTACGTATCAATACATAAATACATTTAACTTTTATAAAATAACACTTATTGAATGGCTGGGTTAAATAGAGTATTTGATAAGTTATAGTTCGGGGTCGGCCTTAGTCAAGTGGATACTTCGAAATCGGCCTCTTAGCTAATAAACCTAATCCACTGACGCCATCCGACTCTTTTTATGTGTATTTTACGTTTCACTGTACCCGCTTTTAACGACAATGACTGGTCGAACAGTATTTTATATTTGTAATGAATAACTGTTTTAATTAATCACTTTGTTTGGATTTTCAGTAACTACCCATAGGATATGGTTTCAAATCCCACTACAGCATGTTGACCTTTTGTTCAAGTATTTTCCTATTTTTATGTTTATTAAATTATTTTGTGCAGACATATTTATTAATTCATACATTCGTCAATGTATTGATAATTTTTTTAGCAAACCCACGGAAAATCGTCACACATATTTCATGGTTTTCTTTGCTGAACACAGAGCACCATAAGCAAAAAGTAGGTAAGCGTAATACGTAAATATAACATTTTAAGCACTGCTCTACGTGTCGTCCTTCTTCAACGTCGCAGTCTTCTCCTTCTACTTCTTCTTCCTCGTGTAAAAGTTCTTTTAGTTCTTTGTGTGGCTTGAAAGACCAGCCAATGACATCCAACTGTTGACAACTGCAAATGACAGAACTGCATGCAGAGCCATGATCGCCAACGTCACCAAATACGGCACCTATAGAAGAAAGAAGACATTTCGAGCAGCGCTAGTAAAACAACGACCAAACAACGGCAATATTGTTATCGCCTATAAATTACTTACCTGATAAATACAAAATTGAGTGTTAAATGATTGTTTTGTTTTGGTGGGCTGGGGTGCTTAGCTAACCCCAGATGTTGGGAATAGCGGCAGTTCTGTTGTTTGGGCTATTTACCCTTAACGACCAACAATTGGCGACACACCAAACTGCATTGGAACCAATAAAATAGCGACGTCGAGATATGCGGGTGCGTCAGATAAGACGAGGTTGACCAGTGTCCACTTGTCTAAGGGTTCAACACGAGTTCAGGGGAAGGGTGACGCAATGGGGTGACATCACGTTGTCGACCCCAGTTACAGGACAGCTGATCACAGGGTGGTGGTCTAATGGTTAGAGCACCCGCCTGTCGATCGAGAGGACGGTTATTCGATTCCACCTCCGCCGTTTCGAAGCTTGGGCAATTTGTTCACCCCACTTTGCCCGTGTCTTTCGGAAGAGACATTAAAAGCCGTTGGTCCAAAACTCATGTGTTAGCCCAATATAGGGCTGTTTGGAGTATAATTACTTGAGACTTGAGACAGCTACACTAGGATTGGTGCGATGCTAGACGTCAGCAGGAAGTTAAAAATAAAATAGGTGAAGAAAGGTGACCCAAACAAAATGAATAAAAACAAAAGGTGCACTATAAATATTATACAGGAAATTGTAAACTTTTGAGTTGTGACGCAATGGGGTGACGCCAGGTAAATGGTAGTTCGTGGTTTATAGGTCTGATATGGCACTCCCTAAATCCCAACTATGATTGGTGCGATGCTTGATGTCAACAGCCAGTCAAAAATAAAATAGGTGAAGAAAGATGACCCAAAACGAGAACAATGTGACAAAGTGAATAAGTGAAGTGAAACAAAATAAGTGAAACAAAAGGTTAAAAATTATACAGGAAATTGTAAACTTTTGAGGGTGTGGATACATCACAGGGTGGTGAAAGCAGGGTGGTGAAATGAAACCCGCTTAGGCCCTACTCTGGTGAATGTTACAGTTTTATTTTGTAACAGAAATGACTACTGAACTATGACAGATCAGATTTCTGCTTGTAATTATAATGTTATTAAGGTAAGCGCCTACCCTGGAATCAAACTGACTGCACATCGGTCCGTTCACGCAGTCGTAAAATGAAATCAACACAAAAGGTATGTAGGTCTCAGCTGTATTGTCAATTGAAACTTCACCCACAGTGCCAATAGTAAACACAAATGATACACGGTAAATACATACATACATTGGTAAAATATTAACTTATATTCATCTACATTACTACCGGAAAGAATCTTTATGCGAAATAAAATACCGTTTAAGAAAAAACGCGAGGCGATCAGAATTCTATGTATATCTGATGCAGTGAAGAGGCAGTGGTAGACATTTAGAAGCATTAAATCACAGCCAAAGGAAATGTGTAATAGATCTACAAATGCACGAGTCACCGTGCGTGGCACAAACGCGGTGCCCGAGCCAAGAGTCTTTGTCACTAACCACTTATACTGAAGGAATGTTCCATACCTTTTCTTGTGGGTCAAATTTGAGTTTTGATAACAATGTTAGCACAATATGGTATTTTAGAAAACATTTTGTTTGCTTTCAAGACAACAAAACCTCGATTTGTGTCTGACTGAGACTTATTTATGTTTTTTGTAGGGCCTATATAGAAATAAACAATGAACAAAATGTTGGCCAAGTGTTACTGACATTACTCTTTGTGGGTAAAATTGGGGTTTTTATAACAAGGCTCTCATAATATGGCATATTGGTTAGGGTGGTGCTATCATGATAACAAAACCAATTTTGCCTGGGACTTGATGATTTTTTCTTTGTGCATAAAGATTAATAATTATGAACATATATTTCAAACTTATGCCTCGACTGTTTTTGCTTTTTTATTCAGATAAATAATAATTGAACATGTTGGCCAAGCTTTGGTCAAGATGAAGTGATTTGTGAGCTAACGACTGAATATTGCTAAAATTTAGATAAATTGTGTTTTTTTCGTAACTTGATAAATTATATAAAATAATTGATCTTACGAACTTTGTGTGGATATTTGACACATTATGTTTTATGTAATCGCAACATAACACATTATAAAATTCCTGTAAGTTTCATGTTGTTGTTATCTAACAGGTTAAAGGGAATGTGCAACGATTTTCATTGGTTAACTGATGCGGAGCTAGTTGGGGAGAGTTTCGTATAATTAAAATATATAATTATCACAATTTGTTCATTTGTTCGGTCTCAACGCTCATCTAAATTAACAATGTCATACTTATACTTCATGTATTACTCTGTATTGCTGTAGTCTATTTATTATCATAAATTGTGAAAAACGTTATATTTTTTCACCTTTTTACTTACTTACTTAATCCTCTTGGCCCCTTCAGGAGCATAGGGCGTCAACCATGTTTCTCCACCTCACTCTCTTCTGGGCTATAGCTTTGGCCTCTTGCCAGGTGACCCCCACTTTTTCAAGATCTCGTAGTGTGGAGCGTCTCCAGTTGATTTTTGGCCTTCCTTGTCTTCTCTTTCCTTGTGGGTTATAGTCCAGTGCTTGTTTGGTTGTATTTGTTGGATCTTTTCTGAGTGTGTGGCCAATCCAGCTCCATTTTCTCCTCTTGATTGTAGTGCTTATTTCTTCCTGTTTGGTTTTCTTCCAGAGCTCTTTATTTGATATTTTGTTAGGCCACCATACCTTTAAAGGTGAAGATTTATTGTTTTGTCTTTGATTGTCGGTAAGTGGTTTCTATATATGTCGTAAAACAAACACTACTGAATCGCCAAATCGCTATTAATTTTTCTAATATATTAAGATATGAATGATTAAAATAATAACTCATTTTATATGGGTATCATTTTAAACAACCGAGATGTTATAAATACTAATTAATTCAGTGTTACAATGTCCGGGAAACAACGCAACTTGAAAAATAAACACCGAGAGGTAGACGTCCTTGCAAGCTAGAATACAAGCCAAATAATATAGTTCTGGTCGGTAGATGGCAGAATTGAAATGTTTGATTGTTTTATGTCCAATAGGTTCGTTACAAGAAACGGGCCAGTACCAAACATGTTTTGTGGAATTTATTTGAGCAAACTATTATGCTACCGCATTGTTTAGATTGTATTCATTAGCTTTGTATCAATACAAATGCATATTAATTTCCATGTACAACACTTATTTGAATAGCTGGGTTTATAGTGGCGTATTCGACGAGCTATTTCTACGGTCGGCCTTAGGCTTAGTCATGTGGATACTTCGCAACTTTGTCCCTGATGCAAGGAATTACCCATCCACCGACGCAATCTGACCTCTTCTATGTTTATTTTACATTTCACTGTACCCACTTTTAGCAACAACAGCAACGACTGGTCGAAAGGTATCTTTTCCCTTTGTAAAGTGTAACTGTTTTAGTCAATCACTTTGTTTGGATTTTCACTAACTTATGAGCCATGGTTTCAAATCCCACTGCAGGTCTGTTGTTGGTCTACTCTTTTTTCTATTTTATGTTTATTAAGTTATTTCTTTGCAGATCTTTTGATTCATTAATTTATACATCCATGTTTTCATTTATTTTTTTAACAATCCCACGGAAAATCGTTACACATATGGCATGGATTTCCTTGCTGAAAACATAGCACCTTAAGTAAAAAATAGTTAAACGTAATACGCAAATATAATAGATTAAAAAGCACTGCTCTACGTGTCGTCCTTCTACAACGTCGTAGTCTTCTCCTTCTACAACGTCGTAGTATTCTCCTTCTACAACGTCGTAGTCTTCTCCTTCTACAACGTCGTAGTCTTCTCCTTCTACAACGTCGTAGTCTTCTCCTTCTACAACGTCGTAGTCTTCTCCTTCTACAACGTCGTAGTATTCTCCTTCTACAACGTCGTAGTCTTCTCCTTCTACAACGTCGTAGTCGTCTCCTTCTACAACGTCGTAGTCTTCTCCTTCTACAACGTCCGTGTCTTCTCCTTCTACAACGTCGTAGTCTTCTCCTTCTACAACGTCGTAGTCTTCTCCTTCTACAGCGTCGTAATCTTCTCCTTCTACAACGTCGTAGTCTTCTCCTTCTACAACGTAGTAGTCTTCTCCTTCTACAACGTCGTAGTCTTCTCCTTCTACAACGTCGCAGTCTTCTCCTTCTACAACGTCGTAGTCTTCTCCTTCTACAACGTCGCAGTCTTCTCCTTCTACAACGTCGTAGTATTCTCCTTCTACAACGTCGTAGTCTTCTCCTTCTACTTCTTCTTCCTCGTCCTCTCGTTCATCTACTTTTCTACTTCTTCGCGTGGCGTGAAAGACCAGCCAATGACATCCAGCTGTTGACAACTTCAAATAACAGAATTGCGTGGAGAGCCGTAATCGCCCATGTCATCAGACATGGCACCTTTAGAAGAAGGAAAACATTTCGAGCAGCGCTGGTAAAACAAATGCCATTATCTCATTATCGCCTATAAATAACTGACCTGATCAATGCAAAATTTAGTGTCAAATTATTGTTTTGTTTTGGTGGGCTGGGGTACTTAACCCGAAGCGTTGGGAATAGCAGCACTTCTGTTGTTTGGGCTATTTACCCTTAACGACCGACATTTGGCGACACAGCAAACTGCATTGGAAGCAATAAAATAGCGACGTCGAGATATGCGGGTGTGTCAGATAAGACGAGGTTGACCAGTGTCCATTTTTCTCAGGGTTCAATATAAGTTCAGGGGAGGGGTGACGCAATGGGGTGACGTCGCGTTGTCGACGCCAGCTAAATGGTAGTTCATGGTTTAAAGGTCTGATATGGCACTCCCTCATTCCCAACTGGGACTGGTGCGATGCTTGATGTCAACAGCCAGTCAAAAATAAAATAGGTGAAGAAAGGTGACCCAAAACGAGAACAATGTGACAAAGTGAATAAAAACAAAAGGTGTACTATAAATATAAATATTATACAGGAATGTGTATACTTTTGAGGATGTGGATATATCCCAGGGTGGTGAAAGCAGGGTGGTGAAATAAACCCAGCGACGTTGGTAAGGGATACGCTTAGGCTCAACTCTGGTGAATGTTTCTGTTTTATTTTGTAACATAACTGATTACTGAACTATGAAAGATCAGATTCCAGCTTGTAATGAAGACTGTTATTAAGGTAAGCGCCTACCCTGGAATCAAACTGACTGCGCATCGGTCCATTCACGCAGTCGTAAAATTAAATCAACACAAAAGGTATACAGGCCTACAGCTGTATTGTCGATTGAAACTACATCCACAATGCCAACAGTAAACACTGGGACTAAGCAGGTTTTACATTGTTGTCGTTTGTTCATCGACAACATGTCTCTAACATATTAAACGGAATGTGCAACGCGATTTTCATTGGTTAACTGATACGGAGCTAGTTGGGGGAAGGTTTCGTATAATTAATATGTCCAATTCTCACAATTTGTTCATTTGTTCGATCTCAATTAGAATTAACAATGCTATACTTCATGTTTTACTCTGTATTGCTGTAGGCTATTTATTATCTCAAATTGTGAAAAACGTTATATTTTTTCGCCTTCAAAGCTGAAGACTTGCTGGTCTGCATTTGATTGTCGCAGAGTGGTCTCTATATATGTCGTAAAACTAACGCACCTTATTTAATTGCCAAATCGCTATTTTCGAAAACATTCAGACATGAAAGATTACGATAGTGACATATTTTATATGGATACTATTTTAAACAACCGATATGTTATCAATACTAATGAACTCAGTGTTGCAGTGTCCAGGAAATAGTCTTCGTATAACCAACGAAAATCGCTACATTTGTGTGTGGCGCGGTAGTATGGTGGTTAGAACGTCGGTTCTCAATCGAGAGAACCCGGGTTCGAATCCTCTTGCTGCCGTTTTGAAGCTTTGACAATTTCGTTCATCCCACGTTGCCACAGTTCACTCACCTGTATAAATGAGTACATGACTACAAACACAGATGGATATCGGAACGAATAGTCTTCGCGCAGTAATTGCAGCGTGGCTGAATGCTTTCCAGAGAAGTCGAAATGGCGTTGGAATGAACAGGTTTGTCAGGAGGTGAAGTGTAAAGCGTTTTGAACAGTCGCAAGGACTGGATACTGCGCTGTTTAACAACATACCTTTTATACCTTTAAATGTCCGGGCCAGTGGATAGTTTGGATTGCGTCTGAAGTGTGATATTTTTGCCGCTCTTTTGCTTTGGAGAAATGAGTCAAATCAATGGTTTCGGTACTAACGCATTACATCAATGGACATACGCTGAACGCTTGTGTATTAGCACAGTAGTTACTAGACAGTTTCAGCTATGCGTTTTTCACTCCCAAAGAATCTAAATATTTAAGGCATAGCCTATCAGTTGAATCTCGTACGTAGTCTGCTCAGCTACACGTTTGAAGCAGTGAAATTGTCCATTAAGCGATAGAGTGAGGGGTGAGGCAGGAATTAAGTGGGAGGTTGGTCCTAATAATTTGTTGCAGGTTTACCTATAAAATAGGTTGGAGGTGGGTGGTTGCCCCCTCAAGCAAGTGGAACTGAGGTTGAGAGTCCTGTCACACACCCTCTAGTGTATTTCTTGGCTTTCAACATGTCATGCATGAATGATTTTCCACCAGCGAGGATGTCGACTCGTTTTTAAACGTGTAAGGTGGTAAAATTGCAGGTCTTTTCCATGTCCCGTTAATTTATAACTGTTCTTAGATATGTAGATTACAAGTAGCGTATTCGCTAATGGGAGCCATTAGGTCAGTATTTACGTATCCGTGTCTCGGCGCGAAAATTATGGAGAGCACGTGACCGGCAAATTCAGCTGACGTCAGTGCCTATAAGTTACGGGACTAGCGATACGTAGAGCGAAAAACTGTCTATTATATCGGATGTACCAACATTCCAAAATATGTCGAAATTGAAGGATATCGAATTTCCTACGCGCATATAATAAGTAAATAAATATTTTATGGCAAAATGTGCTCTTTTTGATCGTTGAAAATATATCCTCTTTGAAACCCCAATAGAACATTATTGAACAATTCCAGGCGGACAGACCATACGGGATTGTAGGTCACGACCTCTGACCTATTATGTATACAACGAAGAATGTCATCGAGTTCTGAGAAATGTCGTGTCAGCACAGGTGTTTGTTTGCTGTCTTCCCTCGTCGACCGCAAACAGGCAGGCTGAATTACATAACGGTATGAAGGTCACCCGTTCGCTTGCGGTGACGCTGATAAAGTTCTGTGCGCAGCCTGGATCAACAGACGACAACAGTGGTATTTTTAGGGTGGACATTGATTCATGACAACAAAGCCACATTTTTAACGACAGGTGTACATGACTAGGCGGCCCGCATTGACTTATATAAAACATACTTATATTTATATGGCTGTATGGATTCACACATTGTTCTGTTGGGTGCGGGTTTGAGATCGAGTCGACAATCAACGAGAAAGTAACGTTATTTTTGGAGGACAAACACTCAATTTGAGGGGGGGGGGCGATTGTAATACACCATAGGTTAGTTAAATTTATTAAACAACGTGCATTGCAGTTAGGTGAATATTTTATATTTCGCTGTCGTTCATGTTGTTCTACCACATGAGTTAACTTTATTTATTTATAACATATTTAACATCATATCACAAAGAAAATATACTGCTTAATTCTGGCTACGCAAAGATTATGTGTGAGAAGGTATCGCCACAATAATTACCTAGAATGACAAACACAATATAATGGTAATTTGATGGCGCTAACTTGTGTGGAACATATCGAAATAGGCTGTGCGCACTCTTATCGGTTGAGCGCACTTAATTACCCGCACTTACCCTTCAGCAAGAGCTTCATCAACTGGTTGTGCTGACGTTTGATGCATCAAAGTTATGCAGTTTCTTGCTGGTTAACATGTGATAACAATGACAACTTGTCTCAAGTCGAGAATCAACATAGCTTCAATGTGAACGAAGCACAAACGTTGTGTTTACATATTCCAAGATTGTACATATCGAGATGAACATTGCTTAGTTGTTATCGGAACCAAAATTGGTATTTTCCAATTGTCTATAGCGGCCCCAGTTGGCGCCGCGGCTATAACAATTGCGCCACACGTTAGGCCAGGAATTAGCCACTGTCTGAACACGCTTGAACGTGTCCAACGGGCGAATTTGTCTGTTGTGTGTTTATTTTCAGAAACACACAATATAGCACGGCTGATCCTATAGCACTACCATTTATTCTAACATGAGTGAAAATTAAGCAGACCCCTGCTAGGTTTGGAGAGTGGAATGCATGTCCGCTGCAGCGAGCCGCACATTAGCATGCCAACGCCATTGTTTAGTGCTGTGGTCCAGTCCTTACGACACTTCGACCTTGAGTTATTATGTAGTAATCTCACCATGGACAATCACAGAGTATCCTTATCCATGGGTGGTGACCACGACTATGGTCAAGCTGACCTTTGCTCTGCTGGCAGAGATCCAGCCAACAGTGCAGGGTCATAACCCCTTGACCAGCGCGTCACTGCTATCGCGAATCACCTATAACAGTGTCTAAACAGATTTATTAGACTTGTTCTTCTTCAGTATAAATAGCGAAACGAGCTTGTTAAGTGCAGCTTTACCAAGAGAAAGCCACCAGACGTGAACAACTATTGAGCAGAGCAAGATGAACGAAGACGGTCCAGCTGTGTTATCGCGCGAGGAGACAACGCCTCTAATCCCGATGGTCGACTTCGCCGAGTACAACATCTCGACGTCGCCCGACAACGTCAGCGACGACGTGAAGCAGCGATTGGCGGCGCAGCTACACAAGGCCTTCACCGGCATCGGATTCGTCTGTCTGAAGAACCACGGCGTCGACACTGACAAGGTAAGCCCCGTCTGTCGGTATTTGTAGCCAGTCGCTGATGCCACGACCGGTCCACGACTCCATCACGTGTTGAACCCACCAGTATGCTGGCCGGCATCACGTGAACAGTTTCCATAGAATCCCACATTGACCCCTGTCGTCTGTTTGTACACCGTTGGCATCCCGTGTGTCTTGTCTCCATACTGTCCTTCGTCTCTTTTTGTCTGTTGAATCAATAGTTACTGTGTTTGTTTTTCTTCGTCGTCCTTTAATTCACACCCTTTGCACCATTTTTCAATGCAAATTAATTTTGTAAGATGTTTTATTATTAACTGACTGAGTGGCTTGGCGTTGCACTGGAAACAGGCACGTAGGCATGCATGCATAAAGGCATGTATGCATGCATGCATGCAGGCAGGCAGGCAGGCGGGCGGGCGGGCGGGCGGGCGGGCGGGCGGGCGGGCGGGCGGGCGGGCAGGCAGGCAGGCAGGCAGGCAGGCAGGCAGGCAGGCAGGCAGGCAGTATGTGTTGTTTATACGAGTTTGTTTATATTAAATAACTTCAACATAATATTATTTTCATTCGGTATCTTAACACACCTATTTAGTGTATCATCATCATCGTCATCATAATCATCATCATTAATTTCATTATCATCATCAATATCATTTATCTTCACCATTCTGTAAACATGCTTAATGCAATTTAATCGCATGCCGTGTATACATGCTTCGACAAGTTTATCAGTATAAAAACACGGTTTCCTATATCGGCAACAAAACTGACATCCGTGCCTCCACCTACAAATAAACCTGAAGCAAATCCTACAGAACTTTAACATTCCTACTCATGTTCCTTTCCCCGAACACTGTGAATATCATGAGTTTGTGACGTGACGCTTTCAGCTGGAGACGCTTCTGACAGAGGCGGAGACTTTCTTCAAGTTGCATCAAGACGTCAAGCAAAAATATGCGCGGCGCTCGGCTGATGAGAACCTCGGTTGGTCAAGTTTCCAAAGGGAGAGGTGATTAGACTTATAATATTCTCTAATGGAATCCTTTAACCTTTGTAACATTGTTTTTGCAAAGTTCAGAACTATGTTTTGCGGACGCAGACTCTTAACTCGTACCATGTGACGCGGTTGCGGGTGCACCGGGTCACACAGGGAGTTTTCGGAAGAAGAGATGAGTAGAGATAAATTGTGGCCGAAAGTCTGTTCTAGAGAATGTAATTTAGACATTAGTTTCGATGCTATTAACAGTTCGTACCATCTACGATTGTCGGTATCGTGTTGTAGACTGTCTCACGATCGTCCGCATGGCTTGAAAGAATCGTTTGACTTCGAAACGAAACCAGAGAACGTAAGTAATTAGGTATAATTTGAATAATCCCAGTTCAGACAACATTTTATGTTATTGGAACTAGCGAATCAAATGACTGACGTCTTCTCTGTAACGTAAAGCACTGTTTTGGAGGTAGGATGGACTCCGATAAATAAAATCACTTCGGACTAGAGCAATTTGATTTTTATTAAGCGGCTGATTCACTTAAGGAACGCATTTTAATTCACCGGGAATAGGGAATGGTTCTCTCCCAATATATTTGTTTTGACTAAACGGCCGAATTTGTTACGTCGCGTTGACTGTTGGTGCCTAGAATATCGCCGAGAATGTCGCAGTTCGCCGACTGACTCCACCTTCTTGTCCGCAGGTTCGTCACTTCCCGGAAGTTCCTGGATTCCGGGCGGCCATCAACGACGTATCGTTGTCGTGTTTCCGGCTCTCGCACCGAGTGCTCACTCTCATGGCTATTGGCCTCGACCTCGTACGTAGCACCGTCTTTCCTGTCCTCGCTTTCACAGCTTCGTCTTCAATTGTCGTGTGCTCATCTTAATTTTCTTCTTTTCAATAATTTTATCAGCTTCGTTGTCTTAGTGCACCAATGTCCTCTAATATTGACGGGACCTTGTCTGCGTAGTTTCCCTATTTACTCATTACCGTTGACTTAGTATTTGTCTCCACGCTCTCGCTTTTCCATCGATGTGCTAACGTAGCCGAGTCCAGTCGTCTGGAACTCGATTGACGAATACACGACCGCAAACAGCTCCAGTGTCCCTGTGAATCACATAGCTTCACCCAAAATCGTGAACAGCTCCAGTGTAACTGTGACTCACATAGCTTCACCCACAACCGTGAATAGCTCCAATGTCCATGTGAATCACATGGCTTCAACCACAATCGTGAATAGCTTCAGTGTCCATGTGACTCACATAGCTTCACCCACAACCGTGAACAGCTCCAGTGTCCATGTGACTCACATAGCTTCACCCATAACCGTGAACAGCTCCAGTGTCCATGTGACTCACATAGCTTCACCCACAACCGTGAACAGCTCCAGTGTCCCTGTGAATCACATAGCTTCACCCACAACCGTGAACAGCTCCAGTGTCCCTGTGAATCACATAGCTTCACTCACAACCGTGAACAGCTCCAGTGTCCCTATAAATCACATAACTTCACCCACAACCGTGAACAGCTCCAGTGTCCATGTGACTCACGCTACTTCACCCACAGCAGTGGCCACCAAAACATTTCCACCTGATTCATTTGACCATAACCGGAGCACAGTCGCAAACACATCATAGCATTACCACAACCAAACTGACATGTGTGATTTCACAGAATCCGTCGTACAGTTTAGACAAGTTTCTGCCAATTGGGTAAATCATCAGTCATATTTTACAGGACTATTCTTCAAATTTAGTACAATAATTTTACTTCACATATTTAACAAACGCTGTCGTTGCGTTGAAAAAATACCCACATTTAATGACGCTTGTATTATGTTCGTTCTACCTGATTAATTCGACCACAGTCGGAGCCACGACCGCAAACACATCCTAGTCATTACCACGATCACAACCAAATGTCGTGAATCACCGAAATCATCATAAAATATACACAGCTTTCTGCCAATGGGCAGGATAATCAGTGCATATTTTACCGAATTTTTCAAATATAGAAAACTACTAGAATAAGTGTACTTTATACATTTGACAAATGCTACGCTTGCGTAAGCACACACATGCATGCACGCACGCACGCACGCACGCACGCACACACACACACACACACACACACACACGAGCTGTGAGGCTGCGTGACGTTCTACTGTCGTAGTCGTTGACTGTGTCGTTGTTTGTCCAGGACCCGACGACATTCACGCGTCACCATAACACTTTGACTGCGGACAACGGCTCCACCCTGCGGTGTCTCTACTACCCTCCCGTCACCCCCGACATGGGTAACTACCTTTCTTACTTATGTATGCCCACTTCGCTCTCTAGTTGGGGCATAAGGTCACCTGATTTCTGTGCGGCGGTTCATTCACGGATTCACAATTTTGAATCAACTGCCTCCAATGTCACGTGATGGCGCCAACCATCAATTATAGGTAGGGACTACTTTCCTAGCTATTCACTATTCCACGGTACTATAACATTACTATCGTAATAGTTATTGCAATTGTATTGCACTAGTGATAAATGTAATACAACTATCGCAGTACTATTAAAATAGTGAAAATGTCGCCAATAGTCAGCCTAGTTGATATCAACTGCCAATACAGGAACTATTTCGACAACCATTGCTGGATTGAGAAAATAATCCTTATTAAAACATGCGCCGAATTGGATCAAATATAATAATAATAATAATAATATATTATTGGCTCTTTCTGGGTCTACCAAATTAGAAGTTTTGCTGGGTATGTTCCAGATTGTTAAGGAAACAATTCTTAGATGACATTTTGGAACTAAGTGACTCCTTGAGAATCGTTATATTTCCCTCGTATTCTATTTTGAACTAGTCGACTGTAGAGACAGAACGAACTTGTTGACTGTAGAGACCGAACGAACTAATCGAATGTAGAGACCGAACGAACAAGTCGTCTGTAGAGACCCAACGGACTAGTCGACTGTAGAGATAGAAAGAACTAGCTGACTGTAGAGACAGAACGAACTTGTTGACTGTAGAGACCGAACGAACTAATCGAATGTAGAGACCGAACGAACAAGTCGACTTTAGAGACCCAACGGACTAGTCGACTGTATAGATAGAAAGAACTACTCGACTGTAGAGACCGAACGAACTAGTCGACTGTAGAGACAGAACAAACTAGTCGACTGTAGAGACAGAATGAACTAGTCGACTGTAGAGACCGAATGAACTAGTCGACTGTAGAGACAGAACGAACTAGTCGACTGTAAAGACCGAAAATACTAGTCAACTGTAGAGACAGAACGAACTTGTTGACTGTAGAAACCGAACGAACTAATCGACTGTAGAGAAGGAACGAACTAGTCGATTGTAGATTTAACAAGATTTAACAAGATTTGCCATCCAAGCCAAAGGCCCAGATGGCAAGTGGACAAGGAAGCCATTGGCTTATCGAGAGTCCAACAATGTTCACCTACTTATAACCCGCCCTCCTGATATATGTGTCAACCTTGTTTTTAAACATATTCACGCTGCTAGCAGTTACACAATCTGTAGACAGTTTGTTCCATTCATTTATTGTCCTCTGTGAGAACGAGTGCTTCCTGATGTCCAATCTACATTGATCCTTTACTAATTTTACTTCATGTCCTCTAGTTCTGCTATCCTTCTTGAGTGAGAAAAACATATTTCTATCAATATTTTCATACCCATTCAATATCTTAAAAACTTCAATCTGATCTCCTCTTAACCTCCTTGTCTCTAGAGTTGTTAAACCACATTCTTTCAGGCGTTCTTCATAACTAAGGTCTCTAAGTTCTGGAATCATTTTAGTTGCTCTCCTTTGTATGCGTTCAAGCGTATCTATATCCTTCTTACGATATGGTCTCCATGCTTGTATACAGTATTCTAAATGAGGTCTAACTATTGCTTTATAAAGAGGTATAATTAACTTTTTTCCCTTGTATGTTATGTTTCTTCTAATCAATTGTAGAGACAGAACAAACTACTCGACTGAAGAGACAGAAAGAACTAGTCGACTGTAGAGAAAGAACGAACTTGTTGACTGTAGAGACCGAACGAACTAATTGACTGTAGAAACCGAACGAACAAGTCGACTGTAGAGACCCAACGAACTATTCGACTGTAAAGATAGAAAGAACTAGTCGACTGTAGAGACCGAACGAACTAGTCCACTGTAGAGACCGAACAAAGTAGTCGACTGTAAGAGACCGAACGAACTAGTCGACTGTAGAGACTGAACGAACTAGTCGACTGTAGAGACAGAACGAACTAGTCAACTGTAGAGACCGAATGAACTAGTCGACTATAGAGACAGAACAAACTAGTCGACTGTGGAGACCGAACGAACTATTCGACAGTAGAGACAGAACGAACTAGTCGACTGTAGAGACCGAACGAACTAGTCTACTGTAGAGACCGAACGAACTAGTCGACTGCAGAGACCAAACGAACTAGTCGACTGTAGAGACTGAACGAAGCCGTCCTAAGATTGTTGTGTTTCTGGTGGCAGAAATTAAGCCGAATCAGATCCGGTGTGCGGAGCATTCCGACTACGGGTCCATCACGCTACTATTCCAGGACAACATCGGTGGACTGGAGGTAGGCTGTCAAGTCAATGTATCCTGTAGTTCACGTCTGCACTGTTACAGTATGGTAGATCTCGCATTGTTGTCGGGAGTATTTGATTTATTGTTGTTGTTGTAATTTGATTCTGTACTATCAAAATTACTGATTTCATTATTAATGTTCTATAGGTCAACTGTTATTCCTCTTTTATCTGTGATTGTTTTTACTGTGATTTTTAAATTGCTACGTTAACAATGTCATCATTAGAAATATTTCACAATATTTGGCAGTGGTCACCATCATAGTGGCATACATCTCCATCCTCATACGCGCCACAACGATACTCTTTCCTACTATTCGTAATTCCCAGTAATACTGCTATCAACATAATTTACTACGTGTATTAGAAGAAGGAGGTGAGACAAAAATCGACGACCGGTACCTGTGCCAGCCTCACCCCGGACTACAGGGATAAAGAGGTATATGTGCCAGCATCACCCCGGACTACAGGGATAAAGAGGTATCTGTGACAGCGTCACACCGGACTACAGGGATAAAGAGGTATATGTGCCAGCCTCACACCGGACTACAGGGATAAAGAGGTATCTGTGCCAGCCTCACACCGGACTACAGGGATAAAGAGGTATATGTGCCAGCCTCACACCGGACTACAGGGATAAAGAGGTATATGTGCCAACCTCACCCCGGACTACAGGGATAAAGAGGTATCTGTACCAGCCTCACCCCGGACTACAGGGATAAAGAGGTATCTGTGCCAGCCTCACCCCGAACACCAGGGATAAAGAGGTATCTGTGCCAGCCTCACCCCGGACTACAGGGATAAAGAGGTATCTGTGCCAGCCTCACCCCGGACTACAGGGATAAAGCGGTATTTGTGCCAGCCTCACCCCGGACTACAGGGATAAAGAGATATCTGTGCCAGCCTCACCCCGGACTACAGGGATACAGAGGTATCTGTGCCAGCCTCACCCCGAACACCAGGGATAAAGAGGTATCTGTGCCAGCCTCACCCCGGACTACAGGGATAAAGAGGTATCTGTGCCAGCCTCACCCCGAACACCAGGGATAAAGAGGTATCTGTGCCAGCCTCACCCCGGACTACAGGGATAAAGAGGTATCTGTGCCAGCATCACCCCGGACTACAGGGATAAAGAGGTATTTGTGCCAGCCTCATCCCGGACTACAGGGATAAAGAGGTATCTGTACCAGCCTCACCCCGAACACCAGGGATAAAGAGGTATCTGTGCCAGCCTCACCCCGGACTACAGGGATAAAGAGGTATCTGTGCCAGCCTCACCCCGGACTACAGGGATAAAGAGGTATCTGTGCCAGCCTCACCCCGGACTACAGGGATAAAGAGGTATCTGTGCCAGCCTCACCCCGGACTACAGGGATAAAGAGGTATCGGTGCCAGCCTCACCCGGACTACAGGGATAAAGAGGAGAACAACAACAACATCAATTATCGCCCACCATTGGTGGTATTGCTCCAGTTTTCATAATAATAATAATAATAATAATACACATTGTTATTGCAGCTCCGTACGCGAGGCGGCGACTACGTGCCAGTCAAGCCGGTACCTGACACGGTGCTCATTAACATCGGTGACCTGATGCAGAGATGGACCTCCGACAAGCTCGTCTCCACGGTGAGGGTCACCTTTATAGCTACTTCCTTAAATTTATCTTTGAATCTCCTTTGTATTGGGAGATCCCTTGTCTTTTGAGCTCCTTATTCTTGGGAGCACCCTTGTGTTGGGAGCTCCTTGGTCCTGGGAGCTCCTTGGTCTTGAGAGTTCCCTGGTCAAGACTGATTTGGCTTGTCTACCTCCATCAGCGCGTAGAGCAAGTTCACACCGGCACCCCGCATCGCCGCACCGAGTAGTCCATAGCCGTCTAGATAGTCATCTAGATCACATCAGTTAATGTGGCCTGCCGAAACACAAACACAGTTGCGAAAGACAAATGCTGACGGAATAAAGCTAGGGCGTCATTGCAACTTTTGGAGTTGATACTAAATTAAATTTATTCCAAGAACACTAATAATTTATATATAATATTATTGAATCCAAATGGCAAAGGACTACTGCATTTGGTATGCAAAATGATACATATCATTTAATCATAGTTCCTGGATTATGTATATATTAAGCAAACATGATTAAATTTAGAAAAATAAATGAAAAAGGGGTTAACGCTTTTGAGAAGGTGACTGGGTGACGCATTTGTTGAGAGGCGGGTTCGCATTTTGAAAATAGGGTGTTCACGCTTTCGAAAAGGTAACTGGGGGACGCACTTATTGAGAGGTGGGTTCACATTTTAGAAAAAAGGTGGTTGTTCATATTTTGGAAAAAAGGGGGTTCACAGAAGGAGGTTCACGTGAACCCCCTGGCTACAGGTCTGTGGACTCTGCTTAACTAGAGCACGAAAATCGCTCTCACTGTTTGCCGCGTTGAATATCTCTATCAAGTTTTACTAAGAAAGGCATATGTAAATAAACCACTATTGGTCGATGCGTGCAGTGTTGTCCCTCCACAAAGATACGCCACTGAACTAATTAGCACTACCTTAGTTACGACAGTCGCTTATTACAATGTGGTTTGACAACACTAGAGACCAGGAGACTAAGAGGAGACCAAATATAAGTGTTTAAAACAGTGAACGGTTATGAGGATGTTGATAGGAATATGTTCTTCAAACTTAAAGAAGTCAGTAGAACCAGAGGACACAAAGCAGCATTAGTTAATGAGCAGTGTAGGTTGGACATGAGAAAGTACTCTTTCTCACAGAGGGTGATAAATGAATGGAACAAACTTCCAAATGATTGTGTTAATGCTAGTAGTGTTAATATGTTTAAACATAGAATTGACATATATCTGATAAGGGCGGGCTACACATAGATGAGAAAATTGTTGGACTCTCGATAAGCCAATGGCTTCCTTGTCCACTGGCTATCTGGAACTTTTTGTTTGGGATGGCAATATTGTTAAATCTTGTTAAATCTAATGCCGCTTCCAACACCGCCACAGAAACACCGCGTCGTCGTGCCGAAAGGCTCCGAGTACTGCCGGGACGCGCGCATGTCGGTCGCCTACTTCGTCCACTCCGACGACGATTGTGTCGTGCGAAGTCTCGACGGCAAAGACAAGTACCCGCCCATCAAAACACTCGACTACAGCACCGTCCGATTCCTCGACACCTTCGAGTACTAACTTCCGTCACATCGACACTTTCGTTGATGTCAACGACACCTTGGTTGATGTCGACGACACCTTGATGTCACCAACATATTGGTTGATGTCACCAGCACCTTGGTTGATGTCAACGACACCTAAGTTGATGTCGTCCGATCGCGCATGCATGCATAAAAATGCATACAAACATTACATGCATGCAGGTAATGTTTGTATGCATCCATCCATTGTATCCATTTATCCGTCAATCCATCTATCTATAATTTCATTTGGCAAGCGAACTACGACACTCATGACGTAGGGTTATTTAACAGGATGGAGCGGCCCGTGAAATTAAGATGTTGTGTGTTCAACGTGGTTTTCCTAGTAAACCATGACTTTTTCCTTTAAGATATTGCCATCATTATTAGTACAGTACATTTGTTCATGTGAATATAATCCAATTGTTAATAAGCAGATGCCATTATGCTAAATAGACAGATAATATTATGTCGTGATTTCTTTAGTTCACTGTCTACAATGTTGCACCAAGTCTGATTATAGAAATCCGACATATTTATTTCCATATATATATATATATATATATATATATATATATATATATATATATATATATATATATATATATATATATATATATATATATATATATATATATATAGCTATAATATGTAAACAAACGAATGAATAAATCCAACATTGTGCTGCCTCCTTTGCTTCTATTTCTATGTGTGTCAAGGTTAGTTCCTTAAAGGTACAAAATATCATATTTTTACTCGCAAAATCATGAAATCCAAATTATGTAATTCCATCATCTTGACCACCCTAATCTACCTCAATGAACCACAATGGTCAAATTACATTTAACAAAATTGTTGTTCATTAACACATATTTTGGAGGTCAATGTGTGAGAATCGATAATTATAGTTTGATGAATACGTCACAGTAAAAGTTTTCAGTAGTTTTCAAGACGTTGCATTTTATATAGATATTGAAATGTCGGGGTTAAATGTGCATACATGTGCTGTGTGAGCGGTCACTATCTCTCAACTGATTGCTCAGAAATGTTTACACAGTCGTTTTCTCGTCAAACCTCACATTTTAGCCCATCCCAGGTTGTTTGAAGAATTAAGTCCTGTTTTTAAAACAAATTTACAATAAATATAAATTGATGCAGTTATTTTTTCTTCAGTTATTGGTCAAACTACAAGTACATGCCAAACGTAAAAGGTATTCTACGAATCTCTTAAAATAATTATGTGTAAAAGTTACAAAACGTTGTGGGTTTTGAACAAGGGTCCAAGAGATACAGAACGTCCAGACAAAAATCGGTGGAATTAAATACGTTATACAAAATAAAAACAAATACTAACTTTTAACTGTTAATTCCCCATGAAAGGCGGGAACATTAAACAATGAGTAACACCTTAAAAAGGTCGGATGGCGTTAGTGGATGGTTATTTGTTTTCCATAAATGAGCAGTCGAAGTATCCACACAACTGAGCCGGCCTGGAATACAGTGTTCAAATACGTTATTTAGTTCAATCCCATCAATCATTACACATTTTACAAGAAATATGGTATAATATTTTGATTAATCATGTATGAATAACATGATTACGCAATGGTGTGCTCAGGCAAAACAATAACGCGTAATAAAAACGTTGGAGTAAACTTTAAGGTTTCGGATTCATATCACCTGGTGGATAGAAAAAAATCAATGAAACAAGCTTATGCTGCCATCTTTCGGCTAGTAATTTATTATTCACCGCACAGCCCACTTACTTACCAGTGGGACCCACTGACCTATATAATATCTGGACCGGCTGCCCTGCCTAAGTAGTGAAGCCGTGTGACGTCATTAGGCTACTCCCAAGGACCCTCATTACCCTGCTGCCTAAGCCCAGCTGCTGTGGACAACTAGAATTTAGTGTTGTGTAAATGTACAAGTTGCTGTTATTCATCACCTATTTTTAATTGTCACTTTTTTTCTAAATCACAGAAACGATGCAGTATTTGTTACAATCAATGACAATTATTAATTTTATTTTCCAACATAGAAGAACACAGTGTATAATAAATGGAAACATACATATTGTTACAAATGAAGACTGATGAAATATCGTGTGTATCTGTATACACCGGTACATTGTTTGGTTGTTTATAATATGTGATAACATTATGTAAAATAATAGTTTAACATGATACTGTGTACAAAATACGACACATAATTATATGAAAAACATAGGCTTAACACTTACTCCACCTGTAGTAGATAACAGCACTAATTAGTATGCAATATTTACACTGTTATTAGTTTATAACACACTATAGCATATGGAAACAGACTACACTAACATAACTACTGATGTTTGAAGAGTATCAGTTTGGACAACTGCTTGCGAACTTTGTTATTATATAGGTCAAAATTGGATCAAATCTTTTCTATCCAACCGCAAACAGAGAGTCTCAGTTAACGGAGCCCTGTCGGATATCACAGGTGTCACATCTGGTGTCCCACAGGGTTCAGTTCTAGGACCTGTCCTCTTCTTACTCTACATAAATGACATAGATGGGAACATCACATTTTCCATACGCCTTTTTGCAGATGACAGTATTATATATCGCAACATTTCTTCCAAAACTGACCCGTGGACAATACGTAACCCCCAGGTGTCGTATAAATGCAATGATTTTTTCTTTTAATCGCCGAGCAATTCGCATATGGAATATGATCCCACCAAAAATTACCAACACAAAAACTCCAAATCATTTCAAGAAGCTATCATGGAATTCCCTTTCACCACACCTCCTCACCTAAACTGCCTATAAAACACAGCAGCCTAAACTTTTATAAGTTGATAAGATGCAATTCGAATTAACTTTAAACTAAAAACCCACAATTGCACACTCAACAGCTTTAATCGGCAAACTTGGCAATGTCCCTGCTCAAATACACTTACGTCAAATCATATGAATGTTTAAAAACTCCCTATGTCCAAACTAACTATGCTATACATTCCTATGTAACCCACCAGGAAGTCTAACTGAGACATGACCTCTTTTTGCAAACGAACTCCATCTAGTCTCGCTTATCTGACTCTCGCTCGATCGGCTTCGAGAATTCGCCGAGAAGAGAGTTTAGATGCAGAGGCGTGGTCTCGTTGTCACTACTGTGTTTTGTGTAGGCGTTCCCGTGAAGCTCCACCAACCAATCGGCGCCAATATCGATATGCTACACTAAAAAATGTTTTGCCTGATTTTACTTTTCAGTCGGACAGTTGAGTCAATAATAATTATTTATCAAAGTTTAAAGTTAATCCGAATTGCATCATATAAACTGTTAAAAGTCCACTACTATATTATGAATTAGCCAAATGCCCGGATGAGATCTTAATTAGCTACTTCTGTAGGCGCCCAGAATCTAGATGCATACATAATTTCCGTCACACTGCATCCAGGCGAAGATGTGTGCGACAAACTGTGGCGCCACAGCGCGGAGCCTGGATAATCGAGGCTAAGCCCCATCAAACGTTTCACAAAAATGCTGAGTTACAAATCCCTATTATGGATCAACCGTATGGCATTACCAATGCCATGTATGTTTTTTTGCCTGAGCGACTGTCCGGATCCGTCTGCCAAGGCCACCGAAGTGTGCGACCCAGCGATGTCTCCCACCAGTGTACGTGTTACTACCAGTAGTCTGGACATCCAATGTAACATTGCGGGAGTACAACAGGAGCGCCAGTGCCTTGAGATCTTTGCATAACTACATGCGAGCTAGCATGGGACAGGTCACATTGGTACCCCTTGCACTGGTGCAACTCTACAACAAACATACGTGACATACCGTCGGAAAACTGTCACCAAGAAGCAGAATAAATGTGCTCCAATTAATTGATTGTGAGTAAGTTTATCGTCGAATATTATCGTAATCAACCATTATGCGGGTGACGTCACACGATGTTGCGGTTTTTATCACACAAAAAATCATACTTTTATATTAGTGCATGGTTACTTGCACGTAATTATAATGATATACCTATAGGATTTATTGTAAACATGAAATATACGTGTTTACTGCACGTGTTCAGTGCATTTTAATAAGGTTATAAATAGCATTGAAAAAAGTAGGAGAGACCGGGGCTAGTTGTATACAGGGGCAAGTTGCTACAGAGTCGTTTTACGAAAACGTAGCACATATATGGAGATACCATCGACAAATTGGAAGTTAAGAAGATGAAATTAACGACATGTGGACAAAAATGAATTTTACCCACCTAAAATTATTTTGGTATTACCACGTAATATGATTTCAGACAACCACTCTTTAGGTTTCGTGAATGAAACTGTGTGCGAGTTGTGTGCCGACAATGACTGAAAGAACGTAATTATTTAACCACGATCGACGTATGAACACTTTACATCACTACATCTTCTTCTTCTTTTTCGTGTCCTTCACTCAATGTGTTGCCACTTACCTTCTCACAAAACATCTACATCACTACATGAAGAAGGGTCATATTAACATCAACACTTGGGAGGACATGACTGCCGACCGTCTACTTTGGCGCCGCAGCATCCACCAGGCAGCGGCCCGCTTTTGAGACGTAAAAGGTATTCTGGAAATCTCTTAAAATAATTATGTGTAAAAGTTACAAAACGTTGTTGTGGGTTTTGATCCAGGGTTCAAGAGTTAGAGAAGATCCAGACAAAAACGGCGGAATTAAATACGTTATACAAAATAAACACAAATATCAACTTTTAACTGGTAATTCCCTATGAAAGGCGGGAACATTAAACAATGACCGACACCTTTAAAAGGTCGGATGGCGTTAGTGGATGGTTATTTGTTATCCATAAACGAATTGTCGAAGTATCCACACAACTGAGCCGGCCGCGAATAGCGTCTTCGAATACATTATTTAGTTCAATCCCATTAATCGTTACACATTTTACAAGTAATATAGTATATTATTTTGATTAATTACGTATGAATAAGATGATTACGCTATGGTGTGCTCAGGTAAAACAATAACGCATAATAATAAAGTTGGATTAGACTTAAAGGTTTCGGATTCTTGTCACCTGGTGGATAGAAAAAAATCAATGAAACAAGCTTATGCTGCCATCTTTCGGCTAATAATTTATTATTCACCACACAGCCCACTTACCAGTGGGACCCACTGACCTATATAATATAATATGGACTGGCTGCCCTGCCTAAGTAGTGAAGCCGTGTGACGTCATTAGGCTACTCCCAAGGACCCTCATTACCCTGCTGCCTAAGCCCAGCTGCTACGGATAACTAGAATTTAGTGTTGTGTAAATGTACAAATTGCTGTTATTCATCACCTATTGTTAATTGTCACTTTGTTCTAAATCACAGAAACGATGCAGTATTTGCTACAATCAAAAACAATTATTATGTTTATTTTCCAACATAGAAGAACCGATTGAGGCCCGAGCACTGATATCTGACGCGCGCGGAAAAAAATTCGCATATAATGCAAGGGAATTTTTCCCGCGCGGAAATGCACAACGCGGGTAGCGAAATAAAATGAAAAGAAGCTGAAATTCGTATGATCCGTGTATAGTTACTCTCACAAAAAAATTAACAAACAATGACAACATTTTCTTATTGTAAGCTCCATATGTTTACAATATTCACTGACAATTATCATTATTAATTTTTTTAATAAGTCTACCCCATATCACCATATTCGAAGACCTCTTTTTACAGTTATAATTTATAAACGGTTGGCGCGCCGCTAAACAAGGTGCATCTTTAGAAATTCCTTTGTGAATCTTTGGCTGTATTTTTTAGTATCCAATACATTGATTTTTAGCATTATGCAAATTATTTTTGCTCGCAAAGCATACGAAAGTAGATCTTTGCACATCATAATTTTAGGCGCCAAACTCGAAGGCCGTGAATTGAAATAGACTTAGTCTTAGGTGAAGTCTGAAGGTTCCGTACTCAGTACTGTCACTATGTTTATTTGTTGCGAGTAATTTACCAGAATAGAAACACAAAATTATATATTATTATATAATATATCTATATATTATATATATTCTGTGAACTCTTCATTTAGTGTTCTGCGCTGCATATCGGTTGCTTAATTAATTCGTTATCTAACTTCGGGAAGAGCCCAATTCCGTGGGCCGTGGCTACTTGGTATTGTGTCTTGATCTCTCAGACATTTTAGAATAGTCTTTTTTAGGCAGTGTTGCATTGTGGTGGTGTATGGTGTAGGGGACTGGCATTGTTTGAGATTAAAGGAACAAATTAAGTGAGAAGTAATTAATGTTCGTTATTTGTTTAGCACATGCAGAAAGGCTTCTTCAGTGATTTATGTTTCCAACTAGAAACTACCAGGATATCACATTTTCATTATATCAGAAGATATTATATAATACAACTTACGTATATGCATTCCCTTTCAGCTAGTGTTATGAAGTCAGTGAATGACAGCACCGAGTCTCATGTAAACACAGCTGTTGCCGTCACCCTGAACGTTGCTACCTGACGTTGAAGCAACGTTGATACATGACGTTGAAACAGCGTTGATATCTGACGTTGTTTCAACTTTCATATCAACCACAAATCCACGTCATCACAACGGTGTTACCTGACGTTGAAACAACGTTGATATCTGACGTTGAAACAACGTTGATACCTGACGTTGCTACAACGTTGCCACAACGTCGTGTGGCTGCTGGGATAGTTAAATGTCGACAATTGTGAATGGCCCCTTAGCGGTCAGACAGTGCGACGCCGATTTACCGATATAAACCTTCAAGACATACCCCGAAGTAACCCGGGATGAACCGTTAATAGCACATTCTACCTGCGCAAGATTTTCGACTTAATCAACACGCCACATCTAGCTGCGTCATGCTGCGTTGACAAAAGTCCGGCGAGATAATTGTGTCTCTGTGTTTCTTTTGTTGTCCGGTAGGCCCCTCCCTATATATGACCAACGTCAACTTGACCCACTAAAAGAACAACAGCTAATACCAGGCGTAAATTGCCATACTGTTGTTTATTTGACTTAAACAGAGCTAATACCAGGTGTACATTGCCACAATTTTGTTTTTTTGACTTAAACAGAGGTAATACCAGGCGTACATTGCCATACATTTGTTTATTCGACTTAAACAGAGCTAATACCAGGCGTACATTGCCACGCTGTTGTTTATTTGACTTAAACAGAGCTAATACCAGGCGTACATTGCCACGCTGTTGTTTATTTGACTTAAACAGAGCTAATACCAGGCGTATACTGCCACACTTTTGTTTATTTGACTTAAGCAGAGCTAATACCAGGCGTACATTGCCACACTTTTGTTTATTTGACTTAGACCAGTCGTGCAATGTACGCTGGTTCGCAACTCGACAAAAATGGGCGGAAAAAACCACTAGGTGTGTGTCGGATTAAAGCCAAACCACAACACTAGGGGGCGCGCATACATGCACTTCTCGAAACTAACGTTAGGGTCGTGGCGGTGCGCACACAAGTTGTGTTGCAAGCAGAGTCGTTGAATGTTGCCTGACCTAATCGCTGCAAGTCGCGCAAACGCGCGACACGAACAGAAACAAAAGTTCTGCAACGTACTCTCGGCAGAAGCAGGCGTTTTGCGTCGCGGAGTCTACGATAAAGAACCGCCAGCGTTGAACATCCGTGCTGCATACTGAAGATAACATTTGTGCTGCACAATATAATATATAATTACTTATTAGTCACCTCCTTTAAAAGCCAACATGCAATTATTTGTTCGAATAGGAACACTACAACTTTCGCTAAGCTGACACATATTTGCCTTTACATTTTACGGTGCCTGTTCAAATAACCCGATTACATTTTAAATATTTTGCTTCTGAAAAATTAGCTTCTGCTAATTTGTATACCTACAAGTAATTTTATGTACTTTATTTTTGCACATGTAGTTTTGTTGCCATTTCAATAGCCATAGAATGTTGTATGTACAGTCGTATTTACATGAAACATTGTTAATGCATGTGCGTGCGTGCGTGCGTGCGTGCGTGCGTGCGTGCGTGCGTGCGTGCGTGCGTGCGTGCGTGCGTGCGTGCATATATTATATTTATCGTTTTATAATTAAATTGCTATATCTAATACAGCTCTATTTTTCGTTTGAAGTATTTATACACGGATTTCATTGTTTTAGAAATGTAATTTTGCAAACCTAGCTTATTACAAATTAATGAAATATGTTTTTTTATATATACTACGACGGTAGAGTAATGGTAAATGTATGTCAGTTAGTAACTTAGTAGATTGGGGTATGTCATAAATACTCCAAGAGAGTTCTTATATGTGATTATATTTTCTGTTTCTCTCACAATTTACAAAATATGACTTGGTAGGTTTTTCCATTGGACAAAATAATATTAGATAAATAAATAAGTGTTACTCACTGTCCAAACATAGAACGTGCAACGTCACTCAGAACTGATACATCTCAGCTACGATAAACGCGTAAAATAATGTGGTTTAACAACACTAGAGATGAGGTGATTAAAACCTTGTCCTGTTAAATCTTATTAAATATTGTTAAATACGGTTCAATCGAGTTTAATCGGGTTAAATCTTGTGATGAAGATGTGTGAAATACGCTTACGCATATTTCCCACAAGTCTCGCTAAAAGTGAGACGCTGTTTAGTAGAAAATTATTCGCTGCCTAATGATATTGCGTCAAAGCTAGTCTCGCTTATCCGACTCTCGCTCGGCTTCGTGAATCCGCTGAGATGAGATGTGTGCGACAAACGGTGGCGCCACATCGCGGAGCCTGGATAATCGAGGCTACCGGGGAGCGTGCACTTAATAATGGAGAGGTCATATAGGTTCACCGAGGTCACACCATCGGCTATTTAGGACAGATGAATGAGCCTCGCAATTACATGAACCAATTGCGTTTATTCAAGCAATGAACGCTCCATATGCTGACCCGAGTTGACGGAAATTATGAAAATTAGGTAATAATATTTGCAAGCTGTTTAGCAGCGTTCGTCCATGACCCGAGGACAAATATTTGCGGTGTTTACGTCCGTTCAAGATCGCTGACCCACGGCAGATCGACGCGAGGCATGTGGGGGTGGGGGGGGGGTGAGGTTGGCAGTCAACCGGGAGAGTCGACCGCGAGAAACTCCACCGTCATGCGTACGGCACTCGCACAATAGTTAGTGCCGGGTAAGCCAGACGTTATCGCGCGCAGCGATTAGCCAGCATGCTTCCAAGCGTACGTGCTGTTTTCAAATGCGACGAGATCACGTTCACCTATTAGGCATGACGCAGTGAATTTCCGAAAGACTGCCACGATGGGCCAATAGACCGCTCAAACGGCGAGCCGTGGGACTTGACAAGGCGGATCACTGCCACAGCACGCGGCGAACCAACGACTAGTATGGCGACGAACAAGACCCGTGAGATCACGCTGGCCGAAGTGAAGGAGCACTCGACGGCGGAGGACTGCTGGGTGGCCATCAACAGCAAGGTGTACGACGTCACAGACTACCTGGACATTGTGAGTATAGTTGAACGTACGTCCCGAGGTACATCTCCCGACAGACGGACGGACGGACGGACGGACGGACGGACGGACGGACGGACGGACGGACGGACGGACTGACGGACGGACATGCCTACAGACCGACAGACAGACCGACGAACCGACAGACATGTGCGTGCGTGCGCGCGTGTATATATATATATATATATATATATATATATATATATATATATATATATATATATATATATATATATATATATATATATATATATATATATATATTATTATTTTTTATTTTTATATATACATATATTTTTAGGGCAAGAATATAATTTATTATTAGTATGTAGTAGTGCCGGACATTATGGTATTGCTGCTAAACAGCTTACAACTATTACGACAGACCAATGGACCGAAGGGGCGGGCAATCGGGCTGGCTTGCTGACCGGGTGGCTGGCGGACAGGCTGGCCGGCTGGCTGGCACACATCGCCAAACGAGACGTTTAAACTAGCACGTCTGCTTCAGCATTAATGGGTATGGTTACGGTTACGTGGTTACGGGTCTTGAAAACAAGCGTATTTCAATAATACTATTTCCGGCGAACGTCAACATCGAAAAGTGGGTTAATGTCTATAGATGCTGCCACACTCTACAGGCCACGAATAACACAGCATTGACAACATGAACCGATGCATGGTTTTGTTTGTAGCATCCTGGCGGTGGCGAAAGTATATCGAGGCAGAGGCAGGTGAGTCAACGCTATATATAAAACTTTAATATATATATATATATATATATATATATATATATATATATATATATATATATATATATATATATATATATATATATATATATTATATATATTGAGACGGTCGATTATTCCGGGGTCAGCATTACGGTGACAGACATAAAGGCCCAGAAGGCAGAAAGCACTCAACCAGTTGTACAAATATGGAAGTCTGCACCCCACGCAAAATTGATCAGCGCCTATTCGTGGCTGTCGGTTCATTAGCGAGAACGAGAACGAGTTCAGTAGCAAAAACAAGCACCGTACATAATTTTTCCATGCCCTAAAAACCAGGATTAAATTGAGTACTGACGCACACATTTATATATGTGTTAATAATGATATACACTGTGGTGACTACAATAATATACACTAATATATAGTTGTTGCTATATAAATCAATAAACTTCAAAGATATCTTACATACCGCCAGTGCTATAGTATCTTGGAATTGTGTGCATGAGTGACTATGCTAAGCACGTGATCGCGCGACATTGAATAAGTGTAATGCGGGTGTCATTGAATACGAGTAATGTCATTTAAGCTATTCTACAGGCGATATCGTCCTCGCGACTATGTGGTGCTACCGGAAGCAAAAACAAAACACCTGGTCTTTCCTGGAATGACGACTACAAACACCTATTAGTTTGCGGTGTTTATCGTGCAAATAAGGGATATTAAGTCTATTATGAAGTTCCACATAAGTCACGCCCAAGTTTAATGTGTAGAGCGTGGTTTGGACAATGTGTGTTCGTGTTTTTCAAAGGTACTGACTCTACGAAGGCGTATGATTTAGTTGGTCATTCTGCCTACGCGGTGTCGTTGATGGCGCCTTATCAAGTGGGTGTCGTAGTGGAGGTAAGTGCGATGTTTCTTCAATTTCTTACTCCGACGCATTTATTTAATTTAGGTGTAATGAAAAAAACAGATGTTAGCTGTCACGCAGTACCGTCCCTCCCTCCCTCCTCCCTCCCTCCCTCCCTCCCTCCCTCCCCCTCCCTCCCTCCCCCCTCCCTCCCTCCCTCCCTCCCTCCCTCCCTCCGCTCAGCAGGAGAATTAATATGGCCAGGTAAATAGTTTTTGACCTGGATCGGCTCCGTCTGCTTGGCGCAGTTGTTGATAAGCTCTTTGAGAGACGACTCAAGACCTCCGTGATGCCCTCCCTCCCACCCACCCACCCACCAACCCTCCCTCCCTCCCACCCACCCTCCCTCCCTCCCTCCCTCCCTCCCTCCCTCCCACCCAACCTCCCTCCCTCCCTCCCTCCCACCCACCCTCCCTCCCTCCCTCCCTCCCTCTAATCTCGGTCAAGGCAGGCTGGACCATTTGCACATGTAACGTGATCCCAAACACTTGACATGAAACTCCATGTTGCCTACACTCAGCACGCTCAATCAACCGTGGAACCCTTCGACCAGTAACGTGACCAGTACACGCGAGGCTCGTGCTGCACAATAAAGCAAAGCTACACCGTACACCGGCATCCAATATTATCACGAGTGGTGTTGCTAACTATGCACGTCATCGGTTTGCCTCTGGTTTCTGTTTACATGGTTTCTGTTTACGTCAGCTGAGTCCCCCCAAAAAAAAAAAACCGCTCAATGAACCGTGGAACCACTTACCAGAAACGTGACCAGTACACGCGAGGCTCGAGCAGTACATTAAAGCAGTTACACCGTACAAAGGCGTCCAATATTATCACGAGTGGTGTTGCTAACTATGAACGTCATCGCGTTGCCTCTGGTTTTTGTTTACATGGTTTCTGTTTGCATCAGATGAGTTCCCCCCTCCCCCCAAAAAAATTATCATGATATTCGGGTCGAAAAATTCAAATTAAACATACATTGACTCCCTTTAAAACCCCATCTTTAACTGATTTAACATATTGCAAAACCGGTTCGTTGGTGTCCAGTTGATCATGGGTGTCACATGATCTCGCCGATTACATGACAAAGTTACAAAATTTCACCGAGTGTGAAATTAGTGAGTTTTTAGCGTTTCTGTTTTCACTTCAATTGATGTTTGACCAAACATTAAGTAATTTAATAGTTTGTCTGATGATTTCACACAAAAAACTAGATACAAAAGTTGCACAAATGGCCCAGCATGTTGCAGTGGATACTAGGGCAGTTTAATTTTTTTAAACATTTATTTTAAATGAAACTAGCAAAAATGTCGGTAATTTAATAATTTGTCTGTTTATTTTATCAAAACTAAATAACAATCGTGACAGTTAGCTATGACAATGTGGAAGACACCGGCTACATCGATTTTCTGCCTCTGATGTGACACCTAGTGGATACACAGGGCAGAACTATTGCAGGACTACAAGTGACACAGGACTCTTCAGGTTGTTGATTAAGTTACGCAAGAGATAACGGCATGACACTGCTCAACTTTTGAAGTTCTTCTACTCTTGGGCATAAGTATTTTCAACTTATATTGAAAACACCGATGAGTGGTTTCGCTCCAGATCTGAAATACTCCAGAATGTTTTCACATTAGTTTAAAAACTCTCCAAACACAAATACACACACCATCGCTAATAATTCATACTTGACATCGGGAAAATATTCGTGTGCGATCAATGCTGTTCTTCATGTACGAAATAGCATTTTGCTTTGGCTTGAAGGAAATATGTCTTGGGAGTAGTCGTACATTTTAAAATAAAAAATAATACGTCGTGTGTACATTTATAGACCCTCTGCCAAGATAACATAGAAAGTGTACAATGCGTGCACAATACGATACACACTACTGAGGGGTGCGGCAGGAAGTAGGAAGTTGGTCCTTAAAAAATGGTGGGAGGTTGGTCTCACAAATAGGTGGGAGGTAGATGGACTCTTAAAATAGGTGGGAGGTTGGCCTCACAAATAGGTGGGAGGTAGATGGACTCTTAAAATTGATGGGAGGTTGGCCTCACAAATAGGTGGGAGGTAGATGGACTCTTAAAATTGATGGGAGGTTGGCCTCACAAATAGGTGGGAGGTAGATGGACTCTTAAAATTGATGAGAGGTTGGCCTCACAAATAGGTGGGAGGTAGATGGACTCTTAAAATAGGTGGGAGGTTGGCCTCACAAATAGGTGGGAGGTAGATGGACTCTTAAAATAGGTGGGAGGTTGGCCTCACAAATAGGTGGGAGGTAGATGGACTCTTAAAATTGATGGGAGGTTGGCCTCACAAATAGGTGGGAGGTAGATGGACTTTTAAAATTGATGGGAGGTTGGCCTCACAAATAGGTGGGAGGTAGATGGACTCTTAAAATTGATGGGAGGTTGGCCTCACAAATAGGTGGGAGGTAGATGGACTCTTAAAATTGATGGGAGGTTGGCCTCACAAATAGGTGGGAGGTAGATGGACTCTTAAAATAGGTGGGAGGTTGGCCTCACAAATAGGTGGGAGGTAGATGGACTCTTAAAATTGATGGGAGGTTGGCCTCACAAATAGGTGGGAGGTAGATGGACTCTTAAAATAGGTGGGAGGTTGGCCTCACAAATAGGTGGGAGGTAGATGGACTCTTAAAATAGGTGGGAGGTTGGCCTCACAAATAGGTGGGAGGTATATGGACTCTTAAAATAGGTGGGAGGTTGGCCTCACAAATAGGTGGGAGGTAGATGGACTCTTAAAATTGATGGGAGGTTGGCCTCACAAATAGGTGGGAGGTAGATGGACTCTTAAAATAGGTGGGAGGTTGGCCTCACAAATAGGTGGGAGGTAGATGGACTCTTAAAATAGGTGGGAGGTTGGCCTCACAAATAGGTGGGAGGTATATGGACTCTTAAAATAGGTGGGAGGTTGGCCTCACAAATCGGTGGGCGGTAGATGGACTCTTAAAATTGGTGAGAAATGGGATGTTGACCCCCAAAACAGGTGGGTGAATGGAGGTTGTCCCCAAAATCAGGTGTGATATGAGCGGTTGAGACTCTGCCACACCCCTCACTAGTTGTCTTTAATCCACCAAACCCTTCAGTATCCAGCATGTCCCACGTTCTCCCGTTAATATTTTTTACTGATGCGTTATTTGCAATTGTTTGTTTTAGGAGAAAAAAGAAGACCCAATTCCCGAAAAATCGGTGAGTTTTATTTTGTATATTAACAAGATTTAACAAGATTGCCATCCAAGGCAAAGATGACAAGTGGAAAAGGGAGCCATTGTCTTATTAAGTAGTAATCTTTGTTGTGGCACTTTGTCAAAAGCTTTATGAAAATCTAAGTAAATAATATCTACTGGTGATCTACTGGTTTAGGAATCCATGTTGAGATGGATTTAATAATTTAATATGGTGGACTTAAGGAAGTCCACCATATGGTCTTTAATTAACCTTTCTAATAATACACAACTCACTGATGTTAAACTCACTGGTCTGTAATTCTCTTACTTATTTATCAACCCTTTTTAAATAATGGTATGATGTTTGCTTCTTTCCATTCAAAATGAACCACTCCCTCTTTTAATGACAAGTTGAACACTCTTGCAAGTGGTATACTAACTTATTCTACTGTTTCCATTATTAGTTTTGGAGGTGATTTAGTATCCTTCATTGCCTTTATTTTCTTAGCCTCTATTTCTGGAGTTACAATTAACTGCACTAAATAGTCCGATTTAGCCTCCTGAAATTTCTGGAACTGGTAATTAACTAATATTCTCTCTGGTAACATTGAACTGAAGTAACCATTTAGGTCTTCCACCATTAAAACCCTTGTGGTATTATATTTCCAGCACTGTCTTCTAGAGGTCCGACCTTGTCTTGTACGTTTTGTTTACTCCTGACATATGTATAAAACTGTTGCTTCTATTTTTTATGTTACATGCTAATTTTTGCTCATAGCTTCTTTTAGACTGTCTTATTTCATTCGTAGTTGAATTAAGTGACTCTTTGTAATTTTAATAGTATCCATCCTTTCTAGTACGCCTGTAAACAATCCACATAGTTTGCTTGTACACTATTTTGCTAATAGCTTCTTTTCACAAGTGTTTCTTTCTAGACCGTTTTTCTTGTTTTTCAAGGGTACACAGTGATCAATGATATTCTCCATTTCATATTTTAGAATGTTCCAACATTCAGTTGCAATCTTGTTCCTCAGCATGTTATTCCAATTTAACTTCACTAAGTATTCTCACCTTTGTGGAAGTTTCTCCTGTAAGTTTCTTATTTTTAATATCTGATTTTAGTTTCATGTCAAAATGTATTTGATTATGATCACTGTTACCCAATGGTTCATGTATTTTGACATTGTTCACTAATTTTGTAAGCCTGAGTAAATTCCTTGTTATATAAAATACCCACCCCTCCCTTCTTCCTATTCCATCTCTCCCTCTATGTATTCTCAGTCCTATTTCAGCATCTGATATTTCTTTGTTGGCCCATGATTCAGCTATATATGTTTAGTTCGTTTTTCTTATTTACTATGCTCCTTGCATGTAAACACACGCATTTATAACCGGCTTCAGAAATGTTGTCCGAACATTTTTCAATGGTTTGTGTGTACTAGTGACTTCTTGTCCTGTTTGAGGCACCTCTAAATGCCCCCGCGCTTCTAGTTTGAACAATGTTTGCTACCAACAATATGTTTATGCTACCCATGCCATTGTCGAGTCACGTCTGCTGCTGAGAGTTCATCCACAAACACTGCTGCACCCTTTCCATTTAGATGAAGCCCATCCCTCATGTACATATCAGCCCTCCCAACAAAACATCCCAACAAATCCGCAAATACAACTTCCTCTTCCCTACATAGCTGCTGAGTTAGCTTTGTAGAGCCAGGGTCAGGGAGTATATACGATGTGATAGTATGTCATCTAGCATTGCTAAAATTCCTGACATTATTATCTGCGCAACCGGTGTCTGCTTAAGTGTTCTGACTAACTGCCTGTATTTGTTTATATAATATTACTCCTGCTTAACCGAATATACGCTGTAGTCCGAACTTATATGAGTGACCAACACTTTGTATTAAGTAGAAACTATACCATTTATCGTGGCGAAAATCGGAAACACGGTCAGGGTATCTGGAAAATAGTAAAAGGACGGGCCAGCTGCACGCACTGCACTAACTAACGGTAGTAACATAAAACACCTGTACAATATATACAATAGACATGTGTTGCTACCCAACACAAGTAGTTTAACAACACCATGCACTAGAAGTTTATGACAAAGGCGGTTCAGTTGGCTGGTTATTAGTGTATTGAATGGAACTGTGCACTTAATCTTTGCCATTTACGCACTTGGCAGCCCAGGAAGAGAACACGGATTTTTTGTAAGTAGCCGCAGCTGTTTCAGCATTTATTCTTGTCAGAAAATCAGCGCGCTTTTGACTGGGTGGGTGCATGCCCCCTGACAAATGGAGTTTTTCAGACCGGTTTCTTTACCCGTAGAGGCACTATTGTTACATTGGTGAATCTTCTAGCTGGTATTCTGTGTGAATGCAAATATGGAATAATATTCAATAATATGTCGTTGATTGCTAAAAACGTATTTAGGTTAATAGGCACACATTTCGACACTGTCACAATAGTATAATTATTATATTCAAGTTCACCATGAACTTTGTATTGCTGTAGGAATACTAATGCTGTAAAATGCAAACGGTTGTAACGTTGTACAAAAGAAACACAAACATATCCAGGAGGAATGTTGCGCGCGTCTACTAGCACTAACAAATTACCGATTCCACAATGTGGAAGTGTCCGACAGAGGGCAACCATTGTATTTACTGGTTGCCAACGCCCCGACTCCGTTGTGTACGACAAACGGTGGCGCCACATCACGGAGTCTGGATAATCAAAGCTAAAGTTTCCCTATAATATGGCATCGGCAATTTCGGTCACATCTGGCGTGAATTGTGGGCAACGAAGTCGTTGGTATTAATGATCATAAGTCAGTATCATACATAAACGGCGGCATTGATTATGTTGGCCGTTGAACCGTTAAAAGGAATGTACAACAATTTTTATAGGCTAACTGAACGACTGTTTTATGAAACATTGCGACACTGGATTTATTAGGATCCATAAGCATCGGAAGCTGTTGAATATTGGGGAGCCGAAGTTGGTACCTGCGAGTATATGCGGAAAGGGCCAACAAAGATATTCAACATACACTATATATATATATATATATATATATATATATATATATATATATATATATATATATATATATATATATATATATATATATATATATATATATATATATATATATATATATATATATATATATATATATATATATATATATATATATATATATATATATATATATACAAATGTGTTACTGTCGTGATCTTTGATTCCTTAATATTTTCGACAATACACGATTTGGGGGTGAAATAAAATATGTCAGTTTTACGACATATATAGACATCGCTTTACAGGAGTTGCTGGCAGAACAATCAGTCATTAATCAATCATTTATTTCCGGCAACACAATGCAGTCAGTAAACTCAGTATATTATATTATGGCATTGCAATTAATTAAAAGGTCATGAATACATCTGCAATGCTATGCCAAACTGTCGTAGTCGTAAATAATTGTGTGTCAGAAACGGAGATTACTTATTACAATACTTATATATGCACCGCGAAAATAAAGATTTAGAGTATAATGTCAAAATAGCAAATAATGAACCTCAGAAAAAAACAGTCAAGATAAGCATAACTATGTGAAAATAATTGCAACAACTGTAAATACTCAAAGAAACATAGGTAAAATACATTATATTTGTCAAGGGTAGTAATTTAAAAGAACTACAAGGATCGGTAAATAGAGTACTTGCAAAATTGGCTAAATGGTTTGGTGTGAACAAATTATTATTGAACCTGTTAAAAACAAATTACATGTTATTCCGGAACCGTCCGCCTGATATTGAAATTAATCTGTTCATTAAAATCAACAAATGACATGTAACGAAATTTCTAGGTGTATATATTAGTGAACCTCTGAACTGGAAATATCATTAAATACAGTCAGATTAAAACTGTCGAAATTTGCAGCAGTCATTTATAAGGCAAATTGTCCCATTGATCGAAATGGAAGGTATATATTATACTGTTCGTTGGTTTTACCACATTTAAGTTATTGCTGCAAAATGTGGCGAAACACCTACACCATAAACATTCATGGCATTACTATATTACAGAAACGAGTAATTCTGTTAGTTTGTGGAATGAAATATCTGGAACATATACGAGCACTCTTTTTCAATAATTAGGCCTTGTAAAATGTATATATTTAGTTAAGGTCAAGACGGCTATAATTATGTAGGGCTTTTTATAATGAATTACCAAGTAATTTACCCAAAAAATTTAAACCGTATGAATCTGTATATGGTACTAGACAGAACGATTCATTCTGCATAACTCGCTTTCGTACTAATGCAATTAAAACACTAAATATAATTTGTTAATTTATATCAACTTTGAGATAGAAACAATCGGACAATTGCTGAGTTTTTATTGTGCATAACGCCCAACTATTTAACCAATGAAATTCGTTATACATTCCTTTAATGCGGATGTTGATAGTTTCCGGCATGAACCTCCCTCCGGCCCCAATCGGACCAGTATTCGCCGAAGTACATAGAGTATTTACATAGTATATTATGTTATATTATATTATATTATATTATATTATATTATACTATACTATACTATACTATACTATACTATACTATACTATACTATACTGTACTATACTATACTATATTATATTATATTATATTATATTATATTATATATGTCGTTTCAAGCGGCACATCAAATAACACACATGAAAACTGTGTAGCGCAAAGTGTCTAGGTCAATATTTATCTGTGTAATATGTAATTTTACTGAATGATGATATTATGTCAAGATTCGCATTCAAAGATCGCGCATTCAGACTGTCGAACTAATAATTTTATGCATAGGCTAATTAAAAACTTATGTTAGCATAGCGTACAACTAAATAATTCGTTAATCATTTCGGTTACCTGTTTTATCGTATATTAATCATTTAATGGACTAGTATGTGTGTATGTGTGTACATCACTATTTGTTATCGCTGTCTACATACCATATTTACAAAATTACCACTTTAACGTAACGTAGGACACATGTGGCAGGATAGCCATGTTGGGCTTTCATATGCGCGTGTGTGCGTGCGTGCGTGCGTGCGTGCGTGCGTGCGTGCGTGCGTGCGTGCGTGTGCATACATATATGTAAATGTATGGACACGTATTTACGTACGAAAGGTCATCATATTCTTGTACAGTTGTCTACACATAGTTATCTATACATATTTATGTCTGCATCAAGAACTGTGCACGCGCGATTGAGTGATGTCAACCGAGGTCTTGTTGACATCAGCCAATGTCTCGTTGATATTAACCAAGGTGTGGTTAATGTCACGATGTCACGCAAGTTAGGTTCCGTAGGTGTCGATAAATCGGACGGTGCTGTAGTCGATTGTTTTGACGGGCGGGTACTTGTCTTCGCCGTCGAGACTTCGCACGACACAATCGTCGTCGGAGTGGACGAAATAGGCGACCGACATGCGCGCGTCCCGGCAGTACTTGGAGCCCTTCGGCACGACGACGCGGTGTTTCTGGGGCGGCAAATGGAGTGGTATTAGGCAGTGGTAATGACTGGGGCTCAGGATCAAGCCTCTGTCGAAGGCAGTGTTAATTAGTTCAGCAGAACGTCTTTTGACATTTGCCTTTATCAGAAAAAGAAAGAGAAAAGAACCAGAAACTGAGCTCTCCAAATAATGAGTGCGCGTTGTTCTTGCTCTAGCTCAACAGAGTCCAAACGCACGCCGTTAAACAATGGATCTGCCCACGTGATTATGTTATGCATCATTGAACCTTGTATGGCGAATGTGTGCAATTGACGTAGAAGAAACGGACATTTGTCGTTGCGTAGAAGGGAACTACTTTGTACGCCATCTAGTGGTGTGAAACATGCACAGTGAGAAGTGGCTCTATGCGCATAGGCGAGAAAAACAACTTCCCGAGACCAAGACCAGGGCGCTCTAGCGAGATCCCAAGAAAAGGAAGTTGCCAAGACCAAGGATTTCCCAAGGCAAAGGAGCTCCCAAGACCAGGGAGATCCCAGTACCAAGGAACTCCCAAGATCAAGGAGGTCCCAAGACCAGGGAGATCCCAGTACCAAGGAACTCCCAAGATCAAGGAGGTCCCAAGACCAGGGAGATCCCAGTACCAAGGAACTCCCAAGATCAAGGAGGCCCCAAGACCAGGGAGATTCCAATGCCTAGGAGCTATCAAGATTAATGAGATCCCAAAACCAGGGAGCTCTCAAGACCAAGGAACTCCTCAGATCATGGAGGTACCAAGACCAGTGAGTTCCCAAGACAAAGTAGCTCCCAAGAGCGAGGAGCTCACACGACCAACGAGCCCCAAGAACAAGGAGCTCCCATGTCCAGGGAGCTCGCAAGACAAAGGAGCTTCCAAAATCAACACGTTTCCAAGACCAGGATCTCCCAAAACCAGGAAGCTCCAACTACAAAAGGAGCTCCCAAGTTCAAGGAGCTGCCAAGATAAAATCAAGGAGGCAGCTTTAAAGGTGACCCTCACCGTGGAGACGAGCTTGTCGGAGGTCCATCTCTCCATCAGGTCACCGATGTTGATGAGCACCGTGTCAGGTACCGGCTTGGCTGGCACGTAGTCGCCACCTCGCGTACGGAGCTGCAATGACAATGTGTGCAGATGAAAACATGCAAAACACTACTATAGTGTTTTGAACCTAGGTTCAAAACACTCTTGTCAGGATGAAAACATTGTAACACACTGACACACTTGTAGAGGATGTTCAAAACACTCCCCTGTTCACTAAACTGCAGTACTGTTTTGATGCTAGGTACACAAAACACTCTACAATGTTTTGAACGTAGGTAAAAAAAACTAACTTAATTCAAAACTCTGTAGACTGAGTGTTTGGAACTATCAAATAGTGTCAAATAGTGTCTTACTATAATCCAGCTGGTGTGTGCTGCGTGTTGTGTGTTTTGCTAGTTTATGTAATGGTGATAACATTTTGAAACATAGCCTTTAAAAAAACCAGCAAAGACAATAACATATAAAATAAAAACAACAACGTAGAACATAAATAATAAAATGTGTAATTTTTATAATGAAGAATCTAATTATAATACCAATCACAGCAACAAGTAAATAAAATACACCTGACAACAACGCAAGATCTACCAAAACGTAACAGGGCAGATCAGTGACGTATATCGGATCCCACAAAGGGGAGGCCAAAGGGATAGCTAAATTTGCCCCTCCCCCAAATATGACACTGGTGCAGACGTGAACATACTACAGGAGACATTGACTTGACAGCCTACCTCCAGTCCGCCGATGTTGTCCTGGAACAGTAGCGTGATGGACCCGTAGTCGGAATGCTCCGCACACCGGATCTGATTCGGCTTGATCTCTGCCACCAGAAACACAACAATATTAGGACGGCTTCGTTCTGTCTCTACAGTCGACTAGTTCGTTCTGTCTCTACAGTCGACTAGTTCGTTTTGTCTCTACAGTCGACTAGTTCGTTCTGTCTCTACAGTCGACTAGTTCGTTCGGTCTCTACAGTCGACTAGTTCGTTCGGTCTCTATAGTTGACTAGTTCGACACGCATGACCCCAAATTAGGTGTGAGTGTAGACATGTGTCTAGACGTGTCTATAGTTTAGACATGTGTCTAGACGTGTCTAGAGTCTAGACATGTGTCTAGACGTGTTTAGAGTCGCGTCGCTCCCAAATTGAGCATTAATGAAAGGTCACGACGGGTGCACCTTCTGTCGGTCGCTGATTAGTCACTGCTTCGAAATCAGGGCAACTGTCGATAAAAGGGGGAAGCAGATAAGTAAGTAAGAAAGGTAATTACCCATGTCAGGGGTGACGGGAGGGTAGTAGAGACACCGCAGGGTGGAGCCGTTGTCCGCAGTCAACGTGTTATGGTGACGCGTGAACGTCGTCGGGTCCTGGACAAACAATGACACAGTTAACGGGTACGAGTATAGAACGTCACGCAGCCTCACAGCTCGTTTAGTTCCCGTCTTGTGTAACGTTTGCTGCTTGCGATATTTGGCTGTCTCCAGCACAGAACAAGCGTTATTGGAGATGTGTTTTTACGCAAGCGTAGCATTTGTCAAATGTATGAAGTACACTTATTCTACTAGACTTCTATATCTGAAAACATCGGTAAAATCTGCATTGATTATTCAACCCATTGGCAGAAACATACGCAGACAAGAACTACGCAGACAAGAACGTGAGAGGCGGCAAGATTAGAGGACATTGTTGCACCAAGACAACGGATCTGAGGAAATTATTGAAAAGAAGGCGACGAAGACTAGCATACGATAACTAAACATGAAACCGATGAAGCGAGGACAGGGAAGACGAGGATGCGGTGCTACGTACGAGGTCGAGGCCAATAGCCATGAGAGTGAGCACTCGGTGCGAGAGCCGGAAACACGACAGCGAGAAGTCGTTGATTGCCGCCCGGAATCCAGGAACTTCCGGGAAGTGACGAACCTGCGGACAAGAAGGTGGAGTCAGTCGGCGAACTGCGACATTCTCTGTGCGATATTCTAGGCACCAACAGTGAACGCGACGACAACGATAACAGTGAGGTCATCATTGGTAGTTGCGTTGGTATTGCTCTTGCTACAACACTACGCACCATTGTGCCAGTTTGTCAATCGTATGTCACTAAATGTTAATTGGAGATTGCGATGTATGGCTATCATTATTGCGATATTCTAAGTACCGATAACGAAAACAATTCATGAGAGTTATGTTGGTGTTGCTCTTGTTTGAATAATACCGTTTCGCGGATTTGTTACAAATAGGTCACTACTATTAGTAAGATCGAGACATAAGGATCATTGGGATGTATTGACTACGTAAAAAAAATAGTTTTTGAAGTTACAAAGAACGTGGCAGTCACTTGATTCGCTATTCTAGACCGAACAACTGCGCACTAAATCCAACAGGGTGGCACCGACACGCCAATATACAAAAGATTGTGGACATAAACTTAAATTTGGTTCCAATAACATAAAATGTTGTCTGAAGGGAAATATTCAATTTAGACATCATTACTCACATTTTCTGGTTTCGTTTCGAAGTCAAACGATTCTTTCAAGCCATGCGGACGATCGTGAGACAGTCTGCAACACGATACAGACAATCGTAGATGATACGAACTGTTAACAGCGTCGAAGTTAATGTCTAAATTACATTCACCATAGCACATTATCGCTCTGTTCATCTCTACTCCGCTCTATCGAAAACTCCCTGTTTGACCCGATGAACTCGCACCCGCGTCACACGGTACGATGTCAAGAGTCCGCCTCCTCAAAATATAGTTTTTAACTTTGCAAAACCATGTGGCAAAGGAATTTTATTAGAATATTCCCGTCTAATCACCTCTCTCTTTGGAAACTTGACCAGCCGAGGTTCTCATCGGCCGAGCGCCGCGCATATTTTTGCTTGACGTCTTGATGCAACTTGAAGAAAGTCTCCGCCTCTGTCAGAAGCGTCTCCAACTGAAAGCGATAAGTCACAAACTCAAGACATTCACAGTGTTGGGGGAAAAGAACAGAAACAGGAATGTTGGAGTTCTGGAGGATTTGCTTCTGGTTTATGTGTAGGTGGATGCACGGATGTCAAATTTGCTGGCAAAATATTAATCGATGTTTTCAATACTTATAAACTTGTCGATGCAGGTAAGGATGGCATGCGGTTAAATTGCATTAAGCATGACTACATAATGATGAAGATGAATAGTGCTACTACACAATATAGTTGACAGGTGTGTTAAGATGTTGAACACAAATATGGTAAACGTATTTAATATAAACCTACTCGTAAAAACAACAGATGCTGTTGACGTTAATAGTGAAATTTCTTGCCAAATTGAATTGCACCAAATGCGGTTTAAAGGGGTGTTGGATTAATGGACGGCTTACGTGCATAAAGAGATACAACTACAGCAAAGTGTTCATTCAAAAGACAAAAAGAAAACGAAGGATAGGATGGAGACAAGCCACGTTGGATACCGTGGGAGCAACGGTGTGCAAACAGACAACGACAGGGGGTCAATGTGGGATTCTATGGAAACTGTTCACGTGATGCCGGCCAGCATACTGGTGGGTTCAACACGTGATGGAGTCGTGGACCGGTCGTGGCATCAGCGACTGGCTACAAATACCGACAGACGGGGCTTACCTTGTCAGTGTCGACGCCGTGGTTCTTGAG